>CM073464.1:28143869-28731369 GCA_037074535.1 Gleditsia sinensis | reverse complement strand
CAATTTTAGGGAGTCTAACGTGCAACAGAAGTAGGCTATGTCCTAGGACATGTTCATGCCCTATAGATGCACAATGCCAACCCAAAACACAAGCAAGCCATGTTCCAAGATACGGCTTGGTCCCTTACCCATGTTGTATACCTACCCACAACACGGCCAACCCGTGTTGTCAAACATATTCGTGCTCTATACCTAGGTAAGTTTTTCTTATGCTCGTGTTTTCTTTTCCCTCATTCTATCTTTCTCCTGTGCTCACTCCACCTTTACCCGTGCCTTCACTCCCTCTCACGTGATCCCACCTCTCCCTCTCGGCCTTCCTTGTCTTCTTCAAGCCCCCATTCCAGAACTCCTAAATTGCCCAAACCCTGTGTCCACCTCTACTTCCCTATTCCCAACCTTTCTCCCTTTCCCTCTTGGTATCATTCCCTATATGCTCTCCTTTTCCTCTCTTCTATGCCTTTTCCTTTGTCTCTACCTTAGTCCTTTAGCGAGAACCTCACCCCCTCCCCTCTGCTTAACCTTGTCTTTATCCTCCTTGCGCCCTTGTTTGCTTACCCTCATACTCGTGCCTTATCGAGATTCCACATTCCTCATCCCGTGCTTACCCCTCTCCAGCATTGCCTATTCTGCCACTCCCAGTCTATCCCCTTTCCTAAACACCCTTGTTCCCTACTATACCAAAGACCCCTTCCTTATCCCCATTATTCCTTCATTCCTCTAAACCCACTCCCCTGCTCTCAAATCCCAATTCCTGCACTCTTAGCACTGTGCAACCATCACCATATTCCCCTAAACTCTATTACCCTCCTCCAAGACATTGACCCTCCATCACCTTACTCATGGTAGCTCATGGTTCTCCATCCAACTCTCTATTTGTGGCCCCCTCAGGTATGTCTCACTCTCACTTAACTTTGTTCTAGTTATTTCACTTTCCTTTCAAATTTACTAGTTTGGTTTATTTGCAATTGGCATTGTTCCAAATTTCCTAGTTATTGTTAATTATCTAATATACTGTAGTTTCTTGGCTATTCCTAAATTTTTTTTGGCTGAGTGTGGGATTAGAATTGTCTTGTACTTAATTTTTTTTTTGCTGCTAAATTTATTGGTTAGTTAGACTACCTTGTTTGGCATTACATTCTCTATTTGCTTATGGAGATTTTTGAATTTCATGAATGCTAATTCTCTGGATTTTAAATTTTAACATGGTTCAATTTGATTACTAAATCACTTTGCTTAGTTTGTATTCCCATGGTCTTAATATTGCGCTGCTAGTGTGTTGCTAGTTCTAAATCTCTTATTGGACTGACTTCACTATTAGAGTATGGTTGCATATTCTAGTCATTATTGAATCATGTGGATTTTAAGCTATACATTGTTTGTTCTAGTATTGTTCATCCTATTCCTTTTGAATTACATTGATTATAATTCCGAATGGCCCCCAAAAGAGCTAGAATTGGCCCAAGTTCCTCACAATCCCACCAACCTTGTAAAGGAGGAGTCTTAAAACTGGTCCAACTCCTTTATCAAATTAATGAACATGGTATCATGTTCCTCAATGATAATCAATAGACACGATATGATACACATGTAAAATAGGGAATTTTGAATACCTGTTATATGGATGAGGAGTGTTTGGATCGATTAGGCTTTTTGACTAATATCCAATATCCGATTAATTGGATTGGGTTGACTTTTTTTATATGGCTTTGTTACCCAGCCTATGCTAGGACTACACTGGAATTCTTTAGTTCAATTAACGTGGTCCTATTTTGGGGTCCCAACGTCGATAAGGGCCGTGTTAACTTTAAACTATTTGATACGACTTATAGCTTATCTTTAGTCCAATTTAATGCATTGTTTAGCTTGCCTCCCAAGGGTCCTCAAGCAGTCCCTCAAAGTTTTAAAGCACAAAAATTTTGGAACTCAATTTCTATAGGGGGCAATACAGTGCATTAGTTTCCAAAGCCTCGTTGATTTGCAACCTATGTTTCATATATTTACAACGTCTTATGGGCCACACTATTTTTGGTAAGGTTAAAAGGATATGGTTATAAATCAGCATGAGCTTTATTTTCTATGGGTTATGGTAAACTCTATCTAGGTAGATACAAGGGCCTTTATGGCCCATTAAATGGCAAGGGTGGGTAATGCCATGAGTGGAAAATTTGTTATAGGGGGATTGGTTACTACCATTGCTAGAGGGCTAGGCTTAGAGTTCAACTTACATGAATTACAACCTATAGCTTATAGCAGATGGATTGATTTAGAATCTTGTCTACACATGAAATTAATTGTAAAAATAAATGTCAAGTATTGGTTGCATCTCCATGGGCATAATATTTTTTGCCTACTTAGCCTCGATAGAATGACAGTCACCAACCCCAATAATTGGATATATCCATTTGAAGAGGGCCATAATAATGATGATAATTCTGATTACGAGGGGGATGAACAACCCCATGAGCCTTACCCTCCCCTACCATCCTACCCCTTTCGACCCTTCTGATGTTGCAGTTTCTTCATATATGCCCCCTATTTATCAGGACTCTTTCTCCTAACTGCTTAGTAGAATGAAGGAAGAGCAACTTAATCAAAAGACTACCCTGTATGCCATGAATGCATCAATCCAAGGCATGCAAGGCATAATGGAATCAATGAAAAGTACAATGGAATCTATGGAGGGCATGATAGGTGCCATGCATTACATGGTCCAAACCTTATATGATTGGTACCTATTCCAGCACCTACTTCCTCCACCACCAGAAGACCCTTAATTCGGTAAATTCTCCCCTCTCAAAACTTGCATTACCCTTGATCATGACATTGAGGACAAAGCAACAGTTGGGGGCGCCGTGACATTCTATGGCAACACCACGATGCTCACTTTTTTGGGGATCAAGGTCGTGGTGCCCTTGGCCAAGTGCCATGGTGCTACATGCTTTTGAGCACACGCTGCCACAGCGTCTAAGGCTAGCACCGTAGTGCTCTAGACCTAGATGCACCAACGTCATGGCGCTAACTTTCGGGCACCATAGCTCTAGAACTTCTTCAGAATTTGGGAAAATAGTCAACATAGAAGTTGTAACCTTGTTGTTGGTATTTCCATGTCCACTAAAATCACCTTAATCGAAGATAAATTGAGGGAGATATTCTCAAATTAATGACCGAAGGTTAGGATTCATCCTATTGCACTGTGATCCTAAATGTCAAGCTCTGTAACGCTTTTTAATATCCTAAATTTGACAACGTGCTCAACATAAAAGTTGTAGCTAATTGTCTTATCTTTTTCAAACCACTTTAATCAATTTAATTAGAGTTCATATGTGGGAGATATGGTTTAATTAGCATCAAAAGGTCTGGAATTACTACAATTCAGGACTTCCATGAATTTCTTCTCTTTTTATCCTCTTTTCTTCTTTTTTTGCTCCTACAACACACAAAAAGTAACCTAATTCCTAATCATATTTTACTTAAATCAAACAAAAATTAATTTTAAAGGTATTAAAATATGCTTAATTATGAATACATAGGTTTGAGTGGAGGTAGGTTTTCTTTATGCTCTTAGATAAGATTTACATTGATTTGAAGCATTCTATCACATATTCATATTGAGTTTTATCTTTCTATCTCTATCTCTACTTCTACATCTACTCCTTTCTCTTTTGATTGTATTGAAAATTATGATTCATTTAATGAAATTAATTTTCCTTTCTATTATAATTATGTCTGAGTAGATCCCATTCTAGGATTTGGAGAAACCCACTTATGGAATGGTGATACTAAATTGTTGAATTCCCTTTGGGATTATTTATGGATGATCAGTTTAACTATTATGCACACGTATGTGTTGATGAATGTTTGGCCAATTTTTAACACATGTTAGGTTAATAATTGATGGACAGAAAGGTGAAAGCTATTTTCAGGACCTAATAGTTAATTAGGGGTATTTTAATCAGGAAAGTAGTTTAAGATCCTTTAGAAATTAATCAATTGGTTGGCATAGAACTTAAAGGGTTTAAGTTAAACTAAGAACTAAAAAAGTAGGCAATTAGATTAACTTAGGTACATTTATTAATGCTTGAAAGAGGCTATTAATGAATTGAGGTTGAACCATCCCTCATATCCCAAATAATTACAATTGGAAATACTTGAATTGGTTGTTGAATATCATAAGTGTGGTAAACCATAATCCTAGGTCTTTATATAACTAAATTTATGTCATCTATTTACTTTTATCGCATGTAATTTCCATTCAATATCTTTTAAATTTCATTGTTTGATATAGTTTATTTTGTGAAAGACTAGTAATTGATACATTGGTCTTCATGGAATACAACCCGTACTTGCCAGACAAGTTATAGCTATGTCGTGCACTTGTGGTATTTAGTGAAACAAACGAACACTTACTCCATATCATATCAAAATCAAACCTCATGTTACCTTATGTTAATAATTTATGGATATTGAATGACATATCTTTATAATTTACATACCAACTAGTAAGAAACTTCACCTTAAGATTTCTTTATACACAATCACTTCATATTTATGAACTTCCAATTACACATCATCAATTCAAAACAACCATGTATTCCTCAAGCATATAGAGAATTAAAGTAAATGCCATAATACTAATATACTTAACCTTCCTCCAATTCACATAAGTATATAATTATACTCAAGAATCAATTTAACTCAACTAGGGTAAGCTTCAACACATCCAAATTCAACATTCACATGCATTGTTCACTTCACTTATGTCACGCCCCCAATTCAAGGGAACATGAATAGCATGATACAAATAAACCATTAACCAAAACATATTCCATTCAAATAAACCTTTAAGAATATAAATTTTTATGTATAATCAAATATACAAGCATATATTAGGATTTAATAGTACAGTAAAAGCAAGGATCCTGTCTATGGCACTCGGAGTACACTCTAGAGTACAATTATATAAATACATGATAAGCTAGAAGCGGTAAGCCCTAGAAGCAAAGTAGGCTAACCTAGAGGATGAATCACCAAGCATATCACATATCTGCACTAGAATGATCAAACTCTGTATCCTTATCTGAAAAATAAGGAAATATCATATAGTGAGTTTGACAACTTAATGAGCAGATAAGACCTACTATGATCTTCTAGGTCAGCATATAGATGCACTTCTATGTTAAAAATTTCACTTTCCTTCAAAGTATAATATAGATTAGAAGTACATCCATAAGTGACCCATATTTTCAATATTCTTAATTTTAAAGATAATCAGATGTTAAAGCTGAATATAGTGTGGCAATATTACCATAAAAGAAATATTGTTATGAAACAAAAGATTTCAAATGCTTTTTAATGTACATACTTTAAGTTTAGGAGGATTCCATATCAAAACCACCATATCTGAACTCAAGATCCTTCCGTGCTTTGCTAATGTGGGATTTGCCTAAACTTAGCATTCGTGCTGAGGTTTGCCTTACCACCGCCCAAGAGATCATGCAAAGGGACTTTAATACGAGTTTTTCCCAAGCACACAACAAGGGATGGGTAATCACAATTACATGGCATTCTGCCTCTGTTTATAATAGCACATCACGTGTGTTGGCCAACACACACATGACTAGCAACACCCCTGCTAGCTAATGTTTCCAGGTGCACCAAGGCTAGCATATCATGCTGCTAGTAAACAATATTTCCAATAGGATCCCTCCATAGAAAATAATTGTATAAAAATAATGTGCTTTTCAAGTAAGAAATACTTTCCAAATTCAATTCATTTTTCCAAATATTTCCACAAATTCAGTCTGGGTTCTCAATTCCAATTACCGCTGAATCATCCTTCTCAAAATAGTGAAATGTGTATTTGCAACATATATTCTAGGGGTTCCAATTTCAAGGAATTTGAACATTAAAAATTTCCATCATAACTATAACATGCATCTTTGAAAAATATAACATCTAATAAGTAAAATACTCATTCTTCAAACTTCCAAAATCTAAACATATAGGAATAACATTGTATTTTGCACCAATATCACAAATAAAGTATAAAAAAAGTGTAAAATAGGTCATAACAAGCATTATCTACTCACAAAGCAAGGGTTCCAAGTTAGACACCCCCAAAATGCACGTTTCTAAGTGGAATAAGACAAAATAGACCTCAAAATTGAGTCCAGATGGTCCAAAAACCTAGGAAATGACTTTGGAATCAGAAAATTAGGCCTCTAAGAGCTTGATCAACGGTTTGCGGTTTCAATGGACGCGCTTATGTGCCACCTGTAGGGGCTACGTGTGGGATTCACGCGCCGAGGAAGAATTCATACATGGAATCAAATGTGATAGGTTTTAATCTTAAAATTTGAGATCCAACAGTTTTGCCAACTCCTAAATCCATCCATGGTGTTAGTTTTTGGTTTTGATAACTATAACTAGGAGTTTCGGAACTCACCTTTTTAGGGGATTTTCTCTTCCATTTTCTTGCCATTTTTAGGCAAATTCTTGGGAAACTAATCAAACAGACTTGTAGATCTCATCGTTTTGGATCCGTTGGTGGTGGTGGTGGTGTCAAAATTTGAGGTTTAGAAGTGCTAAAATCTTAGGGAGAGAAAATAGGGTTTGGAGAATTTTTAGCCTCTTCCACACCACCTCCGCAGCAGGTACGATAAAAACCATATGGGGGACCATTTAGCAAAATTTTAATTATTGGGGGAAGTCCTTTCAAATTTTTGTTATTTACATTTTGATCCCTAAACTTTTAAGAATTTTCACTTTGGCCCGAAATCTTAAATCCTCATATTATCCTTAATATTTTTCAACCCAACTGATAAATAAATAAAATTTCCAATGGTGCTTATCTCCACTTATCATAATCCTTTCTTTAGTTCATAATTTTTCTTTAATTTAGTGTTTTCTTTAATTTAGTTCCATTACAACTTACACCCAATTCGAATTAATAATAATATTTTGTCTCAATGAGATTAGCCTACAAGACAAGAAATATAAATTATTACCTTAGCAGCAATGAAAACGTGGTTTGTGTTACATAATGAAATTAGTATCCATGAGATAGAAAATCTTTGCATTTAAAAAAGACATTTAAAAAGGTATGCCTAGAGCCCTCTCCATTTTGGAAACATTTCTTGATTCAAATACCTTATATACTTTAGGTTTTTAATTTTTTTTTTATTTTCTACATTTTAGAACAAAAATCAAAGAATGGCTTTGAGCTATTCTTTGTTTTCTCTCTAAAAAATGGAGAAATCATTTTTTATTCATGGACTTCTTGTGAATACATTTGCAAAACAACTTAATTAGTTATTTATATTAATGTTATTATATTTTCATTTATAATTTGTTGGCAATTCAAGCCTTAAGTTTAAAATTTTCAAATCAACTAATCAAGTTCAATGAAAACTTTCTAAAAATCTTTCAGGAATAGATTCTCCAAATAAATTTTTTGGTTGTTTTCGAAAATAAATAAGCAAGAACACAATCAAACATGCTTAACCATTGTTTTTGAAAATTCTTTTTCAATCCATTATCCATAGACACTGGATTATGGCAAGCAATGTATATATCTCAAAAATGTTTTATAAAATGCAAGTCATGTGCAAAATAATGGAATTGTTTGGATCCATAATTATTGTTGGGTTTTTTAAAATGAACCAAACAGGCTATAACTTAAGTTTCATTCTTTTGAAAAATTACCTAGCAATAGAGCATTTAGCCACCTAACTAGTAACATCTAAAGACACTTCAAAATGCATATAATTTCTGAGGCAAATTGAATGACTTGTTCAGCATGCCATTTGGAATATAATGCAAAATAAGTATACTAATCTTTATCAGTGGGATTAAAGGAAGTTGAATGGATGTTTGATAACAGCTAACATTAGCAATTGGGCATGCATTTTTAATTTTCTCCCTTAAAACCTCTATCAAACCATAAACAACTTCTTTTTGGATTTAGTTAATTAAATACTATTTGGCATAACAAAAAAAGTAATAAAAATTGTAGCTGTTCAGGATGATTCCATTTTTTTTTTATATGTTATTGTACTATAAAAATATTTAACTTGCGATTTGAGATCCTTATGTATGAATAGAAACCTAAAGTTAACTAATAAAATTTGTAAAGACTAAAGAGTGATAATGCCTTTCTTCCTTAGATATATCCAGTAAGAAGTTCTACACTCTATAGTTTACCAAGCAAGTTTCTTATGAAAAGAACAACGTATTCAAGATGGTTTTCCATGTTCCTTTTGGTAGTAGATGCATGTGTATTGAAGAGAAAAAAAAAGAAATTATTGTAAATCTCTTAGTAAGTAAAATAGTAGTATGGAAAGGGGAAATTATATCACTCGTCACTGACGTGAAATATGCATCTCATTGGAGTAAGAAAGGCTCTGCATGGTTTCCTCTATGATTAATAGTGCCTATAAACATAAAAAATACAAAACAATTTGGGGTTCTACCTTGCTGGCTAGGGTTTGGTTTTCTAGTGCTGGAGCATTGGAGTTGAGCTGCTTCCTCATTGGTTTGCTGCTATACAATAACCAATCTAATAGCTATCTACTAGTGACATACCTAGCTACTTCATCAAGCCTTGTTGGGGTTGGGTTTTGGAAGGATGAAATCGAGCAAAGGAGAAGGAAATTGATGAGGGAAAATTTTAGTGTGCCTTCTTGCACGCAAAGGAGAAATAAAAGAAAGGAGCATTTTTAGTAATTTGAATAACCATATTATTAATGGGGTAAAATTGGTCTTTTTTTGGGTCATTAGGGGTAAAATGGAAATTCACATTTTAGAAGGCATTTTATGGAATTTGAATTCATAACTTAAGATTTAAGGCACACCTATATTTCTTGGTAAGACATGCCTTTGCTTTTCATAAATTTTTACTTACATTTTAAAACTATAAAATCATTGCCCATAATATTAATAAATATATTAATTCATCAATTCTGAAAAGCTTAAAATTGAAAGTAAATACAGAAAATCTAAAAAATGCATATTATTTTTGAAATATTCCTTTTAATTCAAAGTCTTATTAACATAGGTTTAAATAGGAATAATCTGAGACATAATACTAATCAACATTGTATGCAAAAATCATAAAAAAAAAACCCCTAAAAAGAAGAAAATAGAAAAATAGCCTCACATTTTCAAGGCTTTTTTTGGGAATTTAAACAACCTCAACTAAGTAAACTCTAGTTGCCACATCATAAGGCTCTGAACGAGCTTCAAAATAATAAGTAATAGGCCCTGTAACTCCAACCGAGTTGAAATTAACGTCTAATTTACTAAATAGGGGTTTTTGAAACCCCTTTCTTCATTTAGGTCTTATTGTACTTGGTCTACTCTATGCACTTATTCACCCATTTTACTAACCAAAGAAAAGGATGAAATGAATTGGGAATTAAGGCTTGCAATATAAAGTTTGCGGTGAAAAAATTTATTTTATACATTTTTTTGTTAACTTGAAAATTAAAAACTAATTAATAACTTCTTAAAATATATATTTCTTTAACTATAGAATAGTTTATCAATAATCAATAAAATACAAATATAGCACCAAATGGAGATATGAAGGATGGATTAAGGGTATTTTAATCTTTTTGTTTTCTGTTCCATTCCACTTTTTCCCTTTTCGTCAGTTTTTGAGGTAAAGTCATCTCCTATTTATAAGGGAATTCTTATTTTGTAGGAATCAAGCTTGCAATAAAATCTACTAACCAAACACAATTAATTGATCGAATGGAATTTGGATTCCCATTCCATCAGCTTATTTTTACAAATCAAAGGGACCCAAATTATTTCCCTAACGATGATTTAATTTATGTTTCAAATGATAGAGATGGAATTAAAGATGAAAAATTTATGGACATAATTTTTCCTTCTCTACGAATAATTTGAATATTGTTTCAAAAAATTGATGAGACTAAAAATTTAGCGATGGAATTTTTTCATTTCAAAATTCAATCTTTGACAATAATTTAATTATTATTTCAAAAAGTAGGGACAAAAAATTTAGAGATGGAAAATTTCATCTCTATTATTAAAAATTAACTTTTGGTCACTAAGTTGAAAACTTCGTCTTGGAAATAATTTTTGTCTTTAAATTTCTTCTCTAAATCAACTTTTTCTAGTAGTGGAGATCATATATATTATGTGAGTCACATAAACTTTCTCTTAAGTATTCTATCAGTCAAATGCTCAACATTTAGGTGCTAAAAATTTTTAGGATTCTCAAGTAAAATATAAATTTCAGTAAAAGATAAATTTACACATAAATATAATTTGTATTCATTTTTTCAAATGCTATAATTTTTTTTGTAAAAAAAATAAAATCATTGGTTGTTAGTGTTATCAACTCCAACAAGTTACTTAAAACATAAAATTGAAACATGCACTCACACGATTCACATGCCATGCTTGAATGCAATAAATGATGCATGCACTGGGGAGAATATTCAATTCAAAGGCTCATTCATTTAGTACATTCAATCAATTTTTCCTACCCTATATACTAAAGGTTTTACATTGTCCTCAATGTAAAATAAAATATTAATAAAGATAAATGTGAAAATAAAGCTAATTATTGTTGACTTCCTTGACTAAATATCCTCATCTAGGTTCACATCCATTGAGTCCTTAGATCAAAATATGGGAGGTGGTGGGAAGACTAGTACAGAAGGTAATTGCAATGGTGTGCCACCAAACTGAAGGACACATTATTGGAGCAACTGGGCCAATTCATTTGGGAATTCAACATTATACTATGCAAAGCAGTGTGGCAATCAGCATAATACTACACTATCTCTCTGTAGTCCTGCCTCAGTGTATGAGTCTCATCATAAAGCTGCTTTGTAGTGTGTAGTTATTGAGGCTGAGCTAGTTCTTGGTGGTATAGGTGGTCCTTTGTGTGGGTTGGGTTAAGTTTGCCACTACCTCCTCTATATTGTCACAACCCTTATTGGAGGGGCACATGACTGCTACGAGGGGGTTAATCCCATCTTGTATATGTTGGTGTCCAAATGGCAAAAGTGGCTAAGAAAAAGGGGAAGAATTATCAAGAGATTTTTTCTTGGTATAAGATGAGGTGTTTTATCCTTAATTTTTCTAGAGAAATATTTTTAAATGAAGAATACAAAAGTTTTATAATTTTTGGAAATAAGGGGGAAAAAGTAGAATTTTAAGAATTATGGGAAAAGAATTAAGTAATAGAATTTGTTTTAGTTATGGACTTAAAATTTGTTAACAAAATTTTAATAAAATATTAAAGGTGGAGAGATAAATTTTGGACAACCAAATAAAGCCTTAGAAATTATTAAATTATTGACTTAAGAATGACTTGGTAAGGTAGCAATTAAGCTACTTAATCATAACACCCTTAAAAATATCTTACGGGCAATAATTAAGAAGAAAAGAAAAACACATGGAGGAGCTAGTGAGCTACCATAAGGCATGAGAATGAGGGGACACAAAGCCTTAAGGGACATGGAAGGAATTAGGTATCAAGGTGGAGTTAAGTGGATAAACTTAACACCTAAAAGAATCTACTCTTCATTAATGCAAGGCAATAAGAAGGGCTAACTTTGGGTGTTTTGACCAGCTAAGAACATACCAGAAAAGAAGAAAAAAATAGTGGGGAGAAGGAAGAAGAAGGAGAAAGTGAAGGAAAAATATTGGCACCAAAGGTAGGTTAGCTTTCTTTCATATCTATCCTTCTATTACCTTCCCATTTTTGGTTATTTAGGCTCACTTCTAACCATGAAAAAGTTCATAACAGTAAGGGAAAAGAAAGAGGGAGTGGCACAAGGTAGAAGAAGAAGGAAGGAAACAAAGCAGAAATAAGGAAGAAACTAGTCTAGAAGCTTGTAGGAGAATTATTTTAAGGAGATTTGACAATAATCCCTATTTTAAAACATTGGATTCTTCATATTTTAAGTTGAACCCTAACCTTGAGATGTCATGAACAATGATGTTAAAGTGTGATTTTATTGATGGCCATGAAAGATCTATGTCTAGATTTAGATATTACATATGCTTGTGCTCCCAATTTTGCATTGAATGGTTGAGAAATTACTATATGGAATAGATAAATTTTGGGGCAAGGATTCTTGCAAAATCAATTCCTACAAAATCTGAAAGCTCATATCTAACTTGTAATGTCATGACGTTGATTATGGGAACTATTACACCCAGATTTCTCAAACATTTGCCAAATTAGTCAACAAAAAAGTTTTATATTATAGTCTCATCTTTTCATAGCTACTTGAATCACATCAATTGGAGTTCATATGAGAGAGTTATGGCTTTATTAGTATCGAAAGGTCTGGACTCACTATAACCAGAATATCTTGATGCTTTAAAGTAGTTGATAAATTGAATATGTCACCAAAAAAGATTATTAATAAGAAAAAGAATATGTATGAGAATAGAGCATAATAGTTGAATAAAATGGTAAAAATTTCATATGAGTGAATAAAGATTTTATTGACTTGAGGAAAAAAATTGAACAAGAAAATTAGAATAGTGGTAATTGATCTTAATTAATGGATATAGAAGGAATAGTATAGAAATGAATCAAAAAAGCTAGTTGACTAAAATCCTAAGTATATATGGTGATGGTTCATGAATATTATTATGAGCTAATAAGTAAAGGATTAATTAAAGAGAAAAACATAAATTGGAAGTGTGAAGTTAAGAGTTAGCCAAAATAGGTAAGATGGGAGGAATGTGATTGTCAAGTAAATGTTAGTCTTGAATCAAAAGAGAATAATTAAGAGGTTTGGTTAAGTGTATGAGAAAGATAGACATGTTTAGGACTTGAAAAGGTTAAGAGAGAATGGAAAGAAAAGGAATGCAATAGAATATATGGGAAATCTAGAAACCTAGAAGTCAAGGAAGTGAATGATTTAGTTTGGTATCTCTTAGGTAGGCTAGCCATAGTCTCAAATTAAGAAAATGATAATTCGGTTATGTGTGATAAAATTAATGTGAGAAGAGATGATAAAATGGAAGAGATAAATGATGGAAGTTGTTAATGTAAGGAATGATACTAGTAAGTAGGTATGTTTAATTAGGCCAGATTGAGAAAGGAAGGAAATACGTAAATGAAAATAGGAATCTGATTTAAATACCTAAGTTTAAGAATAAGTTTAAATAGGAATGTGTGATGATACAATGTGAAATATAAATGGCATACAATGGTTAAACGGATTGGTTGATTTAAGGGTTACTAATGACTAGGTTTAAAGTGAATTAAGAGAGCTATGACATTTCACTTATGTTGGCCGAGAATGAAGAAAGAATATATCTAATTATCATTACAATTTTGACCTAGTATTTGATGGAAATTAGTATAGAAAATAGATAGAAATGTTAAGTGATATAGTGATACAATATAAATATCATGCAATGATGTATTAAAGAAAAGAGAATAAGGGTTAAAGAATACCTAAATGAGGTAGGTCAAATGATAAAAGATAAAGGGATTACCAAATGAATAGTACCACATACCAAATGAATATTACTTTTTCTAATTAGCATTAGTAGAACAAGGAAATCCCTTCTTGAATGGTGATATTAATACCTATGCAAAGGCATGGTTTCCTAATATTGATTAAGTATAAGATTGAGGAAAATGAGATAAATAAATCAAGTTTAGTAAGATGGCAAAAATTACAATAGAATTTCTATAGTAAGCCAAAAATGAAATTAAGGATATTTGAAATAAGATAAATCGAATGTGAGTAAAAGATGACTAAGGTGACTATCACCAGGGTAAGTAAGCATAATTAGTGGCATTATGATGATGGAAAGGTTAAGTGTAATACAAGATATTAATAAGATAAGTAAGAAGTAATAAGTTAAAGCTAGTAGGTATAAGTGGAATTTCACCACGTTAGGTAGAAAAGGAGTAAAAATTGGGAAAACTAGGGAGGTTGGCCAAAAAGGAATTTTAGGAGGAATTTTAAATTAATAAAACATAAATAGCATGGAGGATTGATAATTGGCCTTGACCACCATTCCATGGCATTAAATATCCTATTCAATGTAAACTTCATGATGTGATGGCATTAATGATATGGATGCGTTTGTTTTTTTGAAAATAATTTTGTATGTATCTTAGTGGCATCATTATTTGTACTGATATATACATGAAATGAGTTGAAAATATCAAAGTTAAACATATGATATGCATGATATCAGTGACAAATTATGCCTAGAATGATTATATTACTATATGCTGGTTATAAAAGTTGACATACTATTTTGTCTATTTATGAAAAAGAAAAGGAAAGAAATGAAAAGATACAGAGGGGGTGACCCTTGCAATAGCAAGGTGACAAGAGAAAAGACACATGACCTCCGTGTCAATACTAGATAAGGGATGCCTTATTTACAGATATGTTATGATATAAGATTTTTCCATGCCTGATGGAATGTAGTGTTGGCCTGATCAGAGGTGAGACGTGAGTAGCTTACACTAACTTAGTTACTTGTTGCCTGCCAGGACGTAGTGTTGGCCTGATCAATGATGCAACACTTGATCGGGCGTTATGTTTATCTGTTCAATGATTCAACCTTAATACAAAATGAAAAGAAAGTAAACAGCCATAAGATGAGAAAGTTTTGAAATGTGTTATTTATGATATGATGTTTATGTGAATTATGGATACAACCAATGATTTGACAAATGAAATATTATATATATGGCATGATGCATTGTAATATTTGCACTAGATATGTATATGTTGCATGGCACATTGATTTCTGTAGTTGATACAACTAGACACAACATGATGAGGATTATGTGAATTGTTTAAGATTATTGTTAAACCCATTGGGAACTTTAGTTTTCATTATTGTTCTATGTTGTGTTCAGATAAAGAGCAATAGGATCCCAGTTTGTACTTTGAACCTGCTATTGCAGTCAGCGAGTGGAAATGCCTTGTATTGGTAGCTTTGTTACAATTCCTAACATACGCACCTTCTCGTCCACCTATTGCACCTAAGAGGTTGTATGAAAGGGGATAGTATGAGTAGATATGATGACTATATATTTTTGAAATAGCCTGATGTAAATGAATAGTTAATGGATGATGGAATACTATGAGTTTAATTATGTAATTACTAAGAATGGTATGTTTCTGCTTTTAATCATCAATATATTATTATAAATAAGAAAATTAAATATTGGAAGATAGGAAGGATAAAGGAAAAATGGTAATGGCTTCAAAATAGGGTAAGCTACATGTTATAAAAAATTGAGGTTATTACACCACAACTTAGAGAAAAACCCTTTTATCAAAACAAAACTATATTTATAACAAAACACCATATTAGAAGTGGAAGCAGAAACCCTGCCTACAGTTCATAGAGCTACTCTAGAATACAAACTTTTAAAACAAAAAATAAAGCATAGAGCCTTTGGAGTCAATTACAGCCTCACCATTGGATAAACATATATGTATATATGTGTATATATTCCCAAAATAAATAAATAAAATTTGTAATATAAACACTGACAATCATAGTCTACCAAAGTTCAAAGAAGTATGAACTATACATATAAAGGAAGTAAAGTAAATAACAAAAATATTCTAGAAAGTATTTTAGGCTTCTCTAGATATTGACTATTGAAATAGAAGTGCTCAAATTTGAAGGATCAAAATAAAATCATAACAAAATCGCTAGTATGTAACAAGGGAGGAAAATCCCTTAGCCAACAAATCCATATCATATATGTCCTTAACCATACTATCCGCTTATTTATCTAGTAATATATCTAAAGCTTTCCATTTATCCAATAATTACATGCATGAATTTCAACCACTGTTTACCATTTTCCTTATTTATAGGTGGGAATCATAGTCTCTTGTTGATTGCCTCTATCTATGTTCACAATTAAGAATCACAGTCTTGCACTATTTATCATTGACCCTATTAGCCATTAAGTCCCATCCACAGGGAAGACAACTGTTTGCCTCAACAATTCTAAGTCATTAATCTATTATTAAGTTTATAAATTTTCATAGAGTTCCTTATTTAATACCATATAAATCATACCATTTATCTCGATTCATTAGGTCATAGCCTATTGTAACTTAGGTAAGGTTTTTTTTGAAACCAACCATTATTCAAAGTGTTCTTGCATATCATAAATTAAGTTCATCAATCATAATTTGTCATTTTATCCTTAGCAATACCAAAAAGGATTCATATAAAATAAAACTTGCCCTACATACCGAGGGAGTTACAATAAGGAAAAGTATAGCAATAAATCTCAATTTAAGGTTAATAAAATTTGGGTTTAGTAAGTTTCCATAAATGAATATCAAGAAGAAAATAATCATATTTCAAGTAAAGAAAACAATTGTTAGAATGAAAGATATTAAATGTAGTAGAATTAAATGAAGCAATTAAAAGAAAAGCTATAGTAAGTATTATTTGCTCACTACTCTAAGGGTTCAAGGTAAGTAAACCCTTTTTATAAACTTCCAATATCAAAAGGGCTTTAAATTTATCTCAAAAAGTCTTAAAACCTAGAAAACAACTTTGGAAGGTTACAATCCATACATAATCACAAAATCACTATTCGCACTGATTGAAAAATTATCCTATGGTCTTGAAACTTTGAACACTAGTGATTTAAAAATTTCCAAGACTATCTACAATATTAGTTTTCCCAATTGAGATATGTAGGTAAGCTTAGTTGAAGCTTACCTCTTAGGGCTTTCTTTCCCAACCTTTTATTGACACTCCAATAACTTTCTAGTGAAACCAATTAGTGCAAAACAACATACTCTTCATCACATGCCAACGATACCTTTGGTGTTGCAATTGAAAGCCTAGATAGCAAGATATCTTAAAGAGTGAGAACTTTAAAGAAAGAGAAAATGAAGAGTGGACGAACAATTTTTCATAGAGAAACCATAATGACCTCAGTTAAACTTTTTTTGCTTAGTTGTAATTTAACTTATTCTGAAGCCATTACCCCAATTTAACATTCCTAACATGTATTATTCATCAAATGCATATATAAGTAGATAAGTAATAGAAGGAATACATTCCATAGTAATATACACAAACATTTAAGAACATTTCATTATTTTTGATTAGGAATGTTTTTGTATAGTTGTAATTTAACTTATTCTGAAGCCAATACACCACCATTAACATTCCTATTATGTATTGTTCATCAAATGCATGTATAAGTAGCTAAGTAACAAAAGGAATACATTCCAGAGTAATATACACAAACATTTAAGAGCATTTCATTATTTTTTATTTTCTATTCACATTAATTCAACAATAATATAATACAATCACATGTATTTCTTTCCCTCTGCATATGCCCCTACTAGTGTTGAGGGTCGAGGTGGAGGTATGTGTGCTAGAAAATTATGTTAGAGTTATTACCACTATTTCTCTTATTACTGAATTATAATGACTCTAGTTTTTATATACAATTTATACACGCATAGAGCAATTATAACTTATTACTGAACCACTTACTTCATAATAATTGATTCCTTAATTCAACCAGGCATAATTGAGGCCAAAATGGGCGTAATTAATGATTCCATAAGTTGTATACACATCATAATGTCCTCAGTGTTACCTGTAGTACACAAAAGCAGGAGGACACCTAAACACTATACAACAACAACTAAGCTTTTTCCTACTAGGTGGGGTCGGCTACATGGATCAAACGGTGCCACAGTGGCTTATCATGAATGAGATCAATAGATATGTTATTAACTATTAAATCATTCTTAATAGTTTCACCTATTGTTTTTTATGGCCTCCTTCTACCTCTAACTATCGAACTATTTTTCATCTGATCTATTCTTTCCACTAGGTCTTCTCCACACATGACCAAACCACCTTAAGCAAGATTCCACCATCTTCTCTACAATAGGTCCTACCCCAACCTTCTCTCTAATGCACTCATTTCTAATCATATCTCTTCTGGTGTGTCCACACACTGTGTCAAAAAAAAATCATCATCAAGGTATAATTAGTTAAAATAATACCCATACAAAAAAGATTAAGCATATCCATGCCTATGCCTTAAACATCCATGTTAGTCTCGTACGAAGACACAAGTATGGATGGTGGCACCTCCATTAGGATCTCAACCAACTCGTGTAATGAATTCATTTTTTTTATATGAAGTTATCACCTCTCTTACTTCTATCCTCTTATCTTAGAATACTGAATCAGTTTAGGCAAGAATGATTAAGATTAAAGAGTACAATCTACCATTAATATTAATGCTGATGTAAGTTCATATACACATTCCACAGTGTCCCAATGTTACCTAAAACATACCAAAAGCAAGAGAACACCTGAATATTATGCCAAAAGAATACAGTCAACATCTGAGTATGGTTAGTCAAAAGCAACCATACAAAAGTCAAACATATACATGTCTATGCCATATTCAACCACATCAACCACTTCTAGGGATATTGGTGAGGTTGGTGGCACCTCTACTATGATCTTGGTCATATCAATAACAGTCACATCATTTATTATCATACTTTGTCCTAAATAGGGAAACTAGATCTAACGTACACTAAAAACAAGGGTCATGGAGAAGATCTACATATTTATTTATCTGAATGTAACATGAAAATATAGAAAGGTTCAACAATAAATCATAATCATTGTCAGTATTAATCATCATGTTATGTCCAGCTATATAAGTTACAGCAAATTCATCAGGCCACATGAATGCAATGTATCTATGTACATGAAAATCATGCAACAATGACAGGTAATGCATGAATATGTTTTTCAAAATATCATGGACATGAATATCTATTCAATATTTCAAGGGAAAGATTAACTATTAAAAAGTCATGGTATGTCAAGATCATAGCTTTGTCATCTTATGGCTCTTCATATATTTTCTTTCTTGGTCAAGGTGAGCATGCTTATCTAGTTCTACTCCCTTTTGAATGTTCTCTTCTTACTCCATTCAGACATGGTACAAAATCTATGTTTCTCATCATAGCTGTGAATAGGGCATCCCCTATTTGGTGCACCACACATGGATAGCCATGTGACCATTCTCTTTTTCTTTTCTTTTCGTTTCTTTTCATTTTCACATTAATAGCCAAAGTATGATGCTAAATCACAAAATATGCCCAATATGCCTACATGCCATAAATTGCACTTCCAAAACATAATCATTTCAAATATCATTTTATAAAATATATCCACGTCAAAATCACACACTTAGGATGGTAAAGAATTCATGTAATGGTAATGGCTAGGGTACAACTTAAGATTTATCCAAAGCCGCTTTCATTTTCAACTTATAGAGATTCTTCTTTTTTCTTAATATTATTTTATTTCTTTATTTTCTTCTATTCTTGGCCTCTAGACCATTTTCTCCTTAAATTATCTTTCAACATGTGCTCTTAAATTCTTATCTCTAAAATTTTATTTTCGACACCTTTTCCCTTAAAATCTTATATATATATATATATATATATATATATATATATATATATATATATATATATATATATATATATATATATCTTCTTATACTTCTTATCCATTAATTTCTCAGACTTTTAGTACTCCTTTTTATTAGAAATTTCCATCCATTCAAGTTCTAAGGCACAAAAGACATCCTGTATTTCGAGGCCTAGACCTTTCATTATTGTTTAGGACCTATAATTCTTATTTTGACTCCAATTTAGGTTATTACAGAGCCTGTGGAAAGCTAAGACAGAAACCTACAACTCTTATGTTAAGAATTTCGAAAAAAAACCTATGAAATATGGGTGTTATCAAGCCCTCAATTGCACTGTTATTTCACCTCGGGTTGATTCTGACCTTTGCTTACTAATTGGGTCATAACACCCTTATATGGACTCCAAATTTGATGATTCTAGTGGAAAAAAATCTGTAAGACATATATCTATATTTGTATTGTTAACCATTTCTTTTGATTCCTTACATATGTTTCCCAAAAATTTGAAAATAGAATGCTTCTTTTAATTGTCCTAGGTTCTAGCCTTCTAGCTCATTAATTTCCTCATCTTATTAAATTTTTCCTTAAGCTAACTCTAAATGTTCCATTTATTTCCAATGTATTTTATTACTTTTAATTGTTTATTATGGCATAATTAATCTTCCCTAAACCACCATTAACCAAATTGTCTAGCAAACATATACAAGTTTAGAAACTAAAAACCCTACTCTAGCAATTCCCTAAGGTTCTCGTTTCCATCTTTTGTTAAGCTTTCTTGCATATTTCTCTTATTCAAATTTACCAATACTAAGGTTGCTTATTTCAACATTTTAGTTGTATTACTTACACTTTATTATTCCATCATCCACTTCTCATAAAAATTAAAATCAATCAAGCAACATTAAGAATGCTTTCCAACCAAAATTTCCCAAAGTCTTCTTCTAGAATTTTAAGGCCATACTTATTTTATCAACCTAGCCTTCTTTCATCAATTTTACCACATTCAAATACTCATAAAATCAAAAGTACAATAGCCTAGAATTTTGCCTCCTATAGCCAAGACCATGTAGAAAATTTCATACCAACCTAAGCAATCACACATCCATCACATGGAAGATCCACATGTAGCATGATATAGAAACATCCATGGCCAACATCAAGAGTAGAAAAATATTACAAGTCTCATCAATGTCCTAGGATCAAAGTCCCATATAAATGTTACAAAAAATTTCGAAGTTCTTTCAAAAGAAAATATTATTAAACCTACCTACAATCCTTCCTATTCTTACTCAGCTAGTGTTTTCTTCTTGCTTCCCCCTTGTGAGTGGCGAAGTTTCCCCTCTTTCTTTTGTTGTTTCAGCAACAAATATGAGAAGAAAAGAGTAAGTTCTAAGCTTTAGAGATGAAGAGAAAGAAGGAATTGGGGTGGTGATCGTGCTAGATTTGTAAGATCCGGTTTATTATTTTGTTTTTATTATTTTTTTCACAATTCACATGTTAAATACACCATATGTATAAACATAATATATATGTATAAACATAATATATATGTATATATATATATATATATATATTACAAACATCACACATGTAATAATTATACAATACAACATTATAGTACACAAATAAGAGTCCCTATAAAGCACTCCAACCTTGAAACACAAAGGGTGAGGAGGTGGTGCTGACATTGAGATCTCTATCAGTAACGCCATCCCCTGTTACATCATATTTCTTTTTATTTGAACATAACACCACAATAATAGTGAGAACAAAGGTTCTTAGTAGACTTAACACAAACAAAATATAATGAAAAAAATAGGAGTTATGTTCAATTGTATAAACTATAGAAAATATCAAGTTTTTGAGATAAAATCATAACTTTTGTTAATGCATAATTAACATACTATATATGCATTGAAAATCCACTCTTTTTACATAATGCTCGAATATGTCACAGCTCTCAATATACTCAATTCACTCATTTGCTATACACATAGAAACCGATCGACTACAGTCACAATAAGTGATTAGGGAATGTGAGTTCATCACCCATCTACCTCTTCATATTACCACTGTCACCTCATTGGAATGGCCCTCCCCTTGACTCACTCAGGCTAATAGGGCGTGTAACGCCCCCAATTTACGTTACGTAAAATAATGATTTTTTTCCTACAATTATTATTATTTCCGCATTCAGATATTTTTCATAAAGATACATAATTCAATTCTTTATCATGGGAACATATACATATAGGATCTCTCAAGTATACACAATATACAGACCAAGTCTACAAACATCAAAGTACAACAGAAACGAGAATCCTGCCTGTAGCATTCAGAGCACTCTAGAATACAAACACAGTATAATTCAAAAACTGTGAGTCATGAAAGCAACGTAGACTCAACCAGAGAATATATCACATATCTGCCGAATCAGACTCTGATATTCTTATCTGAAAAATGTAGAAATATCGTGTAGTGAGTTTGACAACTCAGTGAGCAAATAATTCCTCCTATGACCTCTTAGGTCAGCATATAGATGTACTTATATTTTAAAATATGTCACATAGAAAATACAATTCAGAAGTACATTCATATGAGACCCGTATTTCAAATATTCTCAAATCAAAGGATATTCAGATATCCAAAAACCATATGCTACACGGTATGATCATTAAACAAATGTTGTTATGCTCAGCTGTATAAGCTATAGTAAAATAGTAAGATTTGGAGATAAAATCATCAGCTTTAATACACGTGCCTCACTCGGCAATCTGGTCAATGCAATGAAAATATAACTCATTTGCAATACGCATAGTGACCTCGACCCTAGTCACAATAAGTGATCAGGGAATGTAAGTACATCACCCTCCTGCCTCCTCACATTACCACTGTCACCTGGTTGGAGCAGCCCTCCCCCGGCTCACTCAAGCTAACAGGGCATCCCCTATTCGGTATCGTCACAAGCCATACAACCAGCCGATATTCATCAATACATATATATACATGTAAAATTATCAAGCAACTCGCTATGAGCTTTACGCTTGCCATTCATTCTCATTTATAATATAACATGCATCATTTTCACAATTATATAACTTTACAAATCAATGCATCATGCACATAATATTCACTTTATCAAATAATGATAAATACATTTAGAACCACATATTCAATGAGTTCGAAAATTCATTTCTAAAACCATACTCTTCTTGAACTATGTGCCAATTTGTAAATATAACAGATATTTTAACACATTTAATAAATTTATAATAGTATAAATAATTTATAAACAGAAACAATAATACATTTATAGTTCAAGAAGAGCATGGGACAAGTCATAGAAAGAATTATCTACTCACAAGGTAGGACTCCTGGTTGGACAGCCCTAAAATGTACTTTTCCAAGCTGAATTTGACCAATTAGACCTCAAAAATATGTCTGGGGGGTTCAAAGATTTAGAAAATGACTCCGGGAGCCTGGTCACTATTCATCGTCGGAAAACATTATTCACTCACCAGAAAATACTATTCATCTGCCGAAAATCATTATTTATCCACCGGAAATCACTATTCACGATGAACAAAGAGTTGTGAGATAGCTGAAAAATTTCATTTCCTAAGGTTTATCTAACTCCTAAATCAATCTATGGTGTCAGAATTTGTATTAGAGGTCTCTAAGTAAGAGTTTTAGAATTTACCTTTTTCTGATATTTTCTACTTCAGATCTACAGTAATTCAATGGCTGATTTGAAAAAGTGATCGGTCAAAACCGTAGTATTCTTCGTCCTGATTCCAGTAGCACTTTCAGTTTTGAGATCAAAAGCCAATAGACACTTCAGCAAAGAAAAAGTTGAATGTACTATTCACTCACTATTATCTCTCGATTTCTTTCGAAATTTTGCAGACGGTACGACACTCTATTTCCTTTTATTTTTTTAAAATAATAATTATTATTATTTATTAATTTAATAATAAAATTTTCTTTTATATAAATTCATATAAATTCCGTTTTTTATCCTAAAATATTCCAAAATTTTCTAAAAATTTACATTCTCATAAACTTTTAGTTGAACTCTTAAATCATGATTTTTCTTGATAAAAATCGCAATAAAAAAATCTCAAAATAAATATTGTTATTCATATTAAAATAAATAATATTTCTAAAAATACAACAAAAATTCATTAGAGGTCGATATAATTATTTTAAGCAACACAATAATTATTTTACTTAAAAGTCTACTTAATTTTAGCAAGACATAATCATTTTTAAACAAATAAAATATATTTTCTTATAGCAAAATACTATCATTTAAAAATAAAAATTATGCGCCAAAACATAAATTCTCATATTTTCTTTGTACTTCTTTAACTCATGTAGTAAATATACATATTTTCTACGGTTCTTATCTCTATTTTCAAAATTCTCTCTTTTATTCTAAATTTTATTTAATTTGAATTTTTGTTAAATTTTACGGTTATTACATTCTTCCCCCCTTAAAGAAATTCGGTCCCCGAATTTCAGCACCTTAATTGCAAATAAATTCTAACCTTATTGTTCAAACAAATGCGGATATTTGGCGCGTATATCCTCTTCTCTTTTCCAAGTAACTTCCTCAGAAGAGTGATTTTTTTCCGTATTACCTTCACTGTAGGTATTTCTTTTGACCGTAACTTCTTTACTTGTCTGTCCACTATTGCTACTAGTTGTTCCTCATAGGTTAAATCTTCCTATAACTGAATCTGTGGACACTATATAACGTGTGTAGGATCCGGTAAATATTTTAGTAACATAGACACATGAAAAATTGGATGGACATTACCCAATTTAGGTGGTAAAGCCAAACAATAAGCCACTAAACCGATCTTATCAAGAATGTCAAATGGTTCTATATACCGAGGGTGTAACTTCCCTTTCTTTCCAAATCTCATTACCTCTTTCATTGGTGAGTTCTTCAAGAATATGTGGTCACCAACTGATAATTTCTAGTGCTCAACATTCTTGGTCCTTATAGACTTTTGACTAGTATTGAGTTACTTGTATTTCTTTTCTAATCAATTTTACTTTATACAAAGTACTCAAATCTTTCTTATGCTTCCAATATAGCAACATAAAATTCTAACCTCTTCAATTCCACTTTACCAATCCTAGCACCTTAAAGGGTTTCATAACAAATGTACACACATAAAATTTCTAATCTTGAACTATCCCAAATTTTACATAAAGGACTTCATCTTAGTATGTCTTAACCCATTAGTACATATACCTAGATCACTTATGCTTTGTTGGGATGTTATTTGAAAATGTTCTCCACACACCCACTTTCGTAGGCCAAACTAATTCACTTAAACTCTACTTTCCACATTCCATCCTCAAGGAGTTCTAACACCATTGATTCTTCTAGTACATTTTTAAACTATCATAAAAGTTTCTCAATTGATTTTTCAAATAAACCTTTCGATATACTTTCGGTAGCTAAAATCACTAATTACATTGTAAGAAATTTAATGTTTAAGTACCACCAAATTTTTTCACTATCAACACTTCCAAATAAAAATTATGATCACTGATTCCCTTGTCTCATTTTGCCTATGCTCACATAAATCCCACATATCTCAAATCCTCTCTTTAAAACATTTTCTTAATGTTTCCTATTTCCAAACAATTTACCCTATAATCACATACATTTAGTTTCCCCCTCATAAATTCATACACCATCCAATTCACCAATTTCCAACGAAAAGAATTGACCAATAACTTAAATTACATAACTTCAACACATAGCATAAAATTTAAATACAAAATATTATTCAACCTCATATTATAATTTTTGCTATTTACTTACATTATTTTCGGATATGATTCTCAGAATATTCTCCATATTTCCACATTAAGAGTTCAAAAATTAATTTAAATCCTACTTCTCATATTTTCTTCCTCAAGATCTTCAACACTACTAATTCTTTTGATTACATCATCAAAACACCATAAGGCCATCATTCGTCCATTCCTTACAAACTTTTTATTACTTTAACCTACTAACCTCTTGGACACCAAAATAACTGAGTTTAAGAGAAAATAACTTAACTTTTCTTGTAATGAGGAAAAATAACTTTGCATTTAATGCCAAACATTAATGTAGGACAATGCAGCAGAAAATGTGGAATTCATAATAGAGCATGGTGCCAAAATAGGAAGTCAGAAATTTGGACGAAGCATAGAAATAAAATTAAAATCGGTGGCCGCAAATTTTGAATATATGTGTCAAAATCTACTTTAAATATGTTGGTATTCAGTGGAAAGATAACACAAGGAAAAAGAAATATTTTTGAGCTTATAAAAGTCTGTCAAAATCAAAGAATACGTAGTTAACTGGTAGGATGCAGTTGATTGCTTCTAAATAGATGTCATCAATCAACTGTAAAATAACCAGTTCAAATTAAAATTTCTCATAATAGTTAGTCGATTTAATAATACCGATAGTCTACTGGCAAGAACATTGAGAAAACAAGAAAAATGTCCCTCATCACTAATTATTTGGTTTGCATCTTCATTTTTTTTTTACAATAACGCCTATCATCTACAACTTCCCTACATGACTCAAGACATTAATCCTTCGTCAAGGACTACAAGGAAAAGAAAATTTCCTAGTGATATCTTAACCTTATTCTCTTTATATGCCTAATATGAGCGACTATCGCAGCTACTATACATATACATGCTTGCCGTCATTTTTGAAAATTTCACCTTCAATTTAGCTAATATCCACCAATCACTCACATATTGTTCTAATTATTCCCGGCTTATTCACATAGCTATCATAAGTATGCCATTCTTTGAGTTCTATAAATGCACATGTTAATTTCTTTACTTTCATACTTCAAGTTAAAGTGTGTGCAGCTATGGAGGGAATCACATTTTGTCAATTTCAAAATATTTGTGTATTTTGTGGTTCCAGTCCTGAAAAAGATGGAGAGTATGTGAAAGCTACACAAAACCTGGGTATGATACTAGTCAGGAGAAAAATTCATTTAGTCTATGGTGGAGGTAACCGTGGATTAATGGGGTGTGTGTCTACAACTGCTCATATAGGAGGATGCCAAGTTCTAGGTATTATTTCTACAACTTTAGCTGCATCTAACATCGTAGGAAAGACAATTGGGGAAGAATTTATGGTAGCTTCCATGCATGAACGCATGGCTAGAATGATGAGCAATGCTGATGCCTTCATTGCCTTACAAGGTGGTTTTGGTACTTTAGAAGAAAATTTTCAAATAGTTTCTTGGGCACAACTGAATATGCATCACAAACCGATAGGTTTGTTAAATGTTAACCACTTCTTTGATGGTCTGTTGTCTTTTCTTGATCATGCTGTGGAACAAAGGTTTATCCCACACTCATAACGATGAATTCTCATCTCAGCTTCAAATACTGAAGAGTTAATTGATGCTTTACAAGCATATGTTCATGTACCTGATCCAATTACAACTTAAATAGAATGGATAATAGACAACAGCAGAAAGCGCAAATTGGACTTGGATCTTCATCTGTAACTGTAGCAAGATGTGGACATTGCTGTACCACTTTTACTTTCTTAGGGTTATCTTGGATACCATCTTGCTAGCCACATACCTTAAGAAAGTAATTTTACTAAGTCAGAATTCGTATTTTGAGAACTTAGCATATAGCTGATACTCTTTTGGAGTTTGTAAAACTATCTTTAAATATTGCTTATGATCCTTTGAACTCTTGGAATATTCTAGTATATCATCAAGAAATATAGTAACAACTTGATTCAGGGATGGCTTAATAACTTATTCATTTAATCTATGAATATAGCTGGGGCATTTGTCAATCCAAATGACATAACTAAAAACTCATAGTGTCTATGCCGAATCCTAAAATCAATATTTTTTTTGCAATATCCTCTTCTCTTGTCCTTAATTGATAATATTCAAATATCAAATCAAGTCAATTTTTGGAAAATGTTGAGCACTTTGTAACTAGTCAAACAGATCATCTATACGAGGTAATGGGTATTTATTCCACCTTGTCACTTTATTCAACTGTCTATAATCTATGCATAGTCATAGTGATCCATCTTTCGTTTTCACAGGTAGAACTGGAGCACTCCAAGTAAAAGTACTGGGGCTTTTAAATCCCTTGTCTTACACGTCTTGTAACTAATTTCTTTTCAGTTCCTTAAGTGCAGTGGTTGCCATTCTATATGAAAATATAAACACTAGTTAGGTTCTAGGAAATAAATCAATACCAAATTATATTTATTGTTTCAGGGTAATCCTGACAATTCCTCAGGAATTACATCAAAAAATTCTCTAACCACTAGAACTTGATTTACATTAGTATACTTTATATCAACATCTTTTACCACTTTCCAAATATTCTTGGCATTTTTTTATAATCACTTATGGGATATTAAAACAGAGATTAGGTTACTGGGTATCTCACTACGATTTCATGGTATCAAGAAAGAAAATTCTCCAAGAATATTTAATTTAATCACCTTAAAGTGACATTTCAAAATGACATGTCATAATACCAACGAATTCATTCTCAATATCACATCACAGTCTACCATATCTAGACAACCGGGTACAACGAATGTCACATTCAGAAACCATCATATTTGGTATCTGTCTCAATTCCTTAAATTCTTTAAGACGCATATCTCTTTCACTTTCAAACTATAATTAAGCCATAGATACTTCTTAAGATGTCACAATATTCAATCTATCTTATATTATAAACTTTAGCAACTTGGAATAAAAAGGAATTTGAAACCCTATAGAATCCCTCAACAGTACCTGAAGTATAAATATGTCCGGCTCATATCGATACTAAAGGTCCTACTAAAGAATCCTTTGCTCTGATAGCCACAGAGAAACCTAATGCTTTGATACCAACTTGTAATGCCCCCAATTTATGTTATGTAAAATAATGATTTTTTTTCCTACAATTATTATTATTTTCGCAATCAGATATTTTTCATAAAGATACATAATTCAATTCTTTATCATGGGAACATATACATATAGGATCTCTCATGTATACACAATATACAGACCAAGTCTATAAACATCAAAGTACAACAGAAACGGGGATCCTGCCTGTAGCGTTCAGAGCACTCCAGAATACAAACACAGTATAATTCAAAAACTGTGAGTTTTGGAAGCAACGTAGACTCACCCAGAGAATATATCAAATATCTGCCGAATTAGACTCTGATATTCTTATCTGAAAAATGTGGAAATATCGTGTAGTGAGTTTGATAACTCAGTGAGCAAATAATTCCTCCTATGACCTCTTAGGTCAGCATATAGATGTACTTATATTTTAAAATATGTTACATAGAAAATACAGTTTAGAAGTACATTCATATAAGATCCGTATTTCAAATATTCTCAAATCAAAGGATATTCAGATATCCAAAAACCATATGCTGCACGGTATGATCATTAAACAAATGTTGTTATGCTCAGCTGTATAAGCTATAGTAAAATAGTAAGATTTGGAGATAAAATCATCACTTTTAATGCACGTGCCTCACTCGGCAATCTGGTCAATACAATGAAAATATAACTCATTTGCTATATGCATAGTGACCTTGACCCTAGTCACAATAAGTGATCAGTGAATGTGAGTACATCACCCTCTTGCCTCCTCACATTACAACTGTTACCCGGTTGGAGCGGCCCTCCCCCAGCTTACTCAGGCTAATAGGTTGTCCCCTATTCGGTACCGTTACGAGCCATACAACCAGCTGATATTCATCAATACATATATATACATGTAAAATTATCAAGCAACTCGCATGAGCTTTACGCTTGTCATATTTATCAAGCAACTCGCCATGAGCATTACGCTTGCCATTCAATCTCATTTATAATATGACATGCATCATTTTTCACAATTATATAAATTTACAAATCAATGCATCGTGCACATAATATTCACTTTATCAAATAATGATCAATAATTTAGAACCATATATTCAATGAGTTCTAAATTCTATTTCTAAAAGCATACTCTTCTTGAACTATGTGCCAGTTTGTAAATATAACAGATATTTTAACACATTTAATAAACTTATAATAGTATAAATAATTTATAAACAGAAACAATAATACATTTATAGTTCAAGAAGAGAATGGGACAAGTCATAGAAAGAATTATCTACTCACAAGGTAGGACTCCTGGTTGGACAGCCCTAAAATGTACTTTTTCAAACTGAATTTGACCAATTAGACGTCAAAAATATGTCCAGAGGGTTCAAAGACTTAGAAAATGACTCTAGGAGCTTGGTCACTATTCATCGCCGGAACACTATTCATTTGCCGGAAAATACTATTCGTCTACCGGAAATCACTATTTACGATGAAGAAAAAGTTGTCAGATAGCTAAAAAATTTTATATCCTAAGGTTTATCTAACTCCTGAATCCATCTACGTTGTTAGAATTTTAATTAGAGGTCTCTAAGTAAGAGTTTTAGAACTTATCTTTTTCTGATATTTTCTATTTCAGATTTACAGCAATTCAACAACTAATTTGAAAAAGTGATCGGTCAAAATCATAGTATTTTTTGTCCTGAATCCAATAGCACCTTTAGTTTTGAGATCGGAAGCCAATAAACACTCTAGATCGAAAGAAAAAGTTGAATGTACTATTCACTCACTATTTACTCACTATTATCTCTCAATTTCTTTCGAAATTTTGCAGACGGTACGACACTCCATTTCCTTTTATTTTTTAAAATAATAATAATAATAATTTATTAATTTAATAATAAGATTTTCTTTTATATAAATTCATATAAATTCAATTTTTTATCCTAAATTATTTCAAAAATTTCTAAAAATTTACATTCTCATAAACCTTTAGTTGAACTCTTAAATCATGATTTTTCTTGATAAAAATCGCAATAAAACAAATCTCGAAATAAATATCGTTATTCATATTAAAAGAAATAATATTTCTAAAAATACAACAAAAATTCATTAGAGGCCGATATAATTATTTTAAGCAACACAATAATTATTTTACTTAAAAGGCTACTTAATTTTAGCAAGACATAATCATTTTTAAACAAATAAAAATATCTTTGCTTATAGCAAAATACTATCATTTGAAAATAAAAATTACGCGCCAAAACGTAAATTCTCATATTTTCTTTGTACTTCTTTAACTCATGTAGTAAATATACATATTTTCTACGGTTCTTATCTCTATTTTCAAAATTCTCTCTTTTATTCTAAATTTTCGTTAATTTGAATTTTCGTTAAATTTTACGGTTATTACAAGGCGTCCCCTACTCGGTACCGTCTCAAGGCATACAACCCATTTATATTCATCCATACATATAAATATATATAAATGCATATTCATCAAATGCAATGTATAATTATCAAACAACTCGCCATGAGCTTTACGCTTGCCATTCAATCATATTCATAATATGACATGCTTCATTTTCATGCCCAATGAGTAATAATCATTCTTCTCATACCAATAACCAATATGATTCATATTGATTCAAATAAAGAAAATGGGTGTTTTGTGATACAAAAATCATCATTTTAAAATCATTTTTCTTGGAAATATATTTCCTAAAAATCTTTCAACAAATAAGACTATTTTCATGTAGAAAAAAAATGAAAAAAATGATAATACAACACCCAACACAGCCTGTCCATGTTCCAAGACATGGCCATGCTTGAAAAATACTTCAGACATACTCAAAAATAACTCTGAACATGGCCTACATGTGCTGAAGCAAGTCATAACACAGCCTGGCCATGTTCTATGACCTTTACTCACTTATTCAAATATATTTTCCCCATACCAACTCCAATGAAGGTGATTCCGAAACCTATAAACATCTAAGACAAATTATCTACAACGTTTATGTTTATAATTTTTTCAGATTCCTTACGAATTATTCCAAACAAATAAAAAAAAATTCTTATATTTACCATCCTTGATTCTAGATTGATTCTGACCTCTGCTAATTAATTAGCCATATCTCCTTCATATGGACTCCAAATTAAGTGATTTTAGAGCCTATAGATCCACAAGACATATATTGACAATTCTTATGTTGACTATTTCTTTAAAATCCTTGCCAAATTGTCTCATAAATTCCAAAAAAAAAGAAGTTTCCCAAGTTAATCCAAAATTCAGCTTAGTCTAACTTCTCCTTTTTTTTCTTTTATGTAATCCCAAGCACCTATATGCATGTCCAAACAGCCAAAACATACTTTTCTATAAATATACAGACCACATGTTACCCAAAATCACATATAAATACATATAAAAGTATATATATAATTTTGTACAAAATTCATGAGTAGGTGTTAAGCCTACCTTAAATAAATTCTTAAACTTGTGTGCTTGATTCCTACCACGCAAAAATCCTACATCCATACTGTGAATTCAAAAATTCCTAAAGAAAAAGATGATGAAATTAGAGAGATGACCAAGAAACTTACCTTGATTTTCCTTTCCTCTTCCTTCTCCTTCTTCCTTTTTCTCTTCTTCTTCTTCCTCTTTCTTTTCCTCCTCTTTCTTTTCTTTCTCTTTCTTGACGACACTTTCTCTCCCACATAATTATCAAGACTCCTTTTTACCTACCTCCTCATATTTACAACATTGTCATCCTTTATTATTTACAAAAATGCTGTCCTAGAGTATTTACAAAACTACCATCTCAAAGAATTTACAATAATGCCATTCCAATGAAATTACATAATTGCCATTTTAGCCATCCTAAGATCTTGTTTGACTTGAGTAAAATTGTAAAATAATTTAATCTTCCCTTGAGATCCAAAACGCTTTCTCCTCCCTAGAGAAAATTCCAATTAGTAATATAAGGAAAAATCAGAGATGTTATAAGATTACCTTGAGCACTTAGTTTCCTTAGAATTCATTCTCTTTTCCCTTCATTTCTTTTCCTCTCTTTCTCTACTTTGCTTTTACTTTTCCCTTTCCCTCACTTAGCTGAAATACTCCACAAGGGAATGGCCAAGTGCCTTATTAAACTCAGGGCCAAAGGTCTTATAAGGATGACATCACTTCATTTTCTTATGGAATACTTAGTACTTCATCATGGCATGAATTAAGTGTTTCCTGTAGGGTGTTTTACTTGGTTTTCCTTTCCCTCTTGTCTTGGTCGAAGTGCATATTTCAGAATGGTGCAGGTTTGCTTGAAATTTTGTGATGAGATAGGCTTGAGACAAGTGGAAAAAATCTCCTTAAAACATGGAATTGCTTTCTTCTACTTATAGTTCACTTAGTAGGGTATTAATATGGCTTATTAGAGTCATCTTAGATGGAAAAATTTTTAGCTCTTCTTTCCCTCCTAGCTTAGTCGAAATAATCACCCATGAAATGGATATTTTGTTTTGAAATCCATGCAATGATTTTTCCTTGTTTGGCACTTCTTTGCCTTAATTCTTTAACACTCAATTGGTTTACTTATTGTATACTTAATGAAAGGCAATCATTACTAATCATTGTGGCTCAATAGTTGCATTATGTGACTCCATTTTCTCCCTTAGGTTTGGGCTCTCCCTTTCCTTTCTTGCTTGGGCCGAATTCTACCTAAAAGTGGAAGGCTTGGCCTTCGCATGCATGCAAACTTGGATTTGGTTCGCTTCTTTTGATCTAGCCCAAGTCCATGGTGTATTTCTTCATTGGGTCATGCATGTGACCTGCTAACAACTCATGTGAGGTGGAAAACCTTGGATGAAATGTCCATCAGGTGGCATGTAACAACTCCATTTTTTTAAAATATATATCTTTGTAAAGTCCCATAAAGTCATTACCTCTTTACTTATAACTATTTAACTAATAATAACATTCAATTAAATTAACCAAGCATAATTATGGTTTATGGTATACCATTAACATTGATACAATTCTGGGTTCACATACACATCATTAATTAAAAACATCCTTACAAAAATAAAACACATATATGTCTACATCTCGTTCATTCATATTGATTAGTTCTAGGGATACGGGTGCAGGTGATTGCATCTTCATTGGGATCTTAGTCAACTCAACCTAACGTACGCTAATAGGCAGTCATAGAGAATATATGCTTATTTCGTTTTCTGAACATGATATGGAAATATAGTGAGAATTAAATTCCAGTAGGTTTAACAATAAATCATAATTATCATCAATATAGCTCATCATGTCATGTTCATTTGTATAAGTTATAGCAAATATCTTAGGTCACATGAATGCACTTTATCTATGCACATGAAAATCGTACAGTAATGACATGTATGGCATGAATAACTATTTTCAGAATATCATATGATGGCTATTAACTTATTTTCATATCAAACTACCCCAGTTAGGGTGAGTACTTTATACTCTCCGGTATGGGCTTTTCTTACTCTGTCCGACATGACACACTTTCTCTTTCTTTTTTCATTAACATAATCATAACTGTGAGCAGAGCGTCCCCTACTGGTGCACCACACAGACTGCCATGTGACGGTGCTCGTCTTTTTTTCTTTTTTCTTTTTTCATGTTAATAGCCAAAAATATGATTTTAATAACAAGTATGTTCATTATACTCACATGCCATAATTTATCATCAAAGTATAATAACTACCAAAAATCATTGGTAAAATGAAATCATGTCATGATCATAACCATTTTTTAATATCACTTTATAAAATATTTCCATATCAAAATTATACACTTAAGATGGCAAGGAGTTCATGCAATGGCAATGGTTAGGGCATACACTAATATTTATTATTTTCATTTATAAAATTATTATTCTTTTTTAAATATTATTTTTATCTTTTCATTTTATTTATGCTTGGCCTCTAGTTACTTTCCTCCTACTTATATCATTTTCAACACATGTTCTCACAAATTTTATTGGGCATTTTTCTCTAATTTGGTTTCTATTATTATTTTATAGTTAATTAGGTTCATTTAGGGTAAAAAAATGTTACAAATAATAAGCTTTACCAACACCCAACACGGCCTGGTCATGTTCCATTACACGGCCATCCTTGAAAAATACTTCAAACATACTCAGAAACAGCCCTGAACATGGCCTACCCATGCTGAAGCAACCCAGAACACAGTCTGGCCGTATTTTGTGACATTTCCTCACTTACTCAACCATATCTCCCTCATATGAACTCCAATTGAGGTAATTCTAAAGTCTATAACACGCGAAGACAATTATCTACAACTTTTGTGTTTATCATTTCTTTATATTCCTTACAAATTATTCTCCAAAAATTGAAAATAAAAACACTTACATTTACCACCCTAGATTCTAGACTAATTTTGACCTCTACTAATTAATCAACCATATCTCCCTTATATGGAATCCAAGTTAATTGATTTTAGATCCTATAGATCCGTAAGACATATATCTATATTTATTATGTTAACAAGTTTGTTTAATTCCCTACATATTTTGCCAAAAAATTCAAACACAGAAGCATACTTAAAAAATTCTTCCCTGGTTAGCTAGTTTCTAACCACTGCTTACTAATCTGATCATATCTTCTTAATATGTATTCCAAATTGAATGATTCCAGTGGCTAAAAACTCTTGAGACATATATATATATATATATATATATATATATATATATATATATATATATATATATATATATATATATATATATATATATATATATATATATATATATATTTCATGTTAACTATTTATTTTAGTTCCCTATAGATTTTTCTCAGAAATTCAAACACAGAGAATTACTTAACAGATTCTTCCCTAGTTAATTATTTTCTGACCTCTGCTTACTAATCAGACCATATCTCCCTTATTTAAACTTCAAATTGGGTGATTCCAGTGGCTAAAACTCTGTGAGACATATATCTACATTTTTCATGTTAACCATTGCTTTTAATTTTTAATTGATTTTTCTCTATGAATTTCAAAAACAAAAGCTTCCCTAGTTACTATGAAATCCAGTTTCCTAACCAAACGTTTCCTAAGGTTTTAATTCATCATTTTATTATGTCCTCTTCCATTTTCTTCCTAATTTACATCTAATCATATTCCGTCAATTTTTCACCACATTCAAATATACAAAATAGTAGCATAAAAATCCTAAAATTTTGCCACCCATAGCCATACCTATGTAGAATTTTCTACACTAATCGAAATGTTCAAAACATCCATCATATGCAAGATAACATGTAACATGATATAGCAACATCCATGACCAATCATCAAAGTAGCAAATATTGTAAATTTCATCAAAGTTCTAAGATCAAAATCTCATATAAATATTACAAATTTCAAAAAATTTCTTCAAAAAGAGATATTATTAAACCTACCTAAAGATTTCCTTAGATCACTTAGTGAATTCTTTTTATTGTTTCCTTTTGAAGGAAGTAGCAAGATTCCTCCATTCCCTTAGCTTTTCTAGCAGCTTAAATAAGATAAGTAGGGTGATTTTTGAACCTCAAGGATGAAGAGAAAAGATGGATTCAAGTGCAGATTAAACTAACTTACCTTGAGCACTTAGTCCTCTAGATTTCTCCTTCTTCTTCCTTCCTCTCTTCTCAACTCTTTCTCTCCTTTCCTCACTCTACCTTGCTTCTATTTTTCCTCTCCTTCGCTTGGATGAAATTATAATATTATAAGGGTGGGTTTTGCTTAAATAAACTATCAAGTTGTTCACCTCTCATAATCATGGGTCTACCTTATCACAATTAGGATGCACTTAGTTGTTTTTGGGGAAAGAAAACTTATGTTCTTGTCTTCCTCTCCCTTAGTCAAGATATTCATAGCAAAAGGAGATTTGTATTTTGAAAATCATGATAAAATGTTCTTAATACAAGGGACAAGGTCCTTTTGATTTAGGGATTCATTTCCTTTTTCTTTTGTCTGAATCAAGTATGATAAGTTTGCCTTTTTAGGTGCCAAATTTCCAGCCCTTTGCTTAGTTGAAATTATTTGTGTAGGATAAGATTGTTTTGTCATAATGCTGTGTATTATTACCAACTTGTTGAAATTATGAATGTAGGATATAAATGTTTTGTCTTAATGCCATGTGACGTAATCTTGATTATTATTACACTACTATTTCCTCACATGATTCTTATTTTTCCCTCTTGGATTTGGGCTCATTCTTACCCATTTGCTTTGCTTTGGCTGAAATTCTACTTTTCATGGAGGGTTTGGCCACATTTTCATGGTTTGTGGGCTATTGATCCAACTTCTATATCCTGGTCCAAGTCTATATTTTATTTCTTGCTTGGGCTATCCTATTGGTTTGCTAGAAACTCATGTGAAGTGGAAAAACTCTATATGAAGTGTCCATAGGTGAAAGCCCAATGTATGGGTGGAGATGTTAAACTTAGGAACTCTAGCTCTTGAATTAGGAAAAATCACCCTAATCCAATCTTATTGAAATTTTAGACCTTTACTTACTTCCTAAAATTTATCTTCCTTACCCAAGAATTTTGCCTCTCTTTAGTATGTTATTTCTAATTTTTCCTATTAGGTTTTCTTTCTTTACTTATTCCCTTAATGTTAGAAACATTCTTTATGCATACATATAAGGTGAAGAATTTCTAAGGATTATATTTCCTTAGATATCTAAAAATTATCTAATAAATTTTATTTCCTTAATTAAATATTTATGTAACTTTATTAATAAAAGAAACAAAATTAAGGATGTTACATTAAATTTTTATGTACCTTTATTAACGAAATTAGGGATGTTACATTGCATCCTAGGTGAAAGCCAAACGGTGTAGCGTAAGGTGTCAAACTTAGGCAATTTAGCTCTTCCTTGCCTAAGAATTTCTCCCATCTTAGGATGTTATTTTCTAATTTTTCCTCTAAGGTTTTTTGCCTGCTTCTACTTCACTAATGTCATAAAAATTTTCTCTATGCCTACACATCGTTAATTACTAGGATCTACCTAAAAATTTCACTTTTGTTTCTCATTCTCCACTGCCTTTAAACTCTTCTCAATGAGTCTACACTTATTAATCAGGGGCACAAACTCTTGAATTTCCATAGCTACCACCGCATTCCTAATTTCTGGGTTTAGCCCTGCTTTAAACTTTACCGTCTTCCAAGCTTCTTCAAGATTATACTTCAGATAAGATAAAAATTTAGATAGTTTTTCAAATCTAGCAATACACTGGTCCATAGTTATATTGCCTTGCTTGAGATGAAGAAACTCGATTTCCTTCTTTGCCCGTACACTACTTGAAAAATACTTTTCTAGAAAGGTGTCCTAGAACACTAGCTAGGTAGTTTGCTTACCTTGATGAACCAACAATTCTTTAGCTCCTCGCCATCAGTTTTTAGCTACATCCTTTAGCATGTATGCATCTAAAACAACATTTTTACTAATTGGTGCAACCCATCACTTTAATGATTTTCTCCAATTTTTTTATCCATCTTTCAGCTACGATTAGGTCATAGCTACCTTGGAAAGGTGGCTTAGCCCTTATCAACTCAGATAACTTACTATCATTCCTAATCATTATGTTATTAATACTAGTCTTACCATTATGATTATTATTGTTTTAGAGGTGCCGAAGGATTTGGTTAGTGGCTGAGACTTGGTCTCAAATTGTTACAGTTAGGCCATATAGGTTTTCCTCTGTGTTATTCACCAGATTCCTCCTTGGTGGTGCCATATAATACTGTGCCAAAACATAATTATGTTACTATTAAGGTGATCAGACTCAATATTTACTTTTAAAAATATTTAATAGTGGTCGTAACACCACTTCGACATATAGATATGAAACACTAATAATTTCTTACCTTTATATAAACATCGATACCCTACATAACATGTGTAATAGGAAAACTTTTTTTTTGTACTCTTGGATTATGTGATAAAAATATACTAGAAATGAGATTCTATTAACATACATAGATAAGGTAGCGTATCTTTCATCTCATTAAGTCAAAATAGGTTACATCAGTGTTTAGGGGTTATACAAGAGTAACACTGGGTATTACTCATGGCATCAAAACAAAGAAGTATCGGGGCTTACTCTCTTAAAAAGGTACACTGATTAAACCTTGGCCTAGCACCTTACCCCTTTGGTGCATTGGGTGGAGGAGGGGGTGTTACTGGCCAGGAATCTCTACTACGTTCGAAACCAACATATTTTGTAGCATGGTGAATTGACCAATGAAGGGTATCTCCACCACCTAGATCTCTAAGACCAGGGTCAAGAGAACTGTTGGCATCTTAGTTGCTATTATTTGAACACATCATGAAAATTAATGAGAACAAAATCTCAATAAGTTTAACATTAACACAATATATAGTAAACAAAACATGATGATATGTCTAGTTGTATAAGCTATAGAAAATAATTCTTTAATATCCAATCATAATAATAACATGTAATAGAAATAATTGAAATGCACAAGTCATCAACAAACATATCCACAGTATAAACAATGTTATGTATAACAACAAATTATTCGTCATCTGTCTGTATTGTAGTAATAGGGTAGTACGACTCATTCAACCTTCTACTACTTATATACCACTATCACTTGGTCATAGTGGTAATACTCCCCCTTGGCTTACACAAGGCTAATAGGGTGTCCCCTATTTGGTACCGTCTTAAAGCCATACAACCTCGTTAGGTCACCTTACACTCATCAGAGTCTCTTCTGCTATTCTACATTTACTTGCTAGCTTAGCAAAATTTCGTATCTCCAGGGTAGCCACTCTTTCTCTGATCTCAGGTTTTAATCCTCGCTCAAAATTTGCCGCCTTCCATGCATCATCATGGGTATGCTTCAGGTAAGTGGAAAATTTAGAGAGCTCTTCATACTTAGCCTCATATTGAGGTACAATCATGTTTCCTTGCTTTAATTGTATGAATTCAGCCTCTTTTTGATTCTTCACATTATCTGGGAAATATTTATCATAAAATGTTTCTTTAAAATTATCCCAGGTAATGGAAGTATCATTAGTCTGCCATAATCTCTACATACTTTTCCACCAATGCTCTGCCTCACCTTCTAACATGTAAGTGCCTAAGGAAACTTTCTGCTTTGTGTTGCATTCTAAAACTCCAAAAAATTTCTCCAGTTGCATGATCCATCGTTCTACAATCACTGGATCATACTCTCCCAGAAATTGAGGAGGGTTGGCCTTTCTAAATTGGGCTAAGAGTTTATTCATTTGGCTTGGCCTATTTTCTTCTCCAGCACATTCATGATTGTTTCCTTGCGGCACTTGTCTAAGGGCCTCTTGAACTTGTTGAAGAATTTGTGCTGTGGTGGCCTGGGCTGCAGCTTACCCATCAAGCCTGGCAGCTAAGGCTTCCATATTCTCAGATATTTCTTTTAAGGTCTCAGTCTGGGTTCTTTTATATGCCATTTCCCTGTGTGCACATTTATATACAAACATTTTCCATATAATTAGTCACATGTCCATAAACTATGTCTACTTGATTTAACAACCCCTCAAACAAAGCCAATTTCACCATAATTCAACTCTAAATCAATTTAAAATATCCTAGAATAAGTCCAAACACATAAAAAATTCCCTGAACTATTGCTCTGATACCAACAAATGTAACACCTAAATTCTAGCGTCATTTTCTTATATCTAAATTGTAGAATGTTCCTTATTATTTATATTTTTTTTTGACATTGTCTAACTAGCCCATAATTTTACCTATTCATTTATATCATTTGTAATCCTTCTTGCATAAGCATAAATGTGCTTCAGGCTATCCAAAGCACTTTCAAAATTCAATTCCATCTAGGCAATTACCTAAGCATGCTATGTAATACTTACAACATAAAGGATCTCATGCCATAAAGGAAAGGAGTACAGTCCATAGTTTACATTACATCACATTATAAACTGTCTAATAAGAACTTGGCACTTAATTAAGCTGTCCCACATTAATATTACACAACCAAAGCAATTACAACCATGAACATATGAGTCAACCCTGAGACCCCTATTGCTCACTTCTAGCTGGAGTACCTGGAATGTGATTATGTGGATATAAAAAGTGAGATAACAATCTCAATAGCTAGCAAAGTTTTTAGAAAAATAGTGCACATTCCATTCCTTAAAACATCTCAAATTATTTCACTGAAATATAAGCACTAACCATACATCATACATACGGCATCTTGGTCACACTAGGGACCCATATTATCATGGTCTACTTACCCAATGCAGTCAATACTGCCATACCTGCAAAGGGCTATGCATCTCCTATTATTGGCCAATCGTGAGGGAAATGGGGCTTACTTGGCACCCTTTTGTGCACCCCCTTAATTTCTGAGAATGCATACATAACATAATTTTAGACCAACATTCATCATAGCATCAAAGTCAGGCAATCAGTGAAAATTCATAATTTCAAATTCATAAGCATAAAGAGTGTTTTAAGGAAAGGCTAGCTACCTCAATTCCAGCACAATCAATTCCTTTCCAAGGCTGCCAAGGTTACTACTAGCAACTCAAACTAAAACATACAAGAATTATTGGTTAATGCATGCACATTAGGTCCTAAAGCCATAAATACCTAGTTTAAGAGCTTCTGCTCCTCCAAATAAAACTATGATTTTGCTTAGATTTGGGGTTATTATTAAATATGACAAAAGTCCTCTAAAAATTTTAAAATTTTGTATGGAGGAACCTTTACATGTCTATTGTTTTTCTACATTCTCTCAGCCCATAAATATTCCATTAAGCCCAAAAAACTACCTCCATAACCAGGACAGTACAATTTAGTTTCAGTTTCATTTCTATTCGGTTTAACATCCATTTAGATTAGTAAAACGACTTCAAAATTCATGATATTTTATATGAAGCATTATAGACACGTTATATAATCACCATAAAAATTTCAAATAAAAAAGAATTCTTTTGACCCCTCAAATATCCCACGTCTTAAGACTGTCCCCGTTTATGGCCTGTTCTGCCTCATTTTCAGACTACCAAATTTATACATTTTATTATGTACTTTAAACTGCCCATAATTTTCTAAAAATTGGTAGGATGATTAATTAGGATCCCTTTAACATTTCATAAATTTTTTATAGAAAATTGCAACATATAATGCCTTAAAAATATTGTCTTTCGATCAGCAGTCTGAGCTGTCTAGGAAATTGTCCTCAACACTATTTTAATTGTACAAGACCTAATTTTAGGTTCTCAAAAATTATTAAACTTTCCAGAATTGATTATGAATATTTGAAGAATATTCTCACAAAAAATTATAGAATTTAAAGGTCATTTACTAAATTTACTAAGCCAATATTTGCAGGTGTAAAAGGTTTCTATTTTCTCAACCTAACTCTTTTATGGTCTATGACCTTTACTCACTAATCAGACCCTAAATCACTCATATGAACTCAAACTTTTGTGATTCCAGTGGCTATGTGACCGTGCGAAATATATCTACAACTTTAATTTTAATCATGACTTCATATTCCTTATGTATTAGTCCCCGAAAGTCGAAAATCGAAGCTAATCTTCACCAGCCTGGATTCCAGACCCAATTCTGACCTAGTTTACTCCATGGACTATAACTCTCTCATTTTATGTCCGATTGATGTGATTCAAAATGCTATGAAAATCTAAGACATAGACCTACAACTTCTATATTGAACATATTTTCATATTCTCGACAGAAAGTCCTACATTCTGGCCCGAAATTTGACCTAATAAACTCAAAACTGGATTTTTGCAAGAAGATAGACTTACCTTATGTAGACCTACTCCTATGGCTCTCAATTTGCAGCTTTCCTCTCTCTCAACCTTCTTCTCCTTGCTGGCTACTCTCTCCCCCTTCCTTCCTCTTCCTCTTCAGTTTTTGTTTTGGACCTCTTCTCTCTCTTTTCTCCTGCTGGCGTGAAAGCAAAAAGGGAGGCTGATTGCTGAGCGCTGGAATCCTTTGGATTCAGCAAGGGTGGGAATGGTTTTCTGCTACTCTCCAAGTGAGTGTGTGCATGGGTAGCTCTAGTGTATTGTGGTCAGTGAGAGAATGAGTGTATGACACATCAAAAGAAGAATTTTCTGGCTGTATGAGTGTGAGTGTGAGCTGTAGTTTTCTTGGGCAGAGGTGGAGCGTGAGTTTGCAAATGTGGAGGCATGGGTTTCTGCTGTAGTGGGTGGGTGTGTTTTCTGCTGGGTTTACGGAGCACATATGGGTGTGGAGATGTTTTCAAGTGGGATGTTTTCTACTTGTTGTATTTGGCGCTGAACATGCTGGATGTGGGGCATGTTCCAGCTGGATTTTTTTTTCCTGGTTGCATGTGGGATCAAGGGTGGCGTGAAATGCTGTCTTGTAGGCCATGTTTCTGCTGGTCTCTTAGAGCAGATGGGTGATTATTTTTCTGCTGTGTAGGGCAGGTTTCTGCTGGCTGGGTGAAGCAAGAGTGGGTGTGTTTTTACTGCTTGGTTTAGGAGCAAGTGTGGGGCATTTTTCTCTGCATGTGATGCATGATCTTCTGCTGGTTTTGGTGCACGTTTCAGCTTGTATTTCTAGTTGCATTCATGCTTTTTAACCTACCATGGCTATTGTGTTTCATTTCAAAGTTATGTGCATGCATGGGTGGCTATATCTATTATGCTATGCATGGCATAAATGAGATAAATGCATATATATATATATACCTACGTAAATCTCCTCCTTTTGCATGTGCAAATATATATATAATAATGTGCATGGTGGAAGTGAGAGGAAATATGTATATATATATTTATATAGCATCACATAATGCTTTTTCCTTCCTTATTATTTTCCTAATCCTAAATTAGTAGCATCTTAAGGAATATATTTGTATCATGTTCCTCTAATTTATGCTCCAAAAATATTTTATTTATATTACTTCTAACCATGAAATGATTCTACATTTTATAAAGATTTTTACTATCATCAACTATACATTTTAATCCTTGTTCATGTATATCTTAATTGGTCACTAATTCTAGACTAGTAATATAAAAAAAAATGTATTTGTGTCTTCTCTCCATCCATTATGATCCTAAGAATTTTTATTTATGTGATTCAACATTAACTATGTTACCTATCTTATGTTTGCCTTATAATCATATAACTAAGTATCTTAATCACTTGTCATATGTATTTTCTATTCTTCCTTAAATTTATCTAACTTTATTAAGAGCTTAGGATGTTACATTTCTTTCCCCCTTAAAAAAAATTTTGTCCACAAAATTTAACATACCTTATTCAAATAGATGTGGATAGGTCTTCTTCATCTCTTCTTTAGTCTCCCAAGTTGCTTCCTCTAAGGATAGTCCCTTCCAGACCACTTTAACCAGAGGGATGTTCTTATTCCTCAGTTGTTTAGTCTTAACATCAATGATCCGATCTGGCCTTACAATGTATGATAGATTGTCTTGTAAATGCATTGATTCGTGCTCTATGACATGTGAAGGGTCTGGGTTATACTTTTTGAGCTGGGAAACATGGAATACATCATGAATCTGAGAAAGGTTTGGAGGAAGTGCTAGTTTATAAGCTACTGATCTGATCCGATCAAGAATTTGGAAAGGACCGATGTATTTGGGACTGAGCTTTTTGGTTTTCAAAGACCTCCCCACCCCCGTGAATGGAGTTACCTTAAGAAAAACATGGTCGCCTGTTTCAAATTCTAGGGGCCTTCTTCTTTTATCTGCATAGCTCTTTTGTCTACTCTGGGCCATTAGCAGTTTCTCTCTGATAAGTTTAATGTGCCTTGTGGTTTGGTCAACCAAATCAGGGCCCAATAGACTCCTATCCCCTAGCTCTACCCAACACAGAGGTGACCTACACTTTCTTCCATACAAAGCTTCAAAGGGAGCCATCTGGATACTGGAATGGTAACTATTATTGTAGGCAAATTCAGCTAAAGGTAGATACACATCCCAGTTTCCTTTCATTTCTAGCACACAAGCCCTAAGCATACCTTCTAGAGTCTGAATTGTTCTCTCTGTCTGCCCGTCAGTTTGTGGATGGTAGGCTGTGCTAAACCTAAGTTTAGTACCTAGGGCATCTTGCAAGGATCTCCAAAATCTAGAAGTAAACCTGGGATCTCGATCAGAAATGATACTGGTAGGTATCCCATGGAGTCTGAAAATTTCATGAACATACACTTGTGCCAACTTGTCCAGAGAATAGGTAGACTTAATGGCTAAGAAGTGGGCAGACTTGGTTAGTCTATCCACGTTTACCCAAATTGCATCATAGCCTGATGATGTCTTAGGCAAACCCATGACAAAATCTATAGAGATGCTATCCCATTTCCACTCAGGGATATCTAAGGGTTGAAGTAACCCACCAGGCTTTTGATGTTCTACCTTGACTCTTTGACACACTAAGCACTTAGACACATAATGGGTTATGTCCATTTTCATCTCACGCCACCAGAAACTCTTCTTTAAGTCTTGATACATCTTAGTGGCTCCAGGATGTAGGGTATACCTACTCTTATGAGCTTCAGCTAGGATACTATCTCTTAATTCCTTCACCTCAGGTACACACAACCGCTCTCCTAACTTAATAACCCCATCCTCAGCAATGTGAAATTCTATGGACTTGCCCAGGGATATCTGTTCTCTAATGTCCTTCAAGTATGGATCAGAAACTTGAGCATCTTTAATTCTATCCCTAAGATCATTATAAATCCTCAATTCACTCATAAGTAGGCTACTAGGCTGTGGAGAAATGGAGAGATTCAAATCTCTCATGCCCTCAATTAGTTCCTGCTCCTTAAGCATCAATGATGCCATATGGAGGGATTTCCTACTCAGGGCATCAGCAACCACGTTTGCCTTGCCCGGATGGTAATTAAGGGTGAAGTCATAATCTTTTAAGAATTCCATCCACCTTCTCTACCTCATATTTAACTCCTTCTGGTCAAAAAGGTACTTAAGACTCTTGTGATCACTAAAAACTTCAAACTTGACACCATACAAATGATGTCTCCAAATCTTAAGGGCAAACACTACAGCTGCTAGTTCAAGATCATGTGTGGGGTAGTTCTCCTCATGAGGTCTGAGCTGTCGAGAAGCAAAAGCTATTACTCTACCCTGTTGCATTAAAACACAACCTAAACCCTTCTTAGATGCATCACTATATATTGTAAGGAGTTCACTAGGGTTAGGTATCACTAGCACTGGGGCAGAGGTTAGCCTAGCTTTCAATTCTTGGAAACTACTCTCACATCGACCATCCCATACAAAAGGTTGATCTTTCATAGTTAGCCTAGTAAGGGGCATGGCTATCTAAGAGAATCCTTTGATAAATCTCCTATAGTATCCTGCTAAACCTAGGAAGCTCCGTATTTCAGTGACTGTCTTTGGTCTTTCCCAGTTGACCACTGCTTCGACTTTACTAGGGTCCACTGCTATCCCCTCCTTGGAGACAACATGCCCTAAAAATCTCACCTCTGTCAGCCAAAATTCACACTTGCTAAGCTTGGCATACAATTTCCTATCCTTCAGGATTTGTAACACTATTCGAAGGTGATTCTCATGTTCTTCAGGGCTCTTAGAGTAAATTAAGATGTCATCTATGAACACCACAACAAACTTATCTAGATATGGCCTAAAAACCCTATTCATATAATCCACGAAAATGGCTGGGGCATTGGTTAACCCAAAAGGCATGACTAGGAACTCATAATGCCCGTAACGGGTTCGGAAAGTTGTCTTTCGGGCATCTTCGACCTTAATTCTCAACTGATGGTAACCTGACCTTAGATCTATCTTAGAGAAGACTGATGCTTCAGCTAATTGATCCAGGAGGTCATCTATCCTAGGCAGTGGATATTTATTTTTGATGGTCACTTTGTTTAACTGCCTATAATCTATACACAACCTAAGGCTTCCATCTTTCTTTTTGACAAACAAGACTGGTGCACCCCAAGGGGATACACTAGGTCTAATGAACCCTTTCTCTAAAAGTTCCTCTATCTATTTCTTAAGCTCTGCTAGCTCTACAGGATCCATCCTGTAAGGAGCCTTAGATATGGGACCTGCTCCAGGCATCAAGTCAATGGAGAACTCAACTTCTCTATCAGGAGGGAGACTGCTAAACTCCTTAGGGAATACTTCTGGGTAATCCCTAACAACAGGTATGTTTTCTATACCCTCTTCTACTTCTGCTTGTAAAGAAAAGAAGACTAGGAACCCTTGACAACCCTTCTTAAGGTATCTCTCAGCCTGGCTGGTGGATAGGTAAGAAGTTTCAGTGAAGTGTTTAGATGTAGAACCACAAACAGGTAAGGAAATAGATTTTCTAGAACAATGAAGAATTGCATTATTAGCTGACAACCAATCCATTCCAAGAATAACATCAATATCAATCAAAGATAGGCATACAAGATCCAAAGTGGTATATCTATGATCAAATTGTACAACACAATTGATACAAGCATCAGAAGTTATGACACGAATCCCAGTAGGTGTGGAAATAGAAAGACTATATGGCAAGGTATCCACAGTCAAACCCAGACTCTTAGCATAATCATATGATATAAAATAATGTGTAGCACCAGAATCAAACAATGCATCTACAAGTGAGTTTCGGATCATTAACGTATCTTTGATCAAGTTTGGAGATTGGGTAGCCTCCTGCTGGGAAAGAGCAAACACCCGTCCCTGATTTTGTCGTCTGCCATCAGGAACTGATCCTCTCTTTGCTCGACAATCCCTGGAGTAGTGGCCGGGTTATCCACAATTGAAGCAGACATTTTGACCAGCTAAACAGGGTCTATCTCCATGGTTCTTCCCACATTTATTACAAGCAAGCTGGCTGGAGGTTTGGCCACTATGGGTCAGCATTCTCCTACCCTGAGAATTGTTCCCCTTAAACTTTTTGTTCCAGGGTTTCCCTCTTCCTCCAGAGCGCTCACTGTCTCTCAATCTTTTCTCAGCCCTGACACTCATCAGAGTCTCTTCTGCTATTCTACATTTACTTGCTAGCTTAGCAAAATTTCGTATCTCCAGGGTAGCCACTCTTTCTCTGATCTCAGGTTTTAATCCTCGCTCAAAATTTGCCGCCTTCCATGCATCATCATGGGTATGCTTCAGGTAAGTGGAAAATTTAGAGAGCTCTTCATACTTAGCCTCATATTGAGGTACAATCATGTTTCCTTGCTTTAATTGTATGAATTCAGCCTCTTTTTGATTCTTCACATTATCTGGGAAATATTTATCATAAAATGTTTCTTTAAAATTATCCCAGGTAATGGAAGTATCATTAGTCTGTCATAATCTCTGCATACTTTTCCACCAATGCTCTGCCTCACCTTCTAACATGTAAGTGGCTAAGGAAACTTTATGCTCTGTGTTGCATTCTAAAACTCCAAAAATTTTCTCCAGTTGCATGATCCATCGTTCTACAATCACTGGATCATACTCTCCCAGAAATTAAGGAGGGTTGGCCTTTCTAAATTGGGCTAAGAGTTTATTCATTTGGCTTGGCCTATTTTCTTCTCCAGCACATTCATGATTGTTTCCTTGCGGCACTTGTCTAAGGGCCTCTTGAACTTGTTGAAGAATTTGTGCTGTGGCGGCCTGGGCTGCAGCTTGCCCATCAAGCCTGGCAGCTAAGGCTTCCATATTCTCAGATATTTCTTTTAAGGTCTCAATCTGGGTTCTTTTATATGCCATTTCCCTGTGTGCACATTTATATACAAACATTTTCCATATAATTAGTCACATGTCCATAAACTATGTCTACTTGATTTAACAACCCCTCAAACAAAGCCAATTTCACCATAATTCAACTCTAAATCAATTTAAAATATCCTAGAATAAGTCCAAACACATAAACAATTCCCTGAACTATTGCTCTGATACCAACAAATGTAACACCTAAATTCTAGCGTCATTTTCTTATATCTAAATTGTACAATGTTCCTTATTATTTATAATTTTTTTTTTGACATTGTCTAACTAGTCCATAATTTTACCTATTCATTTATATCATTTGTAATCCTTCTTGCATAAGCATAAATGTGCTTCAGGCTATCCAAAGCACTTTCAAAATTCAATTCCATCTAGGCAATTACCTAAGCATGCTATGTAATACTTACAACATAAAGGATCTCATAAAATAAAGGATCTCATGCCATAAAGGAAAGGAGTACAGTCCATAGTTTACATTACATCACATTATAAACTGTCTAATAAGAACTTGGCACTTAATTAAGCTGTCCCACATTAATATTACACAACCAAAGCAATTACAACCATGAACATATGAGTCAACCCTGAGACCCCTGTTGCTCACTTCTGGCTGGAGTACCTAGAATGTGATTATGTGGATATAAAAAGAGAGATAACAATCTCAATAGCTAGCAAAGTTTTTAGAAAAATAGTGCACATTCCATTCCTTAAAACATCTCAAATTATTTCACTGAAATATAAGCACTGACCATACATCATACATACGGCATCTTGGTCACACTAGGGACCCATAACATCATGGTCTACTTACCCAATGCAGTCAATACTGCCATACCTGCAAAGGGCTATGCATCTCCTATTATTGGCCAATCGTGAGGGAAATGGGGTTTACTTGGCACCCTTTTGTGCACCCCCTTAATTTCCGAGAATGCATACATAACATAACTTTATACCAACATTCATCATAGCATCAAAGTCAGGCAATTAGTGAAAATTCATAATTTCAAATTCATAAGCATAAAGAGTGTTTTAAGGAAAGGCTAGCTACCTCAATTCCAGCACAATCAATTCCTTTCCAAGGCTGCCAAGGTTACTACCAGCAACTCAAACTAAAACATACAAGAATTATTGGTTAATGCATGCACATTAGGTCCTAAAGCCATAAATACCTAGTTTAAGAGCTTCTGCTCCTCCAAATAAAACTATGATTTTGCTTAGATTTGGGGTTATTATTAAATATGACAAAAGTCCTCTAAAAATTTTAAAATTTTGCATGGAGGAACCTTTACATGTCTATTGTTTTTCTACATTCTCTCAGCCCTTAAATCTTCCATTAAACCCCAAAAACTACCTCCATAACCTGGACAGTACAATTTAGTTTCAGTTTCATTTCTATTCGGTTTAACATCCATTTAGATTAGTAAAACGACTTCAAAATTCATGATATTTTATATGAAGCATTATAGACACGTTATATAATCACCATAAAAATTTCAAATAAAAACGAATTCTTTTGACCCCTCAAATATCCCACGTCTTAAGACTGTCCCCGTTTATGGCATGTTCTGCCTCATTTTCAGACTACCAAATTTATACATTTTATTATGTACTTTAAACTGCCCAGAATTTTCTAAAATTTGGTAGGATGATTAATTAGGATCCCTTTAACATTTCATAAATATTTTATACAAAATTGCAACATATAATGCCTTAAAAATATTGTCTTTCGATCAGCAGTCTGAGCTGTCTAGGAAATTGTCCTCAACACTATTTTAATTGTACAAGACCTAATTTTAGGTTCTCAAAAATTATGAAACTTTCCAGAATTGATTATGAATATTTGAAGAATATTCTCACCAAAAATTATAGAATTTAAAGGTCATTTACTAAATTTACTAAGCCAATATTTTCAGGTGTAAAAGGTTTCTATTTTCTCAACATAACTCTTTTATGGTCTATGACCTTTACTCACTAATCAGGCCCTAAATCACTCATATGAACTCAAAATTTGTGATTCCAGTGGTTATGTGACCGTGAGAAATATATCTACAACTTTCATTTTAATCACGACTTCATATTCCTTATGTATTAGTCCCCGAAAGTCGAAAACCGAAGCTAATCTTCACCAGCCTGGATTCCAGACCCGATTCTGACCTATTTTACTCCATGGACTATAACTCTCTCATTTTACGTCCGATTGATGTGATTCAAAATGATATGGAAAGCTAAGACATAGACCTACAACTTCTAAATTGAACATATTTTCATATTCGCGACAGAAAGTCCTACATTCCGGCCCGAAATTTGACCTAATAAACTCAAAACTGGATTTTTGCAAGAAGCTAGACTTACCTTATGTAGACCTACTCCTATGGCTCTCAATTTGCAGCTTTCCTCTCTCTCAACCTTCTTCTCCTTGCTGGCTACTCTCTCCCCCTTCCTTCCTCTTCCTCTTCAGTTTTTGTTTTGGACCTCTTCTCTCTCTTTTCTCCTGCTGGCATGAAAGCAAAAAGGGAGGCTGATTGCTGAGCGCTGGAATCCTTTGGATTCAGCAAGGGAGGGAATGGTTTTCTGCTACTCTCCAAGTGAATGTGTGCATGGGTAGCTCTAGTGTATTGTGGTCAGTGAGAGAATGAGTGTATGACACATCAAAAGAAGAATTTTCTGGCTGTATGAGTGTGAGTGTGAGCTGTAGTTTTCTTGGGCAGAGGTGGAGCGTGAGTTTGCACATGTGGAGGCATGGGTTTCTGCTGCAGTGGGTGGGTGTGTTTTCTGCTGGGTTTATGGAGCACATATGGGTGTGGAGATGTTGTCAAGTGGGATGTTTTCTACTTGTTGTATTTGGCGCTGAACATGCTGGATGTGGGGCATGTTCCAGCTGGATTTTTTTTTCTTGGTTGCATGTGGGATCAAGGGTGGCGTGAAATGCTGTCTTGTAGGCCATGTTTCTGCTGGTCTCTTAGAGCAGATGGGTGGTTATTTTTCTGCTGTGTAGGGCAGGTTTCTGCTGGCTGGGTGGAGCAAGAGTGGGTGTGTTTTTACTGCTTGGTTTAGGAGCAAGTGTGGGGCATTTTTCTCTGCATGTGATGCATGATCTTCTGCTGGTTTTGGTGCACGTTTCAGCTTGTATTTCTAGTTGCATTCATGCTTTTTAACCTACCATGGCTATTGTGTTTCATTTCAAAGTTATGTGCATGCATGGGTGGCTATATCTATTATGCTATGCATGGCATAAATGAGATAAATGCATATATATATATACCTACGTAAATCTCCTCCTTTTGCATGTGCAAATATATATATAATAATGTGCATGGTGGAAGTGAGAGGAAATATGTATATATATATTTATATAGCATCACATAATGCTTTTTCCTTCCTTATTATTTTCCTAATCCTAAATTAGTAGCATCTTAAGGAATATATTTGTATCATGTTCCTCTAATTTATGCTCCAAAAATATTTTTATTTATATTACTTCTAACCATGAAATGATTCTACATTTTATAAAGATTTTTACTATCATCAACTATACATTTTAATCCTTGTTCATGTATATCTTAATTGGTCACTAATTCTAGACTAGTAATATAAAAAAAAATGTATTTGTGTCTTCTCTCCATCCATTATGATCCTAAGAATGTTTATTTATGTGATTCAACATTAACTATGTTACCTATCTTATGTTTGCCTTATAATCATATAACTAAGTATCTTAATCACTTGTCATATGTATTTTCTATTCATCCTTAAATTTATCTAACTTTATTAAGAGCTTAGGATGTTACACATCTCACATTCATGTCATCCACATTTGGAATATGCATCTCATCAACATGTATTTCATCCATGCATTAAACATACATCTCATATACATTTCATCCACATTTGCAACATACATCTCATCAACATATATTTCATCAATGCATTAAACATACATCTCATCCACATTTGGAACATGCATCTCATCAACATGTATTTCTTCCATGTATTAAACATACATCTCGTATACATCTTGTCTATATTTGGAACATGCATCTCATTAATATATATTTCATCCATGCATTAAACATAAATCTCATATGCATCTCATCAACATGTACTATATGGTTTAGTTTCCTATGATAAGAGGATCGAGTAAACACTATAATGCATTATGAAAAAGACATTTATATGTATTTTTGTTACTCTCGTCATCATCCATTCATTGGAGTTTATTTAGAGCCTTTAAAAAGAAAATTAGAGCAAAATTAGCGTAAAACATGGCCTAGTCGTGTCATAGAGCACGGTCGTGTTGTGGCTGCACCAAAACCCTTACTTACGCACAACACAGCTGTGTTAGGGTTCCTATCTAATACACTCCTTGACCATGTTTTGAAACACGACAAAAAACAAGCCACCAGTGTCGAGCACAGCTAGGCTATGTCACACAGCACGGCCGTGCTTAATGCTGCTATACTTTTTCTTTTGTTTTCTCACTTCCATACCATACAAAAGCCACCAAACAATCACCCACAACATATATCCATGATTATTCAAGCACTAAATCAGATAAAACACCTCAAAAATTGATTTATTTTCAAAGCTTTTTCTTTAACTTAATCCTTCACACTTAACCTTAGATCTATATCAAGATTTCATTAAACAAAATTCCAAGAGGCACTTACATATATCATGGAACAACATACACCATAAGTCAACTATTAAAACTCAGATTTCAGAAGGGTTAATGTTAAACCTACATTACAAACCACTCTTTTTGATTTATTTCTAAGAAATCTTCTTAAGGACTCCTTGATTCACTCTACTTCCTTCTCTTCTTTTCTTCCAAATTTTTGCATTAAACACCATGGATAAAAGCTCAAAAAAATTAAAGCAATGAGGATAATGATTTAAAAACCTATAAGCTCAAGAAATCACCTTAGTTTTTCACCTAGGTTCTTCTTCTTTCTTCTCTATCTTTCCTCTCATTCTTCTTGCATCTCTTTTATTTCTTGGCTACGGTTTATGATTCCCCCTTCCCCTTGGTCAACTCTTCTATGAGTTACCCCAAAATATTTTTAAAATATTACATCTTCTAGAAGGCCTTAATCCTCTTCCAACTATATCCCTAAACTATATTTTATTTACAAAATTGCCATTCTATTACATTCTAACTCTTCCTCAACTAGGGCCATTTTTGGCTTTCCAAATTATTCCAAAACACATTAATCTTCCACTATGGAAAAGCTTTGTGGATTTTAGAAACACCTTCTCTATATGTCTTTAGCTTTTTTCTTACTACTCAATCTTATTCTAAGAAGATTAAAATTAGGGTCTTACTCTTTCTAATTTTTTCTTCAAAAAAGAGAATTATATTCTTTCCTACCCTGCAAACTTAAAATTTCATGCCATTACCTAGAAATTAATAAGGGATGTTACATTTCTCCCACACTAAAAAGGAACTTTCTCCTTAAAATTCAGGGCTCGCGTATTTTTAAAGAGCTGTGGATACTTCTATTTCATATCATCTTCTCTCTCCCACGTAGCTTCACCTTTATTAAACCCACTCCAAGCTATCTTCACTAAAGGGATGGTCTTATTGCGTAGTTATTTTACATCTCTATCCAGTACTACAATGAATTATGCTTGGTAAGTTAGTTTTTCATCCAACAAAATCTAGAAGGTACTTACGAAGTTGTAAGATGTGGAACATATCGTGAAGGTTTGATAGAAGTGGAGGAAGTGCAATATGATATGCAGATGGTTCCACTATTTTGAGAATTTGATAGGGGCATAAATACCGTGGACTTAACTTTTAACATTCATTGCTTGCCCAATGGCTATAGTAGGAGAGATCTTTAGAAATATATGCTCCCCTTCTTAGAACTGCAACAGCTTCCTTCTTTTCTCATATTAGCTTTTCTTTCGACTTTAGGATATTCATATCTTTTCTTAGACTATTTATTTTTGCTCAGTGGTGTGTTGAACCAATTCTAGACCTAGTAGATTTATTTCCCCCACTTCATACCAACACAGAGGGGATCTGCATTTTTGGACATACAAGGCTTCACAAGGTGCCATCCCGATGCTAGAGTGGTAATTGTTATAATATGCAAATTTTGCTAGTGGTAAATATTCATCCCAACCCTTTCCTTAGTCTAGAGTACAAGCTCTGAGAATATCTTCTAGGGTTTGTATGGTTCTTTTAGTTTGGCCATCAGTTTGAGGATGGTATACTGTGCTAAAACGCAGTCTGGTGCCAAAAGCTTCTTATAAAGCCCTCCAAAATGTAGAAGTAAATATGGGATCTCTGTTAGGGATTCCATGCAACCGCACAATTTCTCTTACATATAGTTGGGTTAACTTCACAAGTGAGAAATTGATCTTGATGGGCAAGAAATACGTAGATTTCAGTAATCTATCTATTATTGGATATATTGGATCATATCTAGTTGTGTCTCAGGTAACCTTATACTAAAATCCATGGAAATACTATCCCACTTTCACTCTAGTATTTCTAAGGGTTGTAATAGTCATGAGGGTTTCTGATGCTTTATTTTCATCTTTTGACAAATCAAGCACCTAGAAACAAACTTGGAGATGTCTCTCTTCATTCTCGGCCACCAGTACATCTTCTTCAAATCTTAATACATCTTAGTATATCTCAAATGTATAGTGTACTTACTTTGATTAGCTTCTTCTTAAATCTTATTCTTCAAAGTCCCTTCTAGTAGTATACACATTCATCCTTAATATTTAATAATTCCATCCTTTGATATTGCAAAGTCTGGCAGCTCTTTTCTGTCTTGTAAAAATTTATCCTGTGACTATGCTTCCTTTATTTACGTTTTCAAGTCACATTTAACTCACAACTCACTTATACTTAATCCTTCAAGAATGATTATAATTGATAAGTTGAAAGTTTTGAATTCCTTCATTAACTCCATCTCCTTTATCAACATTTGGCTTATGTGTAATGACTTTCGACTTAGTGCATCAGCTACTACATTTGCTTTGCTCGGGTGGTACTTCAGCTCAAATTTATAATCATTGATGAATTTCATCCATCTCCTTTGTCTCATATTCAACTTCTTCTTATCAAAGAGATCTTTTAAAACTATACCACAAATGAGATTCTATTAACACACGTAGATAAAGTACCACATATTTCATCTCATTAAGTCAAAAGAGATTACATAAGTGTTTAAGGGTGATGCGTACTATCACAGGTACTCCCAAATTAATACCTTACCTCTCAACTAAATTGTTAAGGGATTGCATTAATCATTGACAACATAATCAATCTTAATTTTAATATCTATCATTAGGATTTTAACCTTGCTCCTCCTTAAGTCTAGTAATTGATGATAATTGCCACAATTAAACCCAAATTAACAAGCAATCCTTTAGCACATCGGTAAAGCATAACTCATTTACCGTATGAAGAACTAGAGCAACTGATAGAACTAAACGAATATAGACACGTTGGCTATATCGAATTTAGTCAATTATTCATCATAGGTTTAATGATTTATAATCCAAAATCCTTAAGCCTATTTGCCTCATGAATCATAGTAATAAAAACTTTGTTCAAAACATAATTCAGTAGTAGATTAAGACAAATCATATACTAGTAGGCCTTCCTAGCAATTATATGAATAATCATTGAAAATAAAAGAGCAGATAAATGATCAATACTCAATTAAGATTGAACTAATCAAATCAAATCTAAATCTCACAATGCATGAAGACCCCCTTAGGCTTCAATCTTCCTCTACCAACTAAAAGTAAATTAGTCACGCATGGCCATAAGAAAATCTAGAAAAGGATTGAAGAAGGTAATTAAGATCTTGATTGATGATCTAGATACTTTCTTTCTTCTCCTTTTTTATAGATTGGCTTTGCCTCATTGAAGTAGAATTGTTTGTAGGTCAAAACTCAACCCATCAGGCTTTAATTAGAGCTTAAGAGGCCTAAAAATCACAATTTTAGCATTTTGCTGCGACGACACGCACCAAGACACTACAGGAAAAGACTAACGGGGTGCTGCGGTGTCTTAGAAATCTGGTATAAGGCGCTACGGCTCAATGGATCTTGCGTCGCGAAGCTCAGGCACCACGACGCTTTAGGTCTTGGGAAACCGCTCCAGATTCTTCGTGATGTGGTGTCGCAACAATATTTTATGAGTGCCACAGTGCATAGAAAATTCCAGAATTTGACAAAGTCATAAATGTAAAAGTTGTAGATCTATATCTCTTCTTTCTAAAGCCACTAGAAACACCTTAATTGGAGTTCAAATTAGAAAGATTTGCCTAAATTAGTGATGAAGGGTAAAAAAATCAGCATTTTTCCATATTTTCTCTCTATTTTCCTCTTATTTTCCTTTTTATTCTTCCTAAAACATAAAACATAAAACTCAATTAATTCCTATTTGTTTTCTACTTAAATTAAATAAAAATTAACTTAAAACATACAAAAGACATGCTTAATTTATAGCATGTCAAGGGGTAATACAAAAGTAACACTGGCATTACTTATGGCATCAAAACAAAGAAATACTATGGGTACTCTCTCAAAAAGGTACACTGAGTTACACACTACATAATTTACATTCTACTTATGAAACCCTGGCCTAGCACCTCACCCCTATGGTGCATAGGGTGGAAGAGGGGGTGATGCTGGTACAAAAATCTCTACTACATACGTTCGCCACCAGTATATCTTGCATAATGGTGAATTTACCTAGGAAGGGTATCTCTACCACCTAGATCCCTAAGACTAGGGTCAAGAGAAAGGTCGACATCTTAGTTGCTATTATTTGAACATATCACCAAAATTAATGAGAATAAAATTTCAATAGGTTCAACATTAACACAATATATAGTAAATAAAACAGGATGATATGTTCAACTGTATAAGCTACAGAAAATCATTCTTTAATATCCAATCATAATAATCACTTGTAGTATAAATAATTGAAATGCACAAGTCATCAACGAACATATTCGCAATATATTCAATGTCATGCATAACAGTAAATTATTCATCATCCGTCTAAATTATAGTAACAGGAAAGTAAGAGTCATTCACCCTTCTACTACTAATATACCACTTTCACTTGGTCGGAGTGACAATACTCCCTTTTGGCTGACTCAAGGCTAATAGGGCCTCCCCTATTCAGTACCGTCTCAAAGCCATACAACCCCATGGGGTCACATTACCACCACAAGGTGACGTATGTTGCCAGGCTACTTTGCCACTGTAAGAGTCATCCTAAAAGTTTTCTTCTAATTCCGTATCACAAATTCATCACACATGCACGACATTAACATATGTTTCATCAATGCTTTAAGCATACATCTCATATACATCTCATCCACATTTGGAATATGCATCTCATCAATATGTATTTCATTAATGCATTGAATATACATCTTATCCACATTTAAAACATCAATCTCATCAACATGTATTTCATCCATGCATTAAACATACATCTCATATACATCTCATCCACATTTGGAACATGCATCTCCTCAACATATATTTCATCCATGCATTAAACATACATCTCATTCACATTTGGAACATGCATTTGATTAACATATATTTCATCCATGCATTAAAAAAATATCTCATATGCATCTCATCAGCAAGTACTATGTGATTTATTTTTTCATAATAAAAGGATAGGGTTAACACTACAATGCATCATTAACAAGGCATTTATCCGTATTTTGGTTCCTCTCATCATCATCTATTCATTGGAGTTCGTTTAAATACTTTAAAAAAGAAAAAAGAGCAAAATCAGCCTCAAGCATGGCCTAGCCGTGTCATAGAGCACAGCAGTGCTATGGCTGCACCAAAACCACTACCCACACGTAACTTGGCCCAGCCAAGTTGGGGTTTCCACCCAACACACGCCTTGATCATGTTTTGAAGCATGAGAAAAACCAAGCCATTAGGATCGAGCATGGCCTGGCTATGTCACATAGCATGGCCATGCTTGGTGCTGCCCAACTTTTTCTTTTGTTTTCTCGCTTCCATACCATACCACAGCCACGAAACAATCACCCACAACATCTATCCATGATTATTCAATCACTAGATCAAATAAAACACCTCAAAAATTGATTTTTTTTTCAAAGCTTTTTCTTTAACCTAATACTTCACACTTAACCCTAGATCCATATCAAGATTTCATCAAACAAAATTCCAAGAGGCACTCACATATATCATGGAACAACATACACCATAAATCAACTATTAAAACTCAGATTTCCCAAGGATTAATGTTAAACTTACATAGAAAACTACTTTTTTGATCTATTTATAAGAAATCTTCTTGAGGGCTCCTTGATTCACTATACTTCCTTCTCTTCTTTTCTTCTAAATTTCTGTATCAAACACCATGAATAAAAGCTCAAGAAACGTAAAGCAATGAGGAGAATGATTTAGAAACCCATACGCTCAAGAAATCACCTTATTTTTCCCTTAGGTTATTCTTCCTTCTCTTTCTCTCCTCTCCTTCTTCTTCTATCTCTTCTCTTTCTTTGCTACAGGTTTTGGTTCTCCTCTTCCCCTTGATCTACTCTTTTATGAGTTATCCCCAAAATATTATTAAAATATTATATCTTCTAGAAGGCCTTAATCTTCTTCCAAATATATCCCCAAGCTATATTTTATTTACAAAAATGCCATTCTATTACATACCAACTCTTCCTTAACTAGGGCCATGTTTGGCTTTCCAAATTATTCCAAAACTCATTAGTCTTCTGCTAAAGAAAACCTTAGTAGATTTTAGAAACACCTTCTCCACATGTCTCTAGCCCTTTTCTTACTATTCAATCTTATTCTAAAAGGTTTGAAATTAGGGTTTTACCCTTTCTAGTTTTTCCTCCAAATTGGATAATTATACTCTTTCCCACCCTTTAAACTTAGAATTCCATGCCATTACCTAGAATTAAACAAGGGATATTACATTTCTCCCCCCTTAAAAAGGAATTTTGTCCTCAAAATTCAAGGTTTACCTGTTTTCAAATAGCTGTGGATACTTTTTCTTCATATCATCTTCCCTCTCCTACGTACCCTCTCCTTCATTAAACCCACTCTAAGTTATCTTCACCAATAGGATGGTCTTGTTGCACAGTTATTTTACATCTCCATACAGTAGTGCGATGGGTTATGCTTGGTAAGTTAGCTTATCATCCATAATTACTAAGTCTTCTTACATCGATTGTGCCGGATCCGGAAGGAACTTACGGAGTTGTGAGACGTGGAACACATTGTGAAGGTTTGATAGATATGAAGGAAGTGTAATCTGATAAGTAGATGGTCCCACTCTTCTGAGAATTTGATAGGGGCCTAAATACTGTAGACTTAACTTTTTAACTTTCTTTCCTTGCCTAATGCTTATAGTGGGAGAGATCTTTATAAATACATGCTCCCTTTCTTGAAATTGCAGCGACTTCCTTCTTTTGTCATAATAGCTTTTCTACCAACTTTGGGCTATTCGCATATTTTCTCGGACCATTTAAATTTGCTCAGTGGTATGTTGAACCAATTTTGGACCTAATAGATTTCTTTCCCCCACTTTATACCAACACAGAGGGGATCTATATTTTTGGCCATACAAGGCTTCATAAGGTGCCATCCTTATGCTGGTGTGGTAACTGTTATTATATTCAAATTCTACTAGTGGTAAATATTCATCCTAACTGTTTCCTTGTTCCAGAGTACAAACTCTAAGCATATCTTTTAGGATTTGTATGGTTATTTCCATTTGGCCATCAGTTTGAGGATGGTATGCTATGTTAAAATGTAGTCTGGTGCCAAAAGATACTTGTAAAGCCCTCCAAAACATGGAAGTAAATATCATATCTCTATCAGAAATAATACTGTTAGGAATTCCATGCAACCATACAATTTCTTACATACAACTAGTCTAACTTCTCAAGTGAGAAACTGATTGTGATGGGTAAGAAATGCACAGATTTTGTTAATTTGTCTACTATTGCCAATATTACATCATGTCCAATTTGCATCTTAGGTAATCCTACAAGAAAATCCATGGAAATATTATCCCACTTCCACTATGGTATTTCTAAGGGTTGTAACAGTCTTGAGGGATTTCAGATGCTCTATTTTCAACTTTTGACAAATCTAGCAACTGGTAATAAACTCGGTGATGTCTCTCTCCATTCTTGGCCACCAATACATCTTCTTTAAATCTTGATTCATCTTAGTAAATTATGGATGAATAATGTACTTACTTTAATGTGCTTCTTCTAAAATCTTATTCTTCAAAGTCCCTTTTAGCAGTATACACATTCGTCCCCAATACTTAAGATTTTTGTCCTCTAATATTACAAAGTCCGATTGTTGCTTTCGATCTTGTAAAAATTTATCCTACGACTACGCTTCTTGGATTTGCGTTTTCAAGTCACATTCAACTTGCATCTCACTTGTACTTATGCCTTCAAGATTGATTGTAACTGATAAGCTGAAATTTTTGAATTCCTTTATTAACTCCATCTCCTTTATCAACATTTGGGTCACGTGTAACGACTTCTTACTTAGTGTATCAGCTACTACACTTGCTTTCCTTAGGTTATACTTTAGCTCAAATTTATAATCATTGATGAATTCCATCTATCTCTTTTGTCTCATATTCAACTCTTTCTTATCCAAGAGATATTTTAAACTCTTATGGTCACTATATTCCTTGAACATGATTCCATACAAATAGTGCCTCCAAATTTTCAAAGTAAAGACTATTACTGCTAGCTCTGAGTCATGCATGGGATAATTTTTCTCATGTGGTCTTAATTGCTGGGAAGCATAAGCAACCACCCTATATTCTTGCATCAAGACACATCTTAATCCTTTATTAGAAGCGTTAGTATAAACTTCAAAATGTCCAAAAGAATTTAGAATGACTAAAACAGGAGGGGTAGTTAATCGAATCTTCAGCTCTTGGAAATTATCTTCACTGTAACATCCCGTAATTTTTAGATATTTTCCTTAGAAATTCTTCACCTTACATATATGTATAGAAATTATCTAATATTAATGGAATAGGTAAAGAAAGAAAACCTAAGAGGAAATATTAGAAATAAACATGCTAAAGAAAGGTGAAATTCTTAGTTAACGAAAGATAAATTTTTGTGAAGTAAGTAAAGGTCTTAAAATTTCAAGAAGATCGGATTAGGGTAATTTTTCTTAATTTAAGAGCAAAAGTTACTAAGTTTAGTATCTCCACCCATAAATTGGGCTTTTACCTATGGACACATCATGTAGAGTTTTTCCACTTCATATAAGTTTCTAGCAAGCCCATTGGATAACCTAAGCAAGAAATAAAACATAGACTTGGACTAGGATATAGTAATTGGACCAATAGCCCAAAAATTATGAAAATGTGACCAAGCCTTCCAAGAAAGGTAGAATTTTATCCAAAGCAAATAAAATGGGTAGGAATAAGCCCATAATGGGTAGGAATAAGCCCAAATCCAAGAGGAAAAATAAAATAAAATAAAATAGGTGATGATATAATAATGTAATAATAATAAAGATTAGGTTACATGGCATTAAGACAAAAATTTAGCAAGTGGTGTGATTTTACATTCATCATTTTGGCAAGTGGCATAATAATACAAGGCTTTAGGACAAAAACATCTATATCCTACACTCATAATTTTACCAAGTGGTATGATAATACATGGTATGAGGACAAAACATTCATATCCCACACAAATAATATCAACCAAATAATGGAGATTCAAGGGCTAGAAATTTGCCACCTAAAAGGGCAAACCTATCATACTTGTTTAAGACAAAAGAAAATAGAAATGAATCCCTAAATCAAAGGAACCTTGTCCCTTATCTTAAGAACATATCATCATAATTTTCAAAATAAAAATCTCCTTTTCCTATGCATATCTTGACTAAGGAAGAGGGAGACAAGAACATAAGTTGTTTATTTTCCAAAAATTCAACAAAGTGTATCCTAATTGTGATAAGGTAGACCCATGATCATGAAAGGTGAATTATTTGGTGACCTATATAAGGAAACCCACCCTTACAACATTAGAATTTCGTCCAAGTGAGGGAGAGGAAAAAATAGAAGCAAGGTAGAGTGAGGAAAGGAGAGGAAGAAAGGAAGAAAGAGGAAGGAGAAGTCTAGGAGACCAAGTGCTCCAGGTAAGTTTAACAATATTTCTTTTTGAAGAAAACTTTTGAAACTTATAATATTTATATGAGATTTTGATCTTAGAACTTTGATGATTGGTCATGGATGTTGCTATATCATGTTACATATTGATCTTGCATGTGATGTATGTTTGAAAACTTAGGTTGGTGTAGATAGTTCTGCATGGGTATGGCTATGGTTGGCAGAATTTTAAGCTTCGGTATTTTAATTTTTGGGAACAATCTATAAGGAATTAAAATAAATGGTTAACATAAGAATTAAAGATATATGTGTCACGGATTTTTACCCACTGGCATCATTCAATTTGGAGTCCATATGAGGTAGCTATGGTCTGATTAGTAGTCACAGGTCAGAAAATAGGTCATCAGGGAAGAATATGTTAGGATAGCTTCGGTATTTTAATTTCTGGAAATTGTCTATAGGGAATTAAAATAAATGGTTAACATAAGAATTAAATATATGTGTGTCATGAATTTTTATCCACTGGAATCATTCAATTTGGAGTCCATATGACGAATATATGAGCTGATTAGTAGTCAAAGGTCAGAAAATGGGTCATCAGGGAAGAATATGTTAGGATAGCTTCGGTATTTTAAATTTTGGGAATTATCTGTAGGGAATTAAAATAAATAGTTAACATAAGAATTCAAGATATATGTGTCACGGATTTGTAGCCACTAGAATCATTCAATTTAGAGTCCATATGAGGTCTATATGGTCCGATTAGTAAGCAAAGGTCAGAAAATGGTTCATCAGGGAAGAATATGTTAGGATAGCTTTGGTATTTTAATTTTTGGGAACACTCTATAAGGAATTAAAATACATGGTTAACATATGAATTATAGATAGATGTGTTACGGAGTTTTACCCACTGGAATCACTTAATTTGGAATTCATATGAGGGAGATATGGACAGATTAGTTGCTAAAGGTCAGAACCTATCCGAGAGGAACTATCCTGTACTTTGAGGGAGTAATATCACCTTGATTTCGTACTATTTCGCTAAACTATTCAACATAATAGTTTTAGATAATTGTTTTATCTTGAAATGGAAAACAAGATCACCTACATCGGAGTTCAATTGAGGGAGTTATACTCTGATTAGTAAGAGAAGGTTAGATGTGATGAAAACCTGTATCAAGAAAATAAAGGAATAAAATTAATATTTTAGAAACAAGATGAATCTTATAAATGAAAATAATAAATAACTAGTATAGCCATAGCCATTGCCATTGTATGAACTTTTTACCATCTTAAGTGTGAAATTTTGACATGGAAATATTTTATAAAGTGATATTTGAAATGGTTATGTTCATGGCATGATTACCAATGGTTTTTGGTAATAGTTATATTTTGATGAACATACTTGTTATTGAAAGCATATTTTTGGCTATCATTATGAAAAGAAAAGAAATGAGCACGGTCACATGGCAATCCGTGTGGTGCACTAGTAGGGGACGCCCTACCAATGGTTATGATCATGATAATGAGAAAAGAAAGAGAAAGTGGGCCATGTCGGATGGAGCGAGAAAAGCCCGTACCGGAGAGTAGACGATACTCACCTTGACCGGGGTAGCTTGAAATGAGAATAAGTTGATGGCCATCATATGATATTTTAAAAATAGGTAATCTTTTCATACATATCATTACAGTATGATTCTTATGTGCATAGATATAATGCATTCATGTAACCAAAGATATTTTTTGTAGTTTATACAGCTGAACATGACGTGATGAGCTATATTGATGATGATTTATTGTTGAACTTACTAGGATTTAATTCTCACTATATTTTCATATCATGTTCAGAAAATTATTTATGCAGTTTTTGTTTCTAAGGCTCTGGCTTTTAGTGCACATTGGATCGAGTTACTTTATGTTGGGTAGATCTCAGAATCAAATAAGATATTTGTGGTCGAGTTGGCTCAGATCCCGGTGAAGGTGCAACCACCCACACCTGTATCTCTGGAATTGGTCAACCAAAATAAACAAGATGTAAATATCTATGTGTTTGACATGTTACATGTATGTTTTGCTTAATGATGTGTATGTGAACTCAATATTGTATAATAATAAAGGAAAAAAAAGGTTGTTACATTCACATTCTTGAGTCCACTTAAAAAGACTTCCCTTTTTAGTTAACCTAGTTAAGGACAATGCTATTTGAGAGAATCCTTGTATAAATCTTCTGTAATATCTGACTAACCTTAGGAAAATTCTTATTTTAGTCATGATCTTGGGCCTCTTCCACTTTAACACTGCTTCGATTTTGCTAGGGTCTACAGCTACACTGTCTTGGGAAATGACATTACCCAAAAAATTTACCTCTTCCAACCAAAATTCATATTTCTCTAGCTTAGCAAAGAGTTTTTTCTCCTTTAGAATTTGAAGTACTAGTTGGAGATACTGACTATGCTTCTCTTCACTCCTAGAATATATAAAAAAATCATCTATAAATACCATTACAAACTAATCCAAATAGGGTCTGAAGATGCGATTCAAATAATCCATGAAAACCGCAGGTGCATTTGTAACTCCAAAAGGCATTACAAAAAACTCGTAGTGTTTATATCTCGTTCTAAAAGATAATTTTAGAATATCTTCTTCTTTAACTCTAATCTGGTGATACTTTGATCTTAGTTCTATTTTTGAGAAAATCGTGGCACCTTTCAACTTATCCAACAAATCATCTATTCTGGGCAACAAATACTTATTCTTAATAGTTTCCTTATTAAGCTGTTTGTAGTTAAATATTGTCTTAAACAGCCATCTTTCTTTTTCACAAACAACACAGGCGTTCCCTAGGGTGACACATTAGGCCGAATAAAATTATTCTCTAATAATTGTTCAATTTGCTTCTTAAGTTCTTTTAACTCCATTGGAGACATTCTATATGGTGTAATAGAAATAGGCTTTGCTTTTGGTGCTAGATCAATGGAAAGTTCTATCTCTCTCTTTAGTGGCAATTCTGAAATTTCAAAGGAAAAGACCTTTGGAAATTCGTAGACTATTGGAATTCCATGCAACTCTCGACTCATTTTTGGGTTGATAGCATACAAGAAAATGTAACTTAAATCCGTACCCCTTGGCCTCTGCATAATTTTATGTGTACTAACAATGCTGCACTTTTGTTCCTCTAGAGAATCAGGAAGGAACTCAAGAGTTTTATAACTACAATTTAAAAGCACTCGATTTTGGCTTAACCAGTCCATTTCCAAAATAACATATTTGCCATCTAGGGGTAAACAAATCAAGTTCACTAAAAACAGTTATTCACATACCACAATGGAGCAATTTCAACTTATCGAGGAGGTAATTATCTTCTCCCCCATAGGCGTCATCACAGCTAGCTCATAAAGTAGATCAGAAATAGGGTGTTATAACCTTTCCAAGCAGTCCATTGCTGTAAAAGAATGGCTAGCGCCTAAATCAAAAAGTACAATGAGTGGTAAATAATTGACATAGCACATACCTTGAATCAAGTCGAGGTTTTGTTTAGCCTTGACTCTAATTAAAGTAAAGGCCCTCCCTGCTGCATATGGAATCCGTTCAGGCCTTTTTCCATTCTTTATTAGGCAACATCGTGCTAGATGCCCCTTCTGACCACAACAGAAACAAATAGCTTGAGTAGAATAACACAGCTTGTCCCTATAAGGTCGTCCACATCTTTCACACTTAGATGTTGCAAGTTTCTATAGAAAGGGTCTAGATCCTGTAGTTAAAGGCTTTTTACTTCCCACATTATTCTTACCTCTGAGATCCCTGCTATATGTGGAAGACTCCATTTTCCTCTTCCATGAAGCCTGACGCTCCATCTGTTCCCCTGCTACCTTCAAACTTTTCTCCCACAGTCTACATTTGTTAACTAAGGAAGCGAACTCTCGAATTTCAAGAGCAACAACAACACTTCTAATTTTTGGGTTCAATCTGGTCTCAAATCTCACCACTTTCTATGCTTTATCTGGATTATACCACAAATAAGTGAAAATTTTAGACAGTTCCTCAAATTTAGCAATATATTGATCAATGGTCGGGTTGCCCTGTCTAAGATGAAGAAATTCAACTTCCTTTCAGCTATCACACTGCTAGAAAAATACTTTTCTAAGAATGTATCTCGAAACCCCAGCTAGGTAATTAGCCTCCCCTGGTAGACAAGCATGTCTTTTGCTTCCCACCACTAATATTCTGCTTCCTCCTTAAGCATATACACTACAAAAGTGACTTTCTCTTCATTAGGGCAATTTAAGACCAAAGATCTTCTCTAACTCTACTAGCCACCACTCAACTATATTAGGATCATATCCACCCATAAATAAAGAAGGCTGAATCCTCATAAACTCTGCCCATCGATTCTCACTCCCTAAAGCTCGATGGTTGCCTTGCATTTCACCATGATTATTGTTATTTTGCATGCGTTTGTGGCCACCACTTGGTCTCGAATGGTCGTGGCTAGATCATGTAGGGTTGCTTCTGCACTATTCATCAGATTTTGTGTTAGTGGTGCCATCATCTACTGCATCAGGAAAGAAAATAATGAGTTACTATTGAGGTGATCAGGCTTAACAACAAATTAAAACTTTACAATAGTCATCACAAAACTCAAGCATATAGATAGGAAACACTAGTAATTTCCTAATCATTATTACACGTGACCCCACATAATAAAACCACAAACTTATTCAAGTCTGACATAGGTCGACATAGGTGACCACCCATCCCATGGTCGCTTAGGATCGACTTGTTCTAATACCAACTATGTAAGAGCCAAAAAATGTTTTTGGTACTCTTGGATTATGTGTTAAAAATATACTATAATTGAGATTCTATTAAGAGATATAGATAAAGTAGCACATATTTCATCTCATTAAATCAAAAGAGGTTATATTAGTGTTTAGGAGTTATAAAGGAGTAATACTGGGAATTACACATAGCATCAAAACAAAGAAGTACCAGGGGTTACTCTCTCAAAATGGTAAACTAAGTTACACACTACATAATTTATATTGTACTAATTAAACCTTGGCATAGCACCTCACCCCTGTGGTGCATATGGTGGAAGAGGGGGTGGTGCTGGCATAGGAATCTCTACTACGTTCTCCCCCAGCATATCTTACAGAATGGTGAATTTACCCAGGAAGGGTATCTCTTCTGCCTGGATCTCTAAGACCAGGGTTAAGAGAACTATCAGCATCTTAGTTATTATTATTTGAACATATCCCCAGAATTAATGAGAACAAAATTTCAATAGGTTCAACATTAACACTATATAGTAAACAAAATAGGATGATATGTTCAGTTGTATAAGTTACAAAAAATCATTCTTTAATATACAATCATAATAATCACATGTAGTAAAAATAATTGAAATGCACAAGTTATCAACAAACATATCCGTAGTATATCCAATGTCATGCATAAAAATTAATTATCCGTCATCTGTCTGTATTGTAGTAATAGGATAGTATGAGCCATTCACCTTTCTACTACTCATGTACCACTGTCACTTGTTCAAAGAGGCCATATTCCCCCTTGGCTCCCTAAAGGCTAATAGGTCGTCTCCTATTCCGCCACAAGGTGCCATATGTCGCCCGGCTACCTTGCCACTATAAGGGTCATCCCAAAAATTTATGTTTATTTTTGTCTCACAAATTCATTACACATGAACCTCATCCATATATGTTTCATCCATGCTTTAAGCATAAATCTCATATGTATCTCATCAACATGTATTTCATTCATGCATTAAACATACATCTCATGAACATCTCATCCACATTTGGAACATGCATCTCAACATGTATTTCATCCATTCATTAAACATACATCTCATCCACATTTGGAACATGCATCTGATCAACATATATTTCATCCATGAATTAAACATATATCTCATATGCATCTCATCAACATGTACTATGTGATTTAGTTTCTCATAATAAAAGGATAGAGTTAACATTACAATGCATCATTAAAAAGTTATTTATCTATATTTTGGTTCCTCTCATCATCATCCATTCATTGAAGTTCGTTTAAAGCATTTAAAAAGAAAGCAGAGCAAAATCAGCCTCAAGCACGCCTTGGCTGTGTCACAGAGTACTACCGTGCTGGGGTTCCCACCCAACACATGCCTTAACCATGTTCTGAAACATGGCCAAAAACAAGCCACCAATGCCGAGCACGGCCTGGCCTTGTCACAGAGCACAGCCATGCTCAGTGCTACCCCACTTTTGCTTTTATTTTCTCACTTACGTTCCTTACCACAGCCACCAAACAGTTACCCATAACATATATCCATGATTATTCAAGCACTGAATCAGATAAAACACCTCAAAAATTGATTTATTTTTAAATATTTTTCTTTAACCTAATCCTTCACACTTAACCCTAGATCCATATTAAGATTTCATTAAAAAAAATTCCAAGAGGCACTTACATATATCATGGAACAACATACACCAGAAATCAACTATTAAAACTCAAATTTTACAAGGGTTAATGTTAAATATACTTAGCAAACCACTCATTTGATCTATTTCTAAGAAATATTCTTGAGGGCTTTTTGATTTACTCTACTTCCTTATCTTCTTTTCTTCCAAATTTATGCATCAAACACTATGGATAAAAGCTCAAGAAACTTAAAGCAATGAGGAGAATGATTTACAAAACCATAGGCTTAAGAAATTACCTTAGTTTTTCCCCTAGGTTCTTCTTGATTCTCTCTATCTCATCTCCTTCTTTTTCTCCCTCTTCTCTTTCTTGGCTACTATTTCTTATTCCCCCTTCCCCTTGGTCAACTCTTCTATGAGTTATCGCCAAAATATTATTAAAATATTGCATCTTCTAGAAGGCCTTAATCATCTTCCAACTATATCCCCAAACTAGATTTTATTTAAAAACTGTCATTCTATTACATTCCAACTCTTCCTCACCTAAGGCCATGTTTAGCTTTCCAAATTATTCTAAAACTCATTAATCTTCCCTTAAAAAATCCTTAGTAGCTTTTAGAAACACCTTCTCCATGTGTCTCTAACCCCCTTTCTTATTGCTCTATCTTATTCTAGGAGGTTATAAATTAGGGTTTTACCCTTTCTAGATTTTCCTCCAAAAAGGAGAATTATTGTAACGCCCCCAATTTATGAGCATGTGAAATAAATATTTTTTTCTACAATCAGATATTTTCCTTAGCAAGCATATCACTATTCTTTGTCATGGAAATAGATACTTATAGTTTCTCTCATGTATATACATTATACAAACCAAGTTATAAATGTCAAAGTAACAATAGAAGCAGAGATCTTACCTATGGCATTTAGAGCACACTCTAGAATACAAACATAGTATAATTCAAAAAAATGTGAGCCTTGAAAGCAACGTAGAATCACTTAGAGAATATGTCACCTAAATGATCACCTATCTGCAGAATCAAACTCTGTATTCTTATATGAAAAATGTGAAAATATCGTGTAGTGACTTTGACAACTCAGTGAGCAGATAATACCTCCTACGGCCTCTTAGGTCAGTATATGGATGTACTCATGTTTTAAAATTTGTCACATAGAAAATAAAGTTTAGAAGTACAACCATATCGGACCCGTATTTTAAATATTCTCAAATAAAAGGATATTTAGATATCCAAAACCATATTCAGTACGATATCATCATTAAAAAAATGTTGTTATGCTCAGCTGTATAAGTTATAGTAAAATATTAAACTTTTGAGATAAAGTCATAACTTTTGTTGATGCATAATTAACATACTATATATACAGTGAAAATCTATTATTTTTATATAATGCTTAAGCATGTTATAGCTCTTAATACACTCAATTCACTCATATGCTATATGCATAGTGACCGATCGACTACACTCACAATAAGTGATCAGAGAATGTGAGTTTATCACCCATCTGCCTCCTCACATTACCACTATCACCCGGTTGGAGCAGCCCTCCCTTGGCTCACTCAGGCTAATAAGACATCCCCTACCCGGTATCGTCACAAGCCATACAACCCGTCGATATTCATCCATACATATAAATACACACATACACACACACACACACACACACACACACACACACATATATATATATATATATATATATATATATATAAAATGCATATTCATCAAATGCAATGTATAATTATCAAGCAACTAGCCATAAGCTTTACGCTTGTCATTCAATCATAATCAGCAACTTTATAGTTTTACAAATCAACGTCTCATGCATATAATATTCACTTTACCAAATAATGATAAATACATTTAGAACCACATATTCAATGAGTTTCAAAATCTATTTGCAAAACCATACTCTTCTTGAATTATGTGCCAATTCGTAAGCAAAACAGATATTTTAACACATTTAAGAAACTTATTATAGCATAAATAATTTGTAAATATAACCAATTATAAATTTTAAGTTCAAAAAGAGTATGGGGTAAGTAATATAAAAAATTATCTACTCACAAGTTAGAGCTCTAGTTTGGACAGCCCCAAATGTGTTTTTTCAAGTCAAATCTGATCAAATGGATCTCAAAAATGAGTGCAGAGGGTTCAAAAACCTGAGAAATGACTCCGGAATCACGAAATTTGGCCTCCGAGAGCTTAGTAACACTGTTCAACTGATAGATACTATTCACGATTAAAAATACTATTCATCGCCGAAAAAACTATTCATGCGGCCAGATTTACTATTCACATTGTCGAAATCACCATTCACACACGAAATTTGGCCTCCGAGAGCTTAGTAACACTGTTTAACTGATAGAAACTATTCACGATTAAAAATACTATTCATCGTCGAAAAAACTATTCATGCGGCCGGATTTACTATTCACATTGTCGAAATCACCATTCACATTGGTCGAAGTTACTGTTTGTGATATTAAAAATTATTAAATGACTGTGAAACTTCATATCCTATAGTTTATCTATCTCCTAAATCTATCTAGAGTGTCAAATTTTGATTTTGAGGTCTGTAAATAAGAGTTTCAGAGTTTTCCTTTTTCTAAATTTTTTTACTTTTGATCTATAGTGATTATGCGGTTGATTTGAAAAATTGTTTAGCCAAAATTGTAATACTCTCCGTCCTGAATTCAGTGGTACCCTTTATTTTGAGATCGGAAGCTAGTAGACACTCTAGTTCTAGAGAGAAAAATGGAGGAGAGAGAAAGTATTATTTATCATTATTCATTATACGAAGTTTTCTGATCCTTCTTCAGCGTCTTCCCCACCCCCTTTTCTTTATTTTTTTAATTATTATTTTTTAATAATTTAATATTTAAAATTTATTTTCTTTTTTTGATTATATACATATAAATAATATTTTTCATCCAAAAATATCCCAAAATTTTCTAAAAATTTATATTATTGCAAAACTTTAGTTGAACTCTAAAATCATAATTTTTCTTGATAACATTTTAATAAAACAAATCATAATATAAAATATATTTATTCTTATTAAAAGAAAGAAATTTATAGAAATAAAAATAAAATTTATTTAAAGACAAATATAATTATTTTAAGCAAAAAAAATCATTTAAATTAAAAGAGTATTTACTTTTAGCAAAACATAATCAAATTACAATAAAAATATATTTTTTTATAGCGAAACATTATTATTTAAAAATAAAAATTACGGGATTTTACAATTATACTGTTTTCCAGCCTTCAAACATAGAATTTCATGCCATTACCTAGAATTAAATAGGGGATGTTACAACATGAGTATATACACATTCTAGACACTCTAAGATCGATTCAGATAACCATCTACGTACTGAAAATCTAAGATCGACCTACTCTGATACCATCTATGTAACGACTTTACTTTATATATATATATATATATATATATATATATATATATATATATATATATATATATATATATATATATATATATATATATCTGTGTGTGTGTGTACAAGTTATACACTCATGGATTCATTACAACTTATTACCAGACCACTTACTTGATAATTATTGATTCCTTAATTCAAGCAAGCATAATTAAGGTAAAAAAGGGTGTAATCTATCATTAATTAGCATTAATGATACCATGAGTTATATACACATCACAGTATCCTAGGTGTTACCTATAGAACACAAATGTAGGAGGACACCAGAACACTATGTCCAAAAAAAAAACAGCATCAAGATATGGTTAGTTAAAATAATACCCATATACAAAAGATCAAGCATATCTATACCTATGCCCTAGTCATCCATGTTAGCCCCATCCGAGGACACAAGTATGAATGGTGGAACCTTCAACGGGATCTCAGCTAACTCAATCATAGACACATCATTAATCTTTTGGATCTACCCAAAATAAGGCATCTCTATCCAATGGGTACTAAATATCAAATTCATAGAGAATATTTGCATTGTCATTATTTATCTAAACATAACATGGAAACATAGTGAGAATTAATATTCCCAGTAAGTTCAATAATAAATCATAATCATTATATATATATATATATATATATATATATATTCCCAATAAGTTCAATAATAAATCATAATCATTATATATATATATATATATATATATATATATAATGATTATATAATTCAACATGTCATGTTCAGCTATATAAGTTACATCATTTCTCGAGCCACAACAATGTATTGTATCTATGCACATAAAAATCATGCAGTTATGAAAAATATGACATGAAAAACTGTTTCATAGTATCATGAGCATAAATAATTGTTCATACCATCTTAGGCACGTAAAATTCATAATTTTGTCATATGTTGGCTATTGGTTGTTCTCATAATATCTTTTCTTTTTTGATCAAGGTGAGCATACTTCTCTCACTTTACTTACTTTTGAATATGCTTCTCTCACTTCGTTCAGACATGGCACAAATCTCTTTTCTCATAATAGCCGTTAATAAAGTGTCCCTTATTTGGTATACCGAACATGAAAAGTCATGTGACCATTTTCTTTTCTTTTCTTTTGTTTTCTTTTCTCATTAATAGCCAAGATATAATGTCATTATAATTTGCCCACATGCCACAAATTGTACATAAAATCATCATTATTTCATATAACATTCATAAAAATCATGCCAAATAATATGCTTAGGATGGTGAAGAATATATAAAATGGCTGTGGCTAGGGCATAGATTACACTTAATATGAGTTTCAATATTTATGACTATATTTTTTCCTAAAATCTTCATTCTAGCTTACAAAGGAAATTTTTCAACTTGTAAATTTATTCTAAATTATATTTCATAAATAGTATTTAGTATCATTTTTATCAATTTATTTCTTTACTCTCTTCCATTTTCGGTCATGATTTATTTTCATCTAAAACTAATCCTATTTAATTCTCTTGTCCAACATATTCTTTCAAATACTTATTTTTATAGTTATTTTCCATTTATTAATTTCAATTTAAACATCAAACATTACTACCTCAAAATTTCATCCAATCGAATTTACTACTTATAAACATCATACTCTATGATATAATTTCAACCTTTTATTTGCTCCCCTACCACATATTCATAACTAGTCACCTCATTTATTTTCTTCCCAAATCAAATCTTTATTTCTAGCATTTTCTACCAATTTCTCTACATGATGTACTTATTATTTCCTATACTTATCTTTAAGAGTTTTGTTTCAAATTTTTGGCCACTTAGTACTCAAACACCTAATGAATTACTTATTCCATCTATTCAACTCTTATACCATATTCTTATACATATTTGTCTTATTAATCATCCTTTTTGGAGACATGTATTTAATTTTTCAACTACTTTAAGACATCAAGATATTTCATCACAGTGAATCTAGACCTTTCATTACTAATCGAGCTACAACTTCATCATTTATACTCCAAATGAAGTGATTCAAATGCTTATGCAAAGCTAAGAGAAGAACATAAAACTTTTATGTTCATCACTTTAGCAAATTCCTAAAAAACCTAGGTGTTGTAAGTCTCATAAATCAACATCGTGATACCATGAGGTGGATCTAACCTTTTGTTAGTAATTAGGCCATAACTTTCTCATATAAAGTCTGATTGAGGTGATTCCAAAGGATTCACAAATATAAGGCATAGGGATACAACTTTGATGTTGAACAATTTTTTAGATTTCGAAGAAATCCTAGCCCCAAAGTCACGCCACACATAGCCATACTATGCAAGAAATTCAAAACCAACCCAAGCAAGTTTGCAAGTGTAACATCCCTAATTTTATTTCTTTTATTAATAAAGGTACATAAATATTTAATTAAGGAAATAAAACTTATTAAACAATTTTTAGATATCTAAGAAAATATAAGCCTTAGAAATTCTTAACCTTATGTTTATGCATAGACAATGTTTCTAACATTAAGGGAATAGGTAAAGAGAGAAAAATTAATAGGAAAAATTAGAAATAACATCCTAAAGAGAGGCAAAATTCTTGGGTAAGGAAGAAATTTTTTTGGAATTAAGTAAAGGTCTTGAAATTTAAGAAGATTGGATTAGGGTAATTTTTCCTAATTCAAGAGTTAGAGTTCCTAAGTTTAACATCTCCAACCATACATTTGGGACTTTACCTATAGACACTTCATATAGAATTTTTTCACTTCACATGAGTTTTTAGCAACCCAATCGGATAGCCCAAACAAGAGATATAACATAGACTTGGACTAGGATATAGAGTTTAGACTGATAGCCCAAAAATCATGAAATTGTGGCAAACCCTCCACGAGAGGTAGGAATTTCAACCAAAACAAAGGAAATGGGTAAGAATTGGCCCAAATCCAAGAGAAAAAAATAAGAACCATGTGATGAAATAGTAGTGTAATAATAATCAAGATTATGTCACATGGCATTAGGACAAAACATCCATATCCTTCACTTATAATTTTAGCAAGCCATGTGACGATATAGTAGGTAATAATACATGGCATTAGGAAAAAGTATCCCTATCCTACATAAATAATTTCAGCTAAGCAAGGGAGACTTAAGGGCTAGAAATTTGCCACTTAGAAAGGCAAATCTATCGTACTTGAGTGAGGCAAACGAAAAAGGAAATAAATCCCTAAATTAAAGGGACCTTGTCCCTTGTCTTGAGAACATTTTATCATGATTTTTAAATATAAATCTCCTTTTGCTATGCATATCTTGACTAAGGGAGAGGAAGATAATTGTTTTCCCTCAAAAAGCAACCAAGTGCATCCTAATTGTGATAAGGTAAACCCATGATTATAAGAGGTGAACCACTTGATAATTTATTTAAGCAAAAACCACTCTTATAAGATTCTAATTTCATCCAAGTGAGGGAGAGGAAAGATAGAAGCAAGGTAGAGTGAGAAAAGGAGAGAAAGAGAGGAAGGAAGAAGAAGGAAAATTCTAGAGAACTAAGTACTCGAGGTAAGTTAGCTTAATATCAACTTCAATCCATCTTTTCTCTTCATCCTTGGGGTTCAAAACTCACCCTCCTTCTCTTATTCAAGCTGCTGGAAAGTTAAGGGAAGGGAGGAATCTTGCCACTTCCTTCAAGAGGAAACAAGAAAAAGAATTCACTAAGTGAGTTAGGAAGATCGTTAGTTAGGTTTAACAATATCTCTTTTTGAAGAAAAGCTTTGAAATTTGTAACATTTATATGGGATTTTGATCTTAGATCTTTGTTGAAAATTTAAAATATTGCTACTTTGATGATTGGACATGGATGTTGTTATACCATGTTACATGTTGATTTTGCATGTGATGGATGTTTTGAATACTTTGGTTGGTGTGGAAAGTTCTACATAGATATGATTATGGCTGGAAATTTTTTAGGGCTTTTATGCTATTATTTTGTATATTTGAATGTGGTGAAAAATTGATGGAATATGATTAGATTGATAAAATAAGTATGGCCTTAAACACTTAGAAGAAGACCATGAGAAATTTATGTTGGGAAACACCCTTAATAACACATAATTTGATTTATATTTTCTTGAGAAGTAGATGATGGAATATATTAAATTAAGTGTAAGGAATCTAATGAAAATGTTGAAATGAGTAATTTATGGTTAGATATAAATTAGGAATAAAATGAAAATGGATGTAATAAAATAATGAACTAGAACCTTAGGAAGGGGTTGGTTTGAAATTTGGTTTTTCGGAATAACCAAGCAAACTTCTATTTTTGAAATTCTATAAAGAATCGGTTAGGAATTAAAAGAAATTGTTAACATAAAAAATATAGATATATGTCTAACGGATTTGTAGTCAGTAGAATCACTTAATGTGGATTCTATATGATGGAGATATGGTCAGATTAGTAAGCAGTGGTCAAAAACTAGCTAAGTAAGGAAGAATCTATTAGGTAAGCTTCTGTTTTTGCATATTTGGGCGAACTATGTAAGGAATTAAAGGAAATTGTTAACATAATAAATATAGATATATTTCGTACAAATGTTTAGCCACTTGGATCACTCAATTTGAAGTCCATAGGAGGGACATATGGTCAAATTGGTAAGTAGAGGTCAGAACCTTCCCAGAAAGAAATAACATTAAATTTGAGGGAGTAATAATACCAATATTCCTTACAATTTTAGTAAAATATTAAACATAATAGTTTTTTAGGATTGTTTGAGCTTTAAGTGGACACTAAAATCACCGCAATTGAAGTTAAAATGAGAGAGTTATGTTATGACAAATGGGAGAAGGTCAGTGATAAAGGGGAATTTTGAGTGCTTATTGGTCATATTTTGTCCCCTTATTCATAGTAATTTGTGGATATTTCTGTGCTTTTGGCTATACTTTGTTATGGGTACTGCTGTGGTTCATTTTGTGATTACAGGAGAGCAAAAGAAGCCAAGAAGCAAGGAAAAGCAGTCATGGAAAGATCCTAAAAGACCTGGGATGTGCTGAGGAGGAAGCAAGGAGGCTGTACGTCAAAAATCATGGAGAAAGGAACACCACAACATGCAGCACGGCCTAGCCCTGTTTGGTGGCCTGTAACACGGCCAGGCTGTGTTCTGTGTAGATGATGCAGCACTTCCCCTTTTTCCAACCCGAAGTACAGCCAGACCGTGTCTTGGGACACTGCCGTGCTTCGGGGTTCGTACACTCCGTCTTTTTTAGGATTTTGGCCACCCAAACTGAGAGGGAGGCTTGGGGATCCACAGCTAAAAGGGGGGAACCGAAAAAGACACCAGAAAAACACTTTTTAGCCTTAGGAAACATATTTAGATTAGGTTTTTACATAGTTCTTAGAGAGAATTGATGTTCTAGAGTAGATTTTACTGCTTTAAAGTTGTAATTTAGCTACATTCATCTACACATTAGGTTATATCTTTCTACTTTTACTTCTATCTCTCTACTTCTACTTCTACTTCTTCTTACTTCTGATTTGTATTGAACTACTATGAATTACTCAATGAATGTGAATTTGATTCCCCTTTTTATTATGTGTGAGTAGATTATATCTAGGGTTTCGGTAAACCCAATTGTGATACAATGATACTATGCCTATGATTTGAATTATGGAACTCTAATTGTAATTGGGACTAGATTGATTTGGATTGACTATTCTATGCTTGAATTAGTTGATAGAATGCCTGATCACCAATCTATCACGTATTAGGTATTTAATCGATGAACTGAAAGGTGAAGATTAAAACTGGAATCCAATAGTTAATTAGGGTTGTCTTAATCATGAAAGTAGTTTAAGATACCCTAGGCTTGAATCAATTAATGAGAACGAGAAAACCGATTAGTTGCATTCTATGGTGGCATAAAGCTTAATAGACCTAGGTTGAGCTAAGAACCATGAAAGTAGGTAATTTGATTAACCTAGGTACGATTGGTAATGCTTGAAAGTGATTGCTAATTAATTTAGGCTAAACCATCCCCAATAATCTAGACAATTGCAATTAGGGGTAAATAACAGTTGTTGAGTATCACAAGCGTGGTGAACCCTAACCCTAGGCTTAGCTTAATTGGTTACTTTGACTTGTTTAATTGCGATATTTGCCCATCAAATTATATCGATTTAGATAGCACTTTTTGTGAGATTCTGGTAATTGGCATTGTTCTCTGTGGGACACGACTCGTACTTGCTGAACTATCTATGCCGTGCACTTGCGGTATTTAGAGAAATTCACCTAACAAGTTTTTGGCGCTGTTGCCGGGGAACAAAGCCAATATTAGATATTTTACAAAATAGCTAAAGTATATCAATTTCTGTTTATTTTTCTTTTTAATTTTTTTTTGCACAATTTTCTTTTGCTGATTTTGCTGTTTTTCTTCCTTCATAGGTGTGTTTCTCTTTTATGCGAAGAGCGCGTGATAGCGTTGTTGAATTTGACCCTGAAATTGAACGCACTCTACAAAGGTTAAGAAGAAGACAACAGGAAGAGAATTTAGCAGCTACAATGAGGGAAAGAGATAACAGGTCGCTGAAGGACTTCACTACCCCAGACACACATGGCCTGAACCCCAGCATAGTCAGGCCAGTGGTAGAAGCAAATAACTGAGCTGAAGCCATCTCTCTTGCAGATGGTTCAGCAGAACCAGTTTGGAGGGTCACCTACTGAAGACCCTAACCTCTATCTCTCTGTATTCTTTGAGTACTGTGACACCCTTAAGCTGAATGGTGTCTCATCAGATGCAATCAGGTTAAGGTTGTTCCCTTTCTCATTAAGGGATAAAGCACGTGCATGGTTGCACTCTCTCCCATCAGGGTCCATTACCACTTGGCAACAGCTTTCTCAAGCTTTCCTGGCCAAGTACTTCCCTCCAAGTAAGACGGCTCATCTCAGGAACCAGATTACTACATTTGCTCAGAAGGATGGAGAATCCTTATATGAAGCCTGGGAAAGATTCAAGGAGCTCCTCAGGGTATGCCCACATCATGGGCTAGAAAAATGGTTAATAGTCCATACATTTTAAAATGGACTAATTTACAGCACCCGGATGTCTGTGGATGTTACAGTTGGAGGAGCCCTAATGAATAAAACGGTTGATAAAGCCTATGAGTTGATTGAAGACATGGCTCAGAACCACTATTCATAGTCTAGTGAGAGGCAGACTAGAAAGCTGGTAGGTATGTATGAAGTAGATGCTTTTAATCATCTAACTTATAAGGTTGATGCTTTATTTTAGAAACTGGATAAACTGAGCATCAATGCTGTGGGATCACCTTCTTCTTCTACATCCTGTGAGATTTGTGGAGGTGTAGGGCATGCAGCCAATGAGTGTCAGCTTGGGAGTTCTACAGTTCAGGATTGTGAGCAGGTCAATTTTGTGAATAATCAGAGGAGCAACCCATACAACAATACTTACAATCCTGGCTGGAGAAACCACCCTAACTTGTCATATAAGCCGAATGTTGGTCAACAGCCACAGAATAATTTCAGACAAACTCCAGGCTTCCAGAATCCAAGGCTATACAATCCTCCTCAACAAAAATCGAATATGGAAGCTCTAATGGAGAATTTCATCTCCACACAGAGCAAGCAGAATGAGGAGTTTAGAGCTCAGAATCACAGTATGAATGAAGCAATTAAAGACCTGGCTTCTAAAGTGGATTCACTTGCTACCCATAATAAGATGCCCAGATAGCGCAGCAAGTGAGCTCTTCAACCAGAAATTTTGGTAAGTTCCTTGGTCAACCTGAGAACCCTAGAGAACATTGTAAAACTATCACTTTGAAAAGTGGTAAACAATTGGGTGATCCAGTGGAAAAGGAGGATGAAAAAGAAGTTGAGAAAAGGGATGTGCCTGAGCTAGTGAATGAAGAAGAAGAGCCAGTTAGTGGATGGAAGGAAATCATTGGGCCTGATTATATAGCTCAAGAACCATATAAGCCACCAGTTCCCTTCCCTCAGAGACTAGCCAAGGCTAAGTTAGAGAAACAGTATGGAAAGTTTCTAGATGTGCTGAAAAAGTTGCACATCAACATTCCATTCTTGGAAGCTGTATCTCAAATGCCTTCATATGCCAAATTTCTGAAGGAAATCCTCTCTAATAAGAGGAAGATTGAGGAATATGCCACTGTGGCATTGACTGAAGAGTACAGTGCCCTAATTCAGAACAAACTGCCTCCTAAACTCAAGGATCCTAGGAGCTTCTCAATACCTTGTTCCATTGGAGATGTGCATATCACTAAAGCCTTATGTGATCTAGGAGCAAGCGTAAGCCTTAAGCCACTATCCATTTGCAAGAAGCTCCAGATGGGAGATCTGAAGCCTATCACTATTTCTCTACAGTTAGCGGACCGATCCGTTACTCACCTGGTAGGTATATTAGAGGATGTGCCTTTAAAGGTAGGTAAGTTTTTCATACCTATTGACTTTGTGGTATTAGAGATGGAGTAAGATATCCAAATCCCCATCATTCTGGGAAGGCCTTTCCTAGCCACTGTAGGTGCCATTATTAATGTTAATGATAGAAAGCTTTCCCTGAATGTAGGGGATGAAAATATTGAATTTAATCTTAATGATGCTATGAAATGTCCATCCTTAGGTGATACTTGTTGCATAGTTGATATAATTGAACAAAATATTGTTGATAATGCAATGAGTTTGTGCCCTACTGATCTACTTGAGCTTTGCCTTTTGGATAGTTTTGTTTCTTGTGCTGAATAGGTAGAAGCTGATGCCTACACTAGATTGCTTGATGAGAGTCCTAAGCTCACCTCAGAAGTGCAAATTGAAAAGCTGGAATAGGACCACAACCACAAATCAGCTTATTTAGAGGAAGGCAAAACACCTAAGGTAGAATAAAACCTCTTCCCTTTACTCTAAGGTATGAATTTCTGGACCCTAACTCTTCATATCCAGTTATAGTGAATGTTGATCTGAATACTGAGGAAACTGGTAAGCTGCTTGATGTACTCAGAAAATTTAAGAAGGTGATTGGGTATAGTATAGATGATATAAAAGGGATTAGTCCATCTGTTTGTATGCATCGTATAATTGTTGATAATGATCATAAACCTTCCAGGGAACATCAGAGGAGACTCAATCCCAACATGAAAGAGGTAGTCAAGAAGGAGGTACTCAAATTGCTTGATGCAAGTATTATCTATCCTATCTCGGATAGTGAATGGGTAAGTTCTGTCCATGTGGTCCCTAAAATGGGAGGTATGATTGTTGTTAGAAATGATAATGATGAATTAATCCCTACTAGAGCTATTACGAGTTGGCGCATGTGTATTAACTATAGAAAATTAAATAAGGCCACCCGTAAGGATCACTTCCCTTTGCCTTTTATTGATAAGTTATTGGAAAGGTTGGCTAAACATTCGCACTTCTGTTATCTGGATGGATACTCAAGATTCTTTCAGATCCCTATCCATCTAGACAACCAAGAGAAGACTACGTTCACATGTCCCTATGGCACCTTTGCATATAGAAGGATGCCATTCGGATTGTGTAACGCACCAGCCACTTTTTAGAGATGTATGATGGCTATTTTCTCTGATTTTATAGAGGAAATAATGGAAGTGTTTATGGATGACTTTTTAGTCTATGGTACCTCATTTGATGACTGTTTGAAAATTTTGACACAGGTACTTAAGAGATGTGAGGAAGTCAATCTGGTCCTGAATTGGGAGAAATGCCACTTTGTGGTGAGAGAAGGAATAGTTCTGGGACACTTGGCATCTGAAAGGGGGATAGAGGTGGATAAGGCAAAGATAGAGGCGATTCAGACTATGCCACCACCATCAAATGTTAAGGAAGTGAGAAGTTTTCTTGGGCATGCGGGCTTCTATAGAAGATTCATCCAAGACTTCTCAAAAATCTCTAAACCCTTAACTAATTTACTTTTTAAAGATGTCCCATTTGTATTTGATAATGACTGCTTGCGTTCTTTTTGCAGGTTAAAGGAGGCGCTTATATCTGTACCCATCATCCAACCTCCTGATTGGAGCCTTCCCTTCGAAATAATGTGCGATGCAAGTGACTATGCCGTGGGAGCTGTACTTGGGCAAATGAGAGACAAAAAGCCCTATGTTATATACTATGCTAGTAAGACACTAGATGAAGCTCAAGTCAACTACTCTACCACTGAAAAGGAGCTCTTGGCAGTAGTGTTCGTGATTGATAAATTTAGACAATATCTGTTGGGATCAGAAGTCATAGTGTTCACAGATCATGCTGCCATTAGGTACCTGTTAAGTAAGAAGGATGCGAAACCGAGGCTGATTAGATGGATCCTCTTACTACAGGAGTTTGATCTTGTAATCAGAGATAAGAAAGGGACAGAGAATGTGGTTGCAGACCACCTTTCAAGACTTAGGCAAGATCTGATGAGAGATGACAAAGATGATTTGCCTATTGATGATTCCTTCCCCGATGACTAACTCCTGATGGTCACTTATGCTGATGCTCCTTGGTATGCAGACTTCGTGAAATTTCTTGCATGCAAAATACTCCCTGAGGGATTGAGCTATCATCAGAGAAAGAAATTCTTCTCTAACATTAAGTCCTACTATTAGGATGATCCATGCTTATACAAGTGGTGTGCAGATGGCATATCCCGAAGGTGTATTCCCGAGGAAGAAGTTTATAGTGTTATATACCATTGCCATAGTTCACCTTGTGGAGGCCATACCAGCATCTCAAAGACTTCAGCTAAAATTCTTCAAGCTGGTTTCTATTGGCCCATGCTTTTCAAAGATGTGCACACTTTTGTAAAGGCATGTGACCGGTGCCAAAGAGTTGGCAACATATCCAGAAGGAATGAGATGCCCCTGAACAACATTTTAGAAGTTGAGGTATTCGACGTTTGGGGCATTGACTTTATGGGTCCTTTTCCTTCTTCATGTGGGAACAAGTACATTCTATTGGCTGTGGACTACATTTCTAAGTGGGTTGAAGTAGTAGCATCCCCCACCAATAATGCTAGAGTGGTTGCCAAGCTCTTTAAGAGGGTAATTTTCCCAAGGTTTAGAGTGCCCCAAGCCGTGATAAGTGATGGAGGTTCTCACTTCACTAAGCAACAATTCCAAAACCTTTTGAAGAAATATGGAGTCACCCATAAAATGGCTCTAGCCTACCATCCTCAGACTAGTGGGCAAGTAGAAATATCAAATAGGGAGATCAAGGAAATATTGGAGAAGACCGTCTCGAAGGCCAGAAAGGATTGGTCTCTCAAACTCGATGATGCATTATAGGCCTACAGGACTGCCTATAAAACACCGATAAGGACCACACCCTTCGGTTAATATATGGGAAACCCTATCATTTGCCGGTAGAGCTTGAGCATAAGGCATATTGGGTGGTCAAAACAATCAATTTTGACCTGTCAGCTGCTGGAAAGAGGAGATGCCTACAACTAAATGAGTTAGATGAGCTGAGGCTTGATGCTTATGACAATGCCAAGTTATATAAGGAAAGAACAAAAAGATGGCATGATATGCACATCCTTAGACGCCAATTTCAAGTAGGAGATTGGGTCTTGCTATTCAACTCAAGGCTGAGACTCTTTCTCGGGAAGCTTCGTTCTAGATGGTCCGGTCCATTCCAAGTGACTCGAGTCTTTCCTTATAAAGCAGTGGAGGTGTGAAGTGAATCCACTAGATCTTTCAAGGTCAACGGGCAACGTCTCAAGCATTTTGTGATGGGACAACCAGTTGAAAAGGGAGCCACCCAAGCTCTCTTAGAGCCCCCCTCAATCCATTGAGAAGCAAAGGAGTTGAGCTAATGACTTTAAACAAGCGCTTAGTGGGAGGCAACCCACATTTTGACTTTTAGAGTTTTCTTTTGTTTGAATTCTTGCTTTGAGTTTTAGTTTTCATCTTTAATTAGCTAATTTCTTAGGTTGAGTTTATTGAATATTTCCCTTTGATTTCCAGGTCCATTACGATGTTTCCAAAGTGGTTTAAAATGGTTAGAAGCAAAGCTCCTTAAAGAGAGTCAAAAGAAGAAGTTAAATGTGAAGAATTGAGGGATTCCAGCCAGTAACACGGGATACCCTTGTTCCCCAACACAGCCATGCTGAAAGCACAAGCCAGAAGGTGAAGATTGGTGCACACCCGCAAGGAGCACGGGCTGGCCGTCTCCTAGGACACGGCCATGCCCAAAAAAAAATGTGCAGCATTCCCACCTGGAGCACGGGTGTGCCCATGGTACATTCAATAAAAAAACACAACACTGCAGCCAGCCCGCCTGAAGCACGGGCTGGTCGTGCTGCGTGCGGGGGCTAGTTTTTAAACCCAAATCCCCCTCTGTTTTCACCCGTGCACCCCCCTTGCCCTAGCCATGTTTCACCACTTCTCCTACACTCACCATCTCCGGCCAAACCCACCACCAAACTTCCTCACCCAACCCTTCAAACCCCTATTCCCCCTTTTTCTCCCTTCTTCATTCCCTATCCAAGCCCTAAACCCCATTCTTCCCCCATACCTCACTTATCGCGTCTCCCCCTCCCCTGTTTTTGGTCTTCCTCCTCATTCCACCTTTCTCCCTCTCCTTTTTTTCCCTATCCCTCCAGATTACCCATCGCCATTCCTCCCTTGGTCTACGCCATCTATACCTATTTCCCAAAATCCCCTCCTTTGGTCATCACTTACCTTCATTCATCCCATGTTCTGCACAAATGGGTTTGCACTGCAACAGGTAAGTATATCTATTAATTGTTTTCTTTTCTTTTTCTCTGAACTAATATGCAAACCTGGTTGTTCTACTGATTTCTAGCTCTGCTTCTGAAGTTTCCTTGTTGCTGATTGCATGCTTAAAATTTCATTGAAAGTTATTAAACTTGTTAATAATTATGACTGAGGATGCTTTTGGTTTCCTTACGTACTGTTAGCCATTGTTTATGAAACTGATTAGAAATACTTCTAGCTTACTGATTGTATTCTGGACTACTCTAAGTTTTCTAATTTTGCCATCATTGATATACCATTCTAGTTTTGGCTTCAAATTATTGGTTAATGCTCTGACATTCATGCTCTGAAATTGACTGATTTGGGCTAGTGAATTGATCATATCTTTATGCTTCATTCTGCTCTCTCTTATTCTGAACATTGTTGAGTTATTGGCTGCATTGTACGGTACTGTTATATATATCTTTTTTGTGCCACATCTCGCTCTGTTTTGCACTGAATTACTTGCCTTCATAACTCTAATAGCATTAGACTTATTGGGTGGTTTAATTATCTGCATTTTTTATTGTCTTTTCTGCTTTGATACCCTCTGCTTTTCATTGTCATTATTTTTATATCCATGGGTCCCGAAAGAGCCCGGACAGGGCCATCTTCCTCCCAGTCCCATCAAACATGTAGAGGACATAACCAACCACCGCCCCAACTCCCTCATCAGATAAATGAGTATGGTATTATGTTCATTAACGACAGTCAACAGACACGATACGATACTCTTGTTAGACGGGGAATGCTGAGTACCCAGTATATGGATGAGGCTTGTTTAGAGCGGCTAGGGCTTTTAAATGACGTCCAATACATGATTGACAGGATTGGGTGTAACACCTTTATATCCCTGCAGTACCCAGGCTATCCTAGACCCACCTTGGAGTTCTTTAGCTTCATTAACATAGTCTTGTTTCGAGGCCCCAACTTTAGTCAGGGCCAAGTAAACTTCAGACTATTTAACCGTACTTTTAATCTAACATTGGCTGAATTTAATGCACTGTTTAGCCTACCTCCAGGAGGTACTAGACAAGTACCCTCCAGTTTTCTCTCTAACATATTTTGGAATTCCATTGCAATTGGGGGGCAATACAGTGCATCGAGTTCAAAAGCCTCTTTTATTTGCAACCCCACCTTTAGACATTTACAGAGACTTATGGCCCATACTATTTTTGGTAGGGCTGAGAGTGCTGGGGTTGCTAATCAGAGAGAGCTTTATTTTCTTCATTCTATGATTAATGGTACGAAGGTGGATACTGGCGCCTTCATGGCTCATCAAATGTCAAGGGTAGGTGGGACCATGAATGGGAAGGTTGTTATAAGAGGCTTGGTTACTACTGTTGCTAGAGGATTATGATTTGAGGCTCAGTTACAGGGAATGCAACTAGTACTCGGCAGTAACAAGATTGATTTGGAATCCTGTTTAAATATGAAATTAGTTGTTAAGAAAGACGGCGAGTACTGGTTGTATCTCCACGGTCATACACTTTTCCGCCTCCCCAACCCTACTAGAACCGTAGTGACCAACTAGGAGAATTAGACCTATTCCATTGAAGAGAATAGGGAGGGTGCTGAGATTCCTCCAGAGGAGGAAGAGTTCCCCATGGACCCACTAATAGCTCTTCCGCCCCCACCCCACTCCCATTTTACTAACACTACAGGTTCATCATCTGCTCCCTCGAAGGACCTGAATTCCATATCCTCCAGGCTTAGCTGCATTGAGGCTGAGCAACTTTCACAGAGAGCCACCCTGCATGCAATGTAAGACTCAATTCAAAGCATGCAGGGTATGATGCAGGCATGGTACACCTAGCACATGGGCCAGAACCCACCTCCACCACCACCAAACGACCAGTGATTACGTAAATTCTTTCTCCCCTTTGCCTATTTTCTCTACTCATTATGACACTGAGGACATTGTCTGATTTAAGCATAGGGGAGTGTACTTGATATTGTCTGAGCTTATGATATGCATTGGTCATGTTTATTTGCTGAGTTAGCTTCTCTTTGCATGTATATATTGTACATACTGCATTCCTTTTGTCTTGTATTCCACATAGTTACTATTCCCAGGATAGACTGGTTTAGTATAGGCTGATTTTAGCTCATGAATATGTGATGCACAATAGGATATGAAATAGGTAGCTATTATTTTAGTCTCCCTCTTCTAGCATTAAACCTTTAATTTTTTCAAAAAATATCTCTCTATTGTGCTCTAAATTGTATGCTTAGGCTGGTTTTCACACTATGAGAGTGTAAAGGCAGGGAGAGGTGAAAAATGAGGGTATGTGAAACTCAAAAAGTTTTCAATTTGAGTACCTCCTTCAAGGCACCAAAAAGGCCTTAGTATGAGTACCTAGATGCTGTTACCCTAGTGAGATGGAGCATAAAATGCACTCACCGCATATTTCTGTGATAAAAGAGAAAGAAAGAAAGAAAAAGAAAAGAAAAGAAGAAAAGAGAAGATATGAAATAGAAGAAATTAAGAAAAATAGAAATAAGGGTAAGGCAACATAGGGAGATCTAAAGGATGAGGTAGCCTACTGGAGTGTTTGAAAATCAGTCTGACGCATACAACCACTGGTCACAATAGAAAAAGATATTTAGTAAAGGAAATTTTTGGTTTAGTCTTAGAAGAATAGAGAATATTTGATTACTGTCTATTCATATATCTATTGTGTGCACATAGATTGAGTGAAAAGTTATTTATACTGTATTCTTCTATCTTGTGGACTTTGATTGCATTTGTCCCCCTTCCTTCTGATATAACATGTCATTTGCTTGAGGACAAGCAAAGGTTTAAGCATGAGGGAGTTGATAAAGGGGAATTTTGAGTGCTTATTGGTCATATTTTGTCCCCTTATTCATAGTAATTTGTGGATATTTCTGTGCTTTTGGCTATACTTTGTTCTGGGTACTGCTGTGGTTCATTTTGTGATTACAGGAGAGCAAAAGAAGCCAAGAAGTAAGGAAAAGCAGTCATGGAAAGACCCTAAAAGACCTGGGATATGCTGAGGAGGAAGCAAGGAGGCTGCACGTCAAAAATCATGGAGAAAGGAACACCACAACATGCAGCACGGCCTGGCCGTGCTTGGTGGCCTGCAACACAGCCAAGCCGTGTTCTATGTAGATCATGCAGCACTTTCCCTTTTTACAACCTGAAGCACAGCCAGGCCGTGTCTTGGGACACGGTCGTGCTTCAGGGTCCGTACACTCTGTCCTTTTTAGGGTTTTGGCCACCCAAACTGAGAGGGAGGATTGGGGATGCGTAGCTAAAAGGGGGGAACCGAAAAAGACACTAGAAAAACACTTTTTAGCCTTAGGAAACATATTTAGATTAGGTTTTTATATAGTTCTTAGAGAGAATTGATGTTCTAGAGTAGATTTTACTACTTTGAAGTTGTAATTTAGCTACATTCATCTACACATTAGGTTCTATCTTTCTACTTCTACTTCTATCTCTCTACTTCTACTCCTACTTCTTCTTACTTTTGATTTGTATTGAACTACTATGAATTACTCAATGAATGTGAATTTGATTCCCGTTTTTATTATGTGTGAGTAGATTCTATCTAGGGTCTTGGTAAACCCAATTGTGATATAATGATACTATGCCTATGATTTGAATTATGGAACCCTAATTGTAGTTGGGACTAGATTGATTTGGATTGACTATTGTATGCTTGAATTAGTTGATAGAATGCTTGATCACCAATCTATCACGTATTAGGTATTTAATCGATGAACTGAAAGGTGAAGATTAAAACCGGAATCCAATAGTTAATTAGGGTTGTCTTAATCACGAAAGTAGTTTAAGATACCTTAGGCTTGAATCAATTAATGGGAACGAGAAAACTGATTAGTTGCGTTCTATGGTTGGCATAAAGCTTAATAGACCTAGGTTGAGCTAAGAACCACGAAAGTAGGTAATTTGATTAACCTAGGTACAATTGGTAATGCTTGAAAGATATTGCTAATTAATTTAGGTTAAACCATCCCCAATAATCTAGACAATTGCAATTAGGGGTAAATAACAATTGTTGAGTATCACAAGCGTGGTGATCCCTAACCCTAAGCTTAGCTTAATTGGTTACTTCGACTTGTTTAATTGCGATATTTGCCCATCAAATTATATTGATTTAGATAGCACTTTTTGTGAGATTCTGGTAATTGGCATTGTTCTTTGTGGGACACGACCCGTACTTGCCGGACTAGCTACAACTACACCGTGCACTTGCGGTATTTAGAGAAATTTACCTAACAGTCAGGAGGGATGAAAATCTGCATCAGCAGACAACACACAACACAAAGCATGGCCATGTTCCAAGACACGGCCAGGCCGTGTTCGGGGTGAGTGAGGGCTTTATGAAGCCTAACACATAGCTGTGTTACAAGAAATGGCCAGGGCATGTTACAGGACACGGTCAGGCCATGTTGGGAACTGGGAAAGCTTATTTTCAACATTTTTTTACCCTAAATGAACCTCATTAACGATAGGGTAATAATAGAAACCAAATTGAAGAAGAATTCCCTATAAAAGTTTTGAGAACATGTGTTGAAAATGATATAAGTAGGAGGAAAGTGACTAGTGTATGCCCTAGCCATTGCCATTGCATGAACTTCTTACCATCTTAAGTGTGTAATTTTGACATGCAAATATTGTATAAAGTGATATTCGAAAATGATTATGATCATGGCATGATTGCATTTTACCAATGATTTTTGGTAATGATTATGCTTTGATGATAAATTATGACATGTGAGTATAATGAATATACTTGTTATTGAAATCATATTTTTGGCTATTAATGTGAAAAGGAAAGAAAAGAGATGAGCATGGTCACATGGTAGTCCGTGTGGTGCACCAATAAGGGATATCCAACTAACGGCTATGACTATGATAATGTGAAAAGAAAAAGAAAGTGTGCTATGTTAGACGGAGAGAGAAAAGTCCGTACCGAAGAGTAGAAAGTACCCACCCTGATCGGGGTAGCTTGATATGAAAATAAGTTGATAGCCATCATATGATATTCAAACAATAGTTATTTAAGCCATACATGTCATTTTTGTATGATTTTCATGTGCATAGATCAAGTGCATTCATGTGACCTAAGACATTTGTTGTAGCTTATACAAAATATATTTTCATATCATGTTCACAAGACTAAATATGCAAATTTTCTATATGATCGGCTTTTAGTGTACGTTGGGTCGAGTTGGCTAAGATCCTGGTGAATGTGTAACCACCCACACTTATATCCCCAAAACTAGTCAACATGGATGAATAAGATGTAGACATATATGTGTATGAGTTAAATAGTTAAAAGTAAAGAGGTAATGACTTCATGGGATTTTACAAATATATATATATATATATATATATATATATATATATATATATCTATGTGTGTGTGTCAAAAAATGGAGTTGTTACAACAAGCATCTTGCAAGATTTATATGTAACAAGATATAGACATCCACAGCCATCATCAAGACTATCAAATATTAAAAATTTCTTTAAATTACTAGGATTAAAAAACCCATCTTGTACTTACAAATTTTAGAAATTTCTTTAATGATAGATATTGTTAAACCTACCTACAACACTTTCCTCAACTTGGCTAATTTGGTTTCCCTCTTTCTTCTTTCCTTAGGATGGCAGAATTCCTCCCTCCTTCCTATTGTTCTAGCAGCATATTCAATAGGGAAAAGATAAGTTCTAAGTCCTAAATATGAAAAGAAATAAGTGATTAGGGTGATGGTATTGTACATTACCTTGCACCCTTGCCTCTCCCTCTCCCATACTCTCTTCTTCCCTTCCTTTCTTCCTTCTCCTTCCTTTTCTTCCTCCTTGCTTCGGCCCTTTTCTATTCTCTACTTGGCCAAAACATGCTCCTGATAAAGTGGTTATTTGGTCAATTACTTATAATCATGAGGTCAATTATTTTACTTATGGATCACTCAATCGGTACATCATTATAGCTCATTATTATAGCTTTATGTAGGGTGCAAAGCATCAATTTTCTCTCCTTCTCCCTTAGCCAAAATATGTTCTAAGAAATGAAGGATAAAAATGCTTAAAAACCATGTAATCAAATGACGTTTCTTGTTAGATACTCAATGGTCAACTCCTTTACTTATTGAATACTCAATAGTCAACTACCTTACTTGTTGGATACTCAATTATCATTGATCATCATTGGGACGGACTTACTTCATCATGTGAAGCTCCACTTCTTACCTTGATTTTGACTCCCTCTTTCCTTTCACTATGCTTGGTTGAAACTCTCTGATAGCAAATATACACTAGCATTTAAGAGCATTTCATTATTTTTAATTATCCATTCACATCAATTCAACAAAGATATAATACAACTACATGTATTTCCTTCCCTCTACAGATGCCCCTCCTAGTGATATGGGTGGAGGTGGAGGTATGTGTACTGAGAAATTCTAATAGATCTATCACCACTATCTCTTACATTATGGAATCATGCCCTAAGTGAGGTAACTTCACTCAACTGACTGCTAGTAGCAAGGTTAGAGCACACATTGGCATCTAGCTTTCTTTATCTGAACATAACATTAAACAATAATGAGGACCAAAGCTCCCAGAAGGTTTAACAATAATCATAAACATGATATATAAGATAAGTCATGTTATGTTCAGATGTATCAATTACAGAGATCAATTAGCCATGTGAATCAAATACATATCTAACACACATATCATAATACATTTGTGGCATATATATCAAAATCTAATAGTACAATACCCGGTTGTATCACTATATCACATGGACATCATATTTCAAATAACTCAGTACATCTCCATTCAAAGCGTGTTTATAGCATGGTTATTTTCTTTCTTATCAATCATCTCTGTAACAGGGTCTATGTGAGCTATTCCTCCCACTACTTACATACCACTGTCACAAGGGCAATGTGAGCTATTCCCTCTTACTACTCACATACCATTGTCACTAGGTCAATGTAAGCCATTTCCCTTTGTTAGTTACATTCTTAAATGAGCCATGCTCCATCCAGGCATGGAAAAAAATATTATATTATATCATATCTATGAATAAAGCTTTCCTTATCTGGTACCGACACAGAAGTCGTATGACCTTTCTCTCTTTCTCATTTGCCTTTCTTTTTTTCATTTCTTTTGTTCTCATAAATATTCAAGATATAATGTCAATCTTTTCACAACTTGATTATAAAAACATAACCATTTTAGGCACAATTTGTCACTAATATTCAACTCAATGATAATTAACTCATTTCGTGCATATATCAGTACAAATTAGAAATCGCCACTGAGATGCATACCAATTACTTTCATATAAGAAAATGCATCCCTGTCATCCATGCGATTACATAATACAATTTACATTGAATGGGAGAATTACTGTGATGGAATAGTGGCCATATTAAAATTCCAAATTATTTACATTTAGTGTTTATTAGCATATTAAGCATAATTTAAACTTCTCTTAAATTCATTTTTTTGAGCCAAAGGTCTTTTAACACCATAATTCCCTTTTTCATTTAATTTATCTTGATTCTAGTTATCAATTTAGCTTACTCCTTCATCTAGTTTTTATTATTCATCTTAAACAATATATTTACCTTATAAGAGATTCCAACTTTTCTTTACTCTTTAAGTTACAATTTTAGATAATCTCTTCCTTTTCATTTCTTTCTCCTTTAATTTCTTTGTATACTAATTTAAATTCTTACCAATATATCCATTTTAAACATTCCTTTTTAACAAATTCTTTTATGCTTAAGAACTAAGATCAATTCCAAATTTCATTATGCACTTTCTTCCTATTTCTGTTAAGGCTTAATACTACATCTTAATCACCTTTTTCTTTTCCTTAGTTCTCCTATTAATCATCAATTTAAGTGAATACATTTAATTTATCAACTATTTTAAGGCTTCAAGATATTTTGGTCATAGTGACTCAAAACCTTCCGGCACTAATCAGGCCATAAATCCCTCATACAAACTCCAATTGAGGTGATTCAAACTGTCTATGGAAAGATAAGAAAATAATATATAACTTTTATGCTGAACACTTTGAAAAATTCTCAAGAAATTTGCAAACCATGGCACCCATCAAATAGCACCATGACATCACAAGGTGAATCTTGATTTTTCATCACTAATTGGGGCATAACTCTCTCATATGATAGCTGCTTAAGGTTATTTTAGCGGTTATAGAAAAATAAAACACATAGACAAGACTTTTGTGTTGGACACTTTTCAAATTCTGCAAAAATGTTAGCCTACTCCATGCAAAATTCTCAACCAATTCAATGCAAATTTTCAAGCACAAGCATACGTCATAGATGCATCAAGATATGAATCTCTCAGGACCATCTTCAAGAAAACATATTTTTACAATATATTTCATGAAATTACAAAGTTGAACTCATGTCAAAATATATAAATTTCAAAGTTTTCCAAATAGAAATTATTGTTAAAACTACTTAAAATCAATCTTCTATATCTTTCTATGTGAGTTTCTCTTAGCTTCCTTTCTTTAGTGCCAAACTCATCCTCCCCTTTCTCACTTTTTCTACAATTTCTCATGGAAGAAATTGAGGATTTAAGAAGCTAAGGATGAAGAGAAAGATGATTTATGGATGTAGGGAGAAGGTGGATTACCTTGAAGCTTCCTTTCTCTTATTTTCTTTCATCATTTTTCTTTCTCTTTCCTTTGTGTTTTAGCTCTAGCTCCTTCTTGCTTCTTTGGCCAAAGTCTTCCCCCTCAAGAGACTCCTCTATTTCCTTCCTTAGTTTGGGATAAATTCCTTTTTAGTTTATTATAATTAAATAATGTAATTCCATCGTTTCCCATGCATCTTTTCCGTAATTCCAACCTTGTCCCTTTTCCTTATCCTTATCCTTATTCTTATCCTTATCCCTTACCTTTTCTTCCTCCTCTAGCTACACATTTTTCAACCCCTCATTGACCCATATAGACTTCTCTCCACCTTCTTACTTATGAATATTAGAGATATTTTATGTCAGATATTCTTAGGTTATGTAATTGCCCTTAAATTCTTGCTTAACTATAACATTACCAAGGCAATTCTTTAATTATTTCCTAAGGCTTTGTTTAGTTGTTCTAAATTCACATATTTCCTTTTAATCCTTTACTAAGATTTTATTAGCAAACTTTAAGTCTCTAATTAGGGAAATTTCTATGACTTAACCCTTTTCTAAGAATTATATACCTAACTTCTCAAAATTCTCCTTTCGGCCTCTTTATTTTTCCAAAAATATAAAACTTTTGTATACTTTCTTTATAAATAATTTCCTAGGAAGATTAGGGAAAAAATACCACATTCTATCTCAAGAAAATTGATCTTATTAATTCTTCCCCTTTTTCCCTAATCACTTATGTCATTTAAACCCTAATATACTTTACCAATAAACTTTTAGTGCATTTTTCTTTACCATTTTTCCTAAAATTTTTCTTAACTTATTGTTGCTTAATTTCCCCTCTTTAATCTTAGGGAAGCATACTTTTATAATATTTAATAAATAAAATTAAGGATGTTACAAAAAGACTTGACCAAAATTTTAAAGATGACAAGGGCATATAGTAAATTCGCCTATTGTTACAGCTGTACCTCTTGGGATTTTAAAGTTGTAGCTTGTGTAGCATCCCTACTTTTTCTTATTAGAAAGACATCAAAAATATTAATTTAAAGGAAGAAGGAAAAGAAGAAAAATTGATTAAGAAATTTCTAGAGAAATATTTAATAAAATATATACATTGAAAAATTCCTAATTTAATGAGTACGCATAGAAATTTTATATAAAATTAGGAAAAGGGAAGGAAGATAACTCAGAGGAAAAATTTGGAGATATTTCCTTGATGGGGGTGAAATTTTAGGGGCAAGGAAAAAAATTTAAGAAAAGGTGTGTAAACCCTAAAATTTCAAGAAAATAAATTAAAGGAATTATCTTAATTCAAGAACCAATTTTTCTAAGCGTGACACCTCACCATATATTTCATCATGTGATCTCCATATAGACTAGCCACCTCATGGACACCTCATCAAATTTTGTCACTCAATATTAATAAAGAAAACTCACCCTACATTGACGAATAGTAAGCCACATGGATGAATAATGCACCTCACAGGTAAAAATCTCTAGGTTTAGGATATGGTCAATATATGATCACATGGCTTTAAGGAAAAATATCCCACCCCTTGTGTGTACACTTTGGCCAAGCATGAAGATGAAGGGGGAGTCAAAACAAAGACATGGAATGGGTGCCACACATGATGGAATAGTATGCCGTAATGATATCACATTGAGTGATAACAAGCAAAGCAATTGACCACATGTTTGAAGTAATTGACCACATGATTTTGATGTATTTTTATCACCCATTTGAGAGCACACTTCGGTCAACTAAAAAAGAGGGAAAAACCAAAGCTTTGATGCGTCTTATATGAAGAAATGATGAGCTATAGTGACATATCCCATTGAGATGATTACATGAGATTTGACCACATGTCTCAAAAATATTTTACCACATAATCCTAAGCATTTTTACCTATCTTAGGAGCACTCTTCAGCCAAGACAAGGAGGAGAGAAGATTGAAGCTTGAAGTGAGAAAGAAGGAGAAAAGGAAGAAAGAAAGGGAAGAAGAAGGTATGGAAAAAGTGGGAGTGCAAGGTAATGTAGTGGATTCCCATGCTAATCTCCTCTTTTCTTTGCATTTTTAGGGCTTAGAACTCATGTAGGTTTAACAATGTCTCTTTTTGAAGAAGAACTTGAAATTTGTAACATTTATATGAGGTTTTAACCCTAAGACTTTGACGAAATTGTAATATTTGATACTCTTGATGATTGGCCATAGATGTCTATATCTTGCTACATGTGAATCTTAGATGGGATGATTGTATGTATGCTTGGATTGGTTTTGAATTTCTTGCTTTGATACTCTTGATGATTGGCCATGGATGTCTATATCTTGCTATATGTGAATATTGTATGTGATGATTGTATGCATGCTTGGATTAGTTTTGAATTTCTTGCATGGTATGGCTTTGGGTGGTGAGATTTTGGGGGCTATTTATGTTGTTTTGCCCTTGAAAGCCAAGATGATAATGGTTGTGTTCAAAAGAATAAATACAGAGTAGAAACTGAGGAAGTTTTAAGGGAGGTTTTCGGTTTTGGAACTTCATTGGTGTGCTTGCTAGAAATTCTGGTTATAGGAGGAAATGAATGTTAAAATATGTTATAACCAATGAAAGGAAGTAGAGTGAGGCACTAGAAAAGATTGGAATACCAAAACATAGACTAGGAACAGTTGTAGGGTAGTATACATATACAAGGAAATTTAGTCAAAGTTGGAAATGGGTAGTGGATTAAGAGTGATCTACATAATAATAATAAATAGGTGTTTAAGAAAGAATGAGGTTAGTATTTTGAAGAAAACCAAATAGATAGAAGAATAGACTAATTAAGGGTTTTGATTTTTAGTGATCAAAATTTTAGTAGAAAAAATATCTTAATATAGCTATAGGAAATAATGAGAATTCTTAAGTAGAAAAGTGGCTAGAAAGTGTAAGAAAAAAATGATAAAAGAAAAATTTCATAACGCTAATATATGGAATGAAAGGAGAAAATGGAGCGTAGGTGAAGTAATTCACTTAAGTTTCAAACCTTATATTCAATTCTAGAATAGTAAAGAATTAAATTTTGAACTTTAATAAAGGAAGAATTTTCAGGTAAGCCTTTCTCATGTCTTAATGAGGGCCAAATAAAAAGAATAAGGAATAAGGAATATTTTAAAGGAAATAAATGAAATTTTAGGGATGTTGTTAGATAAACAACCTTCATTTAGAAGTTTTAGAACAAGCAAACATTTTTAACAAAAGGTTTATATTTAAAGATTAAGGTTTTCAAAGCTATTGGAGACAAGACCTAGAAATTATTATGAATAACTAATGTAGAAAAATTGTTGCAAATAAAGAAGAAAAAGGAGCATGAGACCTAGAATTAAGAAGTTATGAATGGAAGCCTAATAAGATTTTAAAGAAATTCTTTGGAAAACTAACAAATGCAGTTGTGTTATAAATTCAATACTAAATAATTAAATATAAGTATAGGAAGAAGAGCAAATAGGCATGGTTAGTCGACAAATAAAATAAGTGGACGAAAAATGAAAAGAAATAAAAATAAATAAATGATCGAAAAGTGACACTAAAATGTTTAATACAAGATGAAGAACAAACTTTAGAAAATGGAGAATAATTTAGAAGAAGATGAAATATTTCCCTAGATGGCTAAAATGACGATTCAAGAAAAATAAAATCATAAATGTTGAATTTCATTTAAATATAACATAGCCATGGCCATTGCATAAATTCTTTACTGTCATAAGCATATTATTTGCCATGATTTTGTGAATGCTATAATGATGGCTTGATGTGCAATTTGTGGCATGTGGGCATATTAGGTTAATGACATCATATCTTAGCTATTAATAAGAAAAGAAAAGAAAAGAAAAAGGTCACATGGATTTCCATGTTTCGTATACTAGATAGGGGAAGGCCTATTCATGGCTACTAGAAAAGAAAGAGATTTATGCCATTTTTAAACAAAGCAAGAGAAGCATGTTCAGAAGTGAGTAAAGTGAAAGAAGCATGCTTACTTTGACTGAAAAAGAGAAAAGATTTGACGAGAATGGTTAATTGCCAATATAAGAAAAAATTGAGATTTTACATGCCCAAGATAGTATACAATAACTATCGATGCCCAAGATATTATGAAACTTTTGTTCATGCCATAATTGTCATGCCTACATGGTTTTCATGTGCATAGACACAGTACATTACTATGACCTAAGAAATTCTATAGCTTCAACAACTGAACATGATATGATGAATTATATATGTGAAGAGTAAGATATATTATTGAACCCACTGGGAATATCAATTATCACTATGTTTCCATGTTATGTTTAGAAAAGTAAATATAGTATGTAGATTTTCTCTATGACTTTAGTATTTAGTGTTCATTGGATAGAGATACCATACTTTGGATAAATTTCGGTGATAAATGATGTGTCAGTGGTTGAGTTGGTTGAGATTCCAGTAGAGGTGCCACCACCTGTGTAACACCCTAGATTTTCTTCTCTTTTCATGAAATAACATGTTAGGAAAGGACAAGATGAATTAATTGGGTGATCTTTATGGGCATATTCATAAGTAATGCAAAAAAGAATTCTCATTTTTAGAGAAAATTCCTAAAAGACAAAATGGTAATTTTTCACTTTTTAGGGTTGGAATCGAGCAGCAAGAAGTGGAATAAAGACCTATAGAGAGTGTGATGAAAAATTCTCTTAGCATTTATCTCAAGAGAAGTTTAATCTATTTGGGAAAATTGCTCAAGCCAAACAATGCCTTAGTCAATGGTATGGTTACACTTTAATGGCATGGAAAAAGTGTAATTGTTAGGCAAAGTAGGGGAACTTGTTAAGTGAGGGGAAGATTTTTGAAGAAGCTTGAATACTTTAAGATTTCTTCTTGACCAAAAGGGAGGGTTGTCGACTAACACAAAGGAGAAGGAGAAGAAGCACGACGCACCAAGGAAGAAAGAGAAGGAAGGGAGAGAAAAAGAGAAAGTGTTAGGAAAGGGAAGACAAGGTAAGTTTTAGAGCTCTGATCCTTCTACTATAATTCTTGTTGCTAATGGAGCTTCATGAAGTTATTCTAATGGAGGAAATTTACAGAGTTTGGGGTTGGAAGAGGGAGAAAGACAAAGACCTAAGAGAGAGGAAGAATACAAGTATGGGTGGAAAGTAAGTTCAACATCTACCCTACTATGATTCTTGAATAATTTATGGTGTTTATATGCATGTATTTATGTTAGTATGGATAAATGGTGGTTGGGATGTATTGATGAGGTTAGTGGTGGTTGTTTATACTTAACTATCATAAATATGAGAAAAAGGATATGGGTAAAGGCATTTATGAGGGAATGGGTTTTTATGTATGCTATACCTCTTTGGATTTGATGAAAAATGCCATATATGACTTGAATAATGTATATGTGATCTGGGTTCTGGCTGGTTTAGAATGTGGAAACATAGAAAATGTTCAGCGTGCCCAAAAACATGACCATTTTTTGGGTGGTTTTTGTGAATGTTGTAGCCTAGACACAACCGTGTTTTATGACATAGCTAGACCATGTCCAGGGATGTCTTAGCTCGAAATTGACTATTTTTAATCCCAAATGAACTAAAATAATGAGTTAATGATTAGAGGACTTAAATTAGAGACTAATGATTTAGAAATAAGTGTAATACAATATTCATTGCTTCATCTTTACTATACTTATCATGATTATGTTATGAATTACTTTACGATGAAGGACTAAATGATATTTGACTTGATGAGATTACTAATGCATGTATGTTTTATGATGCCCTGCATGCTTGAGAGGTATGATACATGCATAATGGATGCGATGACCATGCATATAATGTTGTTGTCATGTATGTGACGATGAAATATGGCTAAATAATTGAAAAGACATTTAAGATATGGGATGATCTTTACATCAGTAAGGTGACTTGATGAGGTTGTTGGCTTATGACCGTATCGATTAGGGGACGCCCTAATAGCCTAGAGTGTGCCAAGTGAGAGAAGGGTCGCTCCAACCAGGAAAAAATGGTGTGTGAGTAATAGAAGGGAGAGGGCTTATATTACCTGTTACTGACCAAAGATAAAATCGACAAACAATCAACCATTTTATATGTGTGTGTGTGCATAAGTGATATTGAGGCATAGCCTGCTTACTGTACATGCATGATACTTATGCATAACCTGATGATGAGGTTGAACATGCAAGCATATTATGTTATTCATTCTTTATTAATGTCATATTTTAATGCAAAAATAGACAATGTTTTTTATAGTTTATACAACTAGACATAACCCATAAGATTTTCTTACTTCTATTTTAATTTTATGATTGTTGAGAGAACTTAAGGAATTAAAACAGACACCAAATATGATAGTTTCTGATTATGATATTTGTTTTACTTGTTTGTCTAGATATGCACCTTATCTGGTTTCGATTGAAAGAGATAGAATTAAGAGAACGATATAGTAATATCCAAACTAGTTATAATCCTAATGTAAGATGACCAAAAATTCAGAATCCATAATGTATGACTCAAGCAGAATCTGGTAGCTCTAGCTAAACATTAGTCAATATTAGTAAGCAAAAAATGATTCAGAGAGATATGAGATCCACTAGTCAATAAGACTCGAGATCGATTCCACTATGTCCCATTTGTGGTAAGCCCTATACTGGATAGTGTTAGAGAAACATGTGCATATTTTAGATATGGACAAGTAGAGCATACAGTAAAGAATTGCCCACAATTACAAAGTTTAGGTAGTCAGGCATCAGTATAGTCAGCTTCACCCCATGCATTTATGCCAATGTAACATCTCTAATTTCTTTTTCTTTTATTAATAATGGCACTTAAATATTTAATTGAGGAAATAAGACTTACTAAACAATTTTGATAAATATTTAAGAGAATATAAGCCTAAGAAATTTTTCACCTTATGTGTATGCACAAAGAATTTTTCTAACATCAAGGGAATAGGAAAAAGTGAGAAAACCTAAGAGGAAAAAATTAGAAATAACATCCTAGTGATGGGCAAAATTCTTGGGTAAAGAAAATAAATTTTTGGAAGTGAATGAAGATTTTGAAATTTTCAAAAGATGGAAAGAGAATTTTTCCTAATTCAAGAACTAGAGTTCCTAAGTTTAACACTGCACCCTATACATTTGGGCCTCCACCTATGTACACTCCATAAAGATTTTTTCCACATCACATAAGTGTTTGACAAGCCACATGGTTGGCTCAAGTAGGAGACTTGACGCAAACTTGGACTAGGATGGAGAGGTTGGGCCAATAATCCAAAACCCATGAAAGTGTAGCCAAGCCCTCCATTATGGGTAGAAATTTCAGCCAAGACAAGGAAATGGGCAAGAATGAGCCCAAATCCAAGAGGAAAAAATGAGATCCATGTAATAAAATAGTAGTGTAATAGTAAGCAATAATTACTCATCATGGGAGGTGTAATAGGCAAGATTTGGCAAGTCCAACAAGTTAGGGAAATACTATTACATGGGTGTTTGATAAGAAAGCATTATTTTCACATGGAATTAAGGAAAAAAACATCCCCACCATACAAACACAATTTCCGCCAAGCAAGGGGGAATCATGGGTTGGAAAATTGCCATCTAAAAATGAAAATTTATGAATCTTGAGTGAGCGAAAAGAAAGGGGAAATAAATCCCAAAACATGAGGAGATCTTGCCACTTGTCTTAAGCCCATCTCACCATAAATTTCAAACACCAAATCCCCCATTTTTATGAGCATATTTTGACCAAGGGAGAGGAAGAGTAGACCATGATTTTTCCTACCCTAAGAAGCAACCATATGCACTTTAATAATGACAATATGAAATGTCCCACAAGTAAGCCTTAAACCCATGATTCTGAAAGGTTGACCACTTGATTTTTTTAAGCAAAACCCAACCTTAGCACATAAGAATTTCGGGCAAGTAAGGAAGAGAAAAAAATAGAAGCAAGGTAGAGGAGAGAAAGAGAGGAGAAGAGAGGAAGGAACAAGAAGAAGAAATTTAGAGGACTAAGTGCTCAAAGTAAGTTAGCTTAACCTCCACTTGAATCCATCTTTTCTCTTCACCCTTGGAATTTAAAACTCACCCTCCTTCTCTTATTCAAACTGCTATAAAAGCCAAGGGGAGGGAAGAATCTCGCTGTTTCTTCAAGAGAAAACAAGAAAAGAAAACTCACTAAGTTAGCTAGGGAGATTTGTAGGTAGGTTTAACAATAAATTCTTTTTGAAAGAACATTGAAAGTTTGTAACATTATTTAAGACTTTGATCCTAGGACTTTGATGATATTTTTTAATAATTTGCTACTGTGATGATTGGCCATGGATGTTGCTATATCATGTTACATGTTGATCTTACATGTGATGGATGTTTGAATGCTTAGGTTGGTATGGAAATTTTTGCATGGGTATAGCTATGAGTGGAAACTTTTTAAGGCTTTTGTGTTGTTGTTATGTACATTTGAATGTGGTAAAAATTTATGGAAGATGGTTAGGTTGATAAAAATAATTATAGCCTTAAACACCTAGAAGAAGACCATGAGAAAGTTTTGTTGAAAAGCACCCTTAATGATGCATGATGTGATTCTGTTTTTCTTGAAAAGTGGATGATGAAATGATAAAGGAGAAAATTAAGTGTTTAATGGTTATATTTTATCCCCTAATTAATAGTAAACTTGTGATTATTTCCCTACTTTTGGTTATGTTATGCTTTGGATACTGCTTTGGTTTGTTTTATGTTTGTAAGTGAGCAAAAGAGGCCAAGAAGCAAGGGAAAACACTCATGTGAGGAGCCATATGGACTTAGAGTGTGTTGAGGAGGAAGTAAGGAGGCAACCCTGAAGAAATTGGTAAGAAAAGAGCCTGGAAGCATAAACACGGCCAGGCTGTGCTTGGTGTTGCAAGAAGCACGACCAGGCCGTGCTCTATGCAAAGAACATGATTTTTCTCAATTTTCCAACACGAAGTATGGCTAGGCTGCATCATGAAGCATGACCATGTTTTGTGTTTGTACACTGTGTATTTTTTAGGGTTTTCAACAGCCAAAAGGATATAAATACATAGGGAAGCGTAGCCAAGAGAAGGGAGACACATTTAGACTTACTTTTACTCAGTTTTAGGATTAATAAATACCATTAGATTAGGGTTAGAGTAGGATTAGTGATTAATTCATGTTCTTAGAGTAGAATTTACAGCAATTCAAGCATTGTATTTCATCTTTACATTTTGCAAACCAGGTTTTATCTTTCAACTTTACTTTCATTTCCACTTTTACTCTTCTATTTTGGTTTATATTGAACTATTATGATTTACTTAATAAATATGATTTTGGTTTCTTTTTCTATTATGCTTGAGTAGATTTGATCTAGGGTTTTGGTAAACCCACTTATGATGTGATGATATACTATACTAATTGAATTGTTGGAACCCTAATTGTATTATCCATGGTTAATTAGGATTGACTATTATGCATTGATTATATGAGTTGATGAATGTTTGGCTAATATTTATCATGTCTTAGATATTAATTGATGAAATAAAAAGTGAAAGTTAATAGTGGAACCTAATAGTTACTTAGGGATATCTTAATCGCGAAAGTAGTTTAAGGTTTTCTAGGAATAAATCAATTAGTGGGCACGAGAAAACCGATTAATTGTATTCCATGGTTGGCATAGAACTTAATGGACCTAGGTTAAACTAAGAACTGCGAAAGTAGGCAATTGGATTAACCTAGGTACGATTAGTAACACTTGAAAGAGGTTATTAGTTAATTAAGGTTAAACCATCCCCAATTACCTAGATAATTGCAATTAGTGGTACATATTGATTGTTGAATATCATAAGTGTGGTAAACACTAACCCTAGTCTTTTATTAATTGAATTGTTGGAACCCTAATTGTATTATCCATGGTTAATTAGGATTAGCTATTATGTATCAACTATATGAGTTGATGAATGTCTGGCCAAAGTTTTATCATGTCTTAGGATATTAATTGATAAACTGAAAGGTGAAAATTAATTTCGAAACTTAATAGTTAATTAGGGATATCTTAATCACGAAAGTAGTTTAAGGTTCTCTAGGAATTAATCAATTAGTAGGCAAGAGAAAACTGATTAATTGTATTCCTTGGTTGGCATAGAACTTAATGGACCTAGGTTGAACTAAGAAACATGAAAGTAGGCAATTGGATTTGCCTAGGTACGATTAGTAACGCTTGAAAGAGGTTGCTAGTTAATTGAGGAAAAACTATCCTCAATAACCTAGATAATTATAATTAGAGGTACATATTGGTTGTTGAATATCATAATTGTGGTAAACCATAACCCTAGGCTTTTATTAATTGGATTACTTATTAGTTTAATTGTAACAAACTCTCATTGAATTGCATCGATTTAGATAACATATTTCGTATAATTCTGGTAATAGACCATTGTTCTCTATGGGATACGACCCGTATTTGTCAGACTAGCTACAGCTACGCTGTGCAGTTGCAGTTATTTATAAAACATACACAATTTTTTGGGGCCGTTTCCGGGGAACAACAGTCAATATTAGATACTTTGCGAAATAGCTAGACTAGATCCTTTTTCTTCTTCTTTTTCTGCATATTTTATCTTGCTGATTTTTGCCTCTTTTCTTCCTTTATAGGTGTGTTTCTCTTTTATGCAAAGAGAACGTGAGTTCTTCACTGGATTTGATTCGAAATTTGAATGCACACTACAAAGGAGAAGAAGAAGACAGCAGCAAGAACATTTTGCACCTACCATGGCTAAGAGAGATAATCGACTCTCTTAAAGATTTCACCGCCCCAGATACTCATGACCTGAATACAAGCATAGTCAGACCAGTTGTTGAGGCCAACAACTTTGTGCTGAAGCCTTTTCTTTTGCAGATGGTTCAGCAAAATCAGTTTGGAGGATCACCTACTGAAGACCCCAATCTCCATCTTTCTATCTTTCTGAAGTATTATGACATATTGAAGTTGAATGGAGTATCCTCTAATGGCATTAGCCTGAGACTATTCCCATTCTCTCTTAGGGAAAAGGCCTATGTGTAACATCCTTAATTTCATTGATAAAAGTAGTTAAATATTTAATTAAGGAAATAAAATTTATTAGACAATATTTTAGATATCTAAGGAAATATAATCCTTAGAAATTCTTCACCTTATGTATATGCATAGAAAATGTTTCTAACATTAAGAGAACAACTAAAGAGGGAAAACGTAATAGGAAAAACAATTAGAAATAACATACTAAAGAGATGCAAAATTCTTGGATAAGAAAAATAAATTTTTAGAAACAAGTAAAGGTCATAAAATTTCAAGAACATTGAATTAGGGTAATTTTTCCTAATTCAAGAACTAGAGTTACTAAGTTTAAAATCTTTATCCATACATTGGGCTTTTACCTATGGACACTTCATATAGAGTTTTTCCACTTGAAATAAGTTTCTAGCAAGCCCATTGGATAACCTAAGTAAGAAATAAAACATAGACTTGGACTAGGATATAGTAATTGGACCAATAGCTCAAAAACTATGAAAATATGACCAAGCCCTCCAAGAAAGATAGAATTTTATCCAAAGCAAAGAAAATGGGTAGGAATAAGCCCAAATCCAAGAGGAAAAATAAAATAAAATAAAATAGGTGATGATATAATAATGTAATAATAATAAAGATTAGGTTACAAGGCATTAAGACAAAAATTTAGCAAGTGGTCTGATTCTACATTTATCATTTTGGCAAGTGGCATAATAATATAAGGCTTTAGGACAAAAACATTTATATCCTACACTCATAATTTTAGCAAGCGGTATGATAATACATGGCATTAGGACAAAACATTCCTATCCCACACAAATAATATCAACCAAATAATGGAGATTTAAGGGCTATAAATTTGCCACCTAAAAAGGCAAACCTATCATACTTGTTTAAGACAAAAGAAAATGGAAATGAATCCCTAAATCAAAGGGACCTTGTCCCTTATCTTAAGAACATATCATCATAATTTTCAAAATACAAATCTCCTTTTCCTATGCATATCTTGACTAAGGAAGAGGAAGACAAGAACATAAGTTGTTTGTTTTCCAAAAATTCAACAAAGTGTATCCTAATTATGATAAGGTAGACCCATGATCATGAAAGATGTATTATTTGGTGGTCTATTTAAGCAAAACCCACCCCTACAACATTTTAATTTCGTCCAAGTGAGGAAGAGAGAGAAATAGAAGCAAGGTAGAGTAAGGAAAAGAGAGGAAGAAAGGAAGAAAGAGGAAGGAGAAGTCTAGAAGACTAAGTGCTCCAAGTAAGTTTAACAATATTTCTTTTTGAAGAAAAATTTTGAAACTTATAATATTTATATGAGATTTTGATCTTAAAACTTTAATGATTGGTCATGATGTTGCTATATCATGTTACATATTGATCTTGCATGTGATGTATGTTTGAATACTTAGACTGGTATAGAAAGTTTTGCAAAGGTATGGCTATGGGTGGCAAAATTTTTAGCTTCTGTGTTTTAATTTCTGGAAATTATCTATAGGGAATTAAAATAAATGATTCACATAAGAATCAAAGATATATGTGTCACAGATTTTTAGCCACTGGAATTATTCAATTTTGATTCCATATGAGGTAGATATGGTCCAATTAGTAATCAAAGGTCAGAAAATGGTTCATCAGGGAAGAATATGTTAGGATAGCTTCTGTGTTTTAATTTTTGGGAATTATTTGTAGGGAATTAAAATAAATAGTTAATGTAAGAATTAAAGATATATGTGTCACGGATTTTTAGCCACTGGAATCATTCAATTTGGAGTCCATATGAGGTAGATATGATCCGATTAGTAAGCAAAAGTCAGAAAATGGTTCATCAGGGAAGAATATGTTAGGATAGCTTTTGTGTTTTAATTACTGGGAATTATTTGTAGGGTATTAAAATAAATGGTTAATATAAGAATTAAAGATATATGTGTCACGGATTTTTAGCCACTAAAATCATTCAATTTGGAGTCCATATGAGGTAGATATGGTCCGATTAGTAGTCAAAGGTCAGAAAATGGTTCATCTAGGAAGAATATGTTAGGATAGCTTCTTTATTTTAATTTCTGGAAATTATCTGTATGGAATTAAAATAAATAGTTAACATAAGAATTATATCTATGTGTCTCATGGATTTTTATCCACTGGAATCATTCAATTTGGTGTCCATATGAGGAAGATATGAGCTGATTAGTAGTTAAAGGTCAGAAAATGGTTCATCAGGGAAGAATATGTTAGGATAGCTTCTATATTTTAATTTTTGGGAATTATTTGTATGGAATTAAAATTAATGGTTAACATAAGAATTATAGATATGTGTGTCACTAATTTTTAGCCACTGGAATCACTCAAGTTGGAGTCCATATGAGGTAGATATGGTCCGATTAGTAGGTAGAGGTCTGAACCTATCCGAGAAGAAATAACCTGTACATTGAGGGATTAATATCACCTTGATTTCTTAATATTTCGCTACAATGTTCAACATAATAGTTTTAGATAATTGTTTTATCTTGAAATTGACACCAAGATCACCTACAGCAGAGTTCAATTGAGGGAGTTATGCTCTGATTAGTAAGAGAAGGTTAGATATGATAAAAACCCGCATCAAGAAAATAAAGAAATAAAATTAATATTTAAAAAAGAAGACGAATCTTATAAATGACTAGTATATGCCATAGCCATTGCCATTGTATGAACTTCTTACCATCTTAAGTGTAAAATTATGACATGGAAATATTTTATAAAGTGATATTTGAAATGGTTATGTTCATGGCATGATTACCAATGATTTATGGTAATAGTTATATGTTGATGAACATACTTGTTATTGAAAGCATATTTTTGGCTATCATTGTGAAAAGAAAAGAAATGAGCACGGTCACATGGCAATCCGTGTGGTGCACCAATAGGGACGCCCTACCAACGGTTATGATTATGATTATGAGAAAAGAAAGAGAAAGTGTGCCATGTCAGACGGAGCGAGAAAAGCCTGTATCGGAGAGTAGAGGATACTCACCCTGACCGATGTAGTTTGAAATGAGAATAAGTTGATGGCCATCATATGATATTCTAAAAATAGTTAATCCTGTCATACATATCATTACTGTATGTTTCTTATGTGCATAGATATAATGCATTCATGTGACCAAAGATATTTTTTATAGTTTATACAGTTGAACATGACGTGATGAGCTATATTGATGATGATTTATTGTTGAACTTACTGAGATTTAATTCTCACTATATTTCCATATCATGTTCAGAAAATTAGTTATGCAAATTTTCCTATAGCTCTGGCTTTTAGTGAACGTTGGATCGAGTACTTTATGTTGGGCAGATCCCAGAAGCAAAAAAAATGTTTCTGGTCGAGTTAGCTTAGATCCCGGTGAAGGTGCAACCACCCACACCTGTATCTCCAGAATTGGTCAACTAGAATAAATAAGATGTAGATTTTTATGTGTTTGATATGTTGTACGTATGTTTTGATTAATAACATGTATGTGAACTCTGTATTGTATGAATTAAATGAATGTTATATTGAGTCAAGTTGTAACGAGGTAATAACTTCATGGTATTTAAAAAAAAAATTTGATACTTAAATGGAGTTGTTACATAATTGGTATCAGAGTAGGTTGATCCTATATGGCCAATGGGTGGATCGTTATCTGAATCGCTCTTATAGTGTCTTGAGTATGTTGTGGTTGTGCTGTGTAGGGGATCAGTGATTCATATAGGTAAAAAATTACTAGTGTTTCCTATCTATATGCCGAGGTGGTGTTATGACTGTTATTAAATATTTTTGAACTAACTATTGGGCTTGATCACCTCAATAACAACATAACTTTGTTTTGCCACAGTAAGAAATGGCACCACCAAGGAGGAATCCAGCAACCAATGCAGAGGAAACCCAGCAAAACCTGGCCACGGCAATTCGAGACCAAGTCATGACCACCAACCAAATTTTACAATATCTCCAAAATGCTAATAACCCAAATGGTGAGAATGGTGCTAACAACTGGATGGCTGGAAAAGATAATGGCATATCCGAGTTCTTGAGGACTAGACCACCTTGTTTCCAAGGTGGCTATGACCCAACAGTAGCCGAAAGGTGGATAAGGGAATTAGAGAAAATCTTTGAAGTGATAGGCTGTACTGAAGAGTAGCAAGTTATTTTTGCTGCATATATGTTAAAGGATGAAGCAGAATACTGGTGGCGTGGAGCTAGAGAACTTTTAGCTCATCAGGGAAGACAGATCACCTGGCAAGTTTTCAAGGACTTTTTTTTTGAAAAGTAATTTCCAAGTATTGTACGAGCAGAGAAAGAGATCGAATTTCTCCAACTCAGGCAAGGCAGCATGACCGTGGACCAGTATATCGCAAGGTTCGAGGAGCTGTCTAAGTTCTCCTCTTATCTGCGATATAATCCAGATGAAGCATGGTAGGCAGTTAAGTTTGAAGCGAGACTAAACCCGAAGATAAAGAATGCTGTTATAGCTATGGAGATCAGGGAGTTTGTACCTCTGATAAATAAATGCAGACTCCTGGAAAAGAGTTTAAGGGCAGTGGAGGACGAGAATCAAAGGCGAAACCTATGGAAGAGGAAGAAAAATTTTCCCAACCCTAGAAAGAACTTGAGAAGAAGTGGATATGGAGCTGGTAAGAGGCCATTGACTGCGGGGCCTAGACCTTTTCAACAAGACCTCGCCCTAGTCAAGTACGCTAAGTGTGGACACATGCATGGTAACCGGCCATAGTACATAGGACAAGATGTCTGCTTCAATTGCGGACAGAAGGGACATTTTGTGAGAAACTGCCCACAAAATATGGGGAAGCAGCCAGAACAGAGGCCTCAGGTGAAAGGAAGGGTTTTCACCCTGAGCGGCCAAGAGGCAGCTCAATCTTCTGAAATGATTCAAGGTACATGCTATATCTATGGATTTGCTCTTATGGTGTTATTTGACTCTGGTGCTAGTCATTCATTTATATCGGAAGAATGTCTTAGGAAGTTTCAGTTTCCTATTTCTGAAACTCCCTATGAGCTATCCGTAGTAACCCGTACAAAGGAACAGGTATCAACTTCCTCTGTATGTAAAGACTGTCAAGTCACCATCCAGGAGAAAAAATTTTCTATAGACCTCGTCTGTTTACCTTTAAGAGGTATTGAGGTCATTCTAGGGTTAGACTAGATGTCTAGAAATCGAGTCTTGTTGAATTGTTGTAACAAGACCGTTGAATTTCTACCTCCTACTCCGAAAGAGGAGGTCCAGTTATTGATGTTAAATGCCAATCAAGTTAATAGGGAGTTATCAAACCTAGAAGTCGAATCGAAGCTTGATGAAATCCCAATAGCCAATGAGTTTCCTAAAGTATTTCCATCAGATATTCTAGACTTACCTCCCAAGAGAGAGATAGAGTTCTCTATTGATCTCCTACCTAGTATAGGGCCTATCTCTATTGCACCATATCGAATGGCCTCGAAGGAACTACAGGAACTCAAGAAATAGTTAGAGGAACTATTAAACAAGCAATTCATTAGACCGAGTGTATCACCTTGGGGAGCTCCTGTATTATTTGTTAAGAAGAAAGACGGGAGCTTGAGACTATGCATAGATTACATATAGCTGAATAAGGTGACTATCAAAAGCAAGTACCCTCTCCCTAGGATAGATGACTTATTGGATCAATTGAAGGGAGCCTTCATCTTTTCTAAAATTGACTTGAGGTCAGGATATCATCAGATTAGGATCAAGGAGGAGGACGTACTAAAAATTGCCTTCAGGACTAGGTATGGGCACTATGAGTTTCTCGTAATGCCCTTCAAGTTGACGAATGCACCTGCAATTTTCATGGATTACATAAATTGCATTTTTCGACCCTACTTAGATCAATTTGTTGTAGTGTTCATTGATGACATCTTGATGTATTCTAAGAGTGAGAAAGAACATGAACAACATCTCTGAATCGTGCTACAAATGCTGAAAGAGAAAAAGTTATATGTTAAAATGGAGAAGTGTGAATTTTGGCTGTCAGACGTGAAGTTTCTCGGACATGTCATCTCTAATAGAGAGGTAGCCGTAGATCCTAGCAAGACGGAAGCAGTGATTAAGTGGGAGAGACCAAAGACGGTTACGGAAATCAGAAGTTTCCTGGGTTTGGCAGGATACTACAGGAGGTTTATACAAAACTTCTCTCGTATAGCCTTGCCATTGACTAAATTGACCAGGAAGGGAAGACCTTTCAAATGGACTGATCAATATGAAGCTAGTTTTCAGGAGCTGAAGACAAGACTGACCACTCCTCCTGTTTTAATTATTCCAAACCCTACAGGATATTTTGAAGTGTATAGTGACGCTTCAAAGAAAGGGCTAGGATGTGTGTTGATGCAAGATAAGAGAGTAGTTGCTTACGCCTCTAGGCAACTGAGACCCCACAAAGGAAACTACCCAACCCATGATCTTGAATTAGCGGCAGTAGTGTTTCCCTTAAAGATTTGGTGATACTATTTGTACGGGGCAACCTTTGAAGTATATTGTGATCATAAGAGTCTTAAATACCTCTTTGATCAGAAGGAGTTAAATATGAGGCAACGAAGATGGGTAGAATTCCTCAATGACTACAAGTTTGAGATAAAGTATCATCTCGGAAAGGCGAATGTTGTAGCAGATGCCTTGAGTCAAAAATCTCTACACATGGGTCAGATGATGGTGTATGAGATGCAGATGCTAGAGGAGTTTCAAAATTTGAAGCTAACCACTACTCTTACTCCAAAGAATCTAGTCATTAATGGTTTAAGTATAGGGTGTAACCTTAAAGCCCAGATCAAAGAGGCTCAAGCTCACGACCAATACTTACAGGATCATAAAGACCAAGGTAATTTTTCTGTCATGGAAGATGGAGCAATCATGTATCAGGGAAGGATTTATGTCCCTCAAGAACGAGATTTGAGGACTAAGATCCTACAGGAAGTGCATCAGAGTAAATACATAGTCCATCCTGGATGCACTAAAATGTACCAGGATTTGAAAAGGATGTATTGGTGGCCAGGGATGAAAAAGGACATTGCTGAGTTTGTGGCGAAATGTCTCATTTGTCAAAAGGTGAAGGTGGAGCATTAAAAGCCAGCGGGATTTCTACAACCTCTTGAGATCCCAAAATGGAAATGGGAAAATATCTCAATGGACTTTGTTGTGGGATTACCTAAGACTTCAGTGGGACATGACTCTATCTAGGTAATAATTGACAGATTAACCAAATCTACTCACTTTTTGCCCGTAAAAATTAACTATTCACTGGATAAATTAGCCCAATTGTATGTCCAGGAAATAGTTAGACTGCATAGAATTCCCTTAAATATCGTTTCTGATAGAGATCTGAGGTTCACATCGAGGTTTTGGAAGGCGTTGCAGGAAGCTTTTGATACTCAGTTGCGGTTCAGTACTGCCTACCATCCTCAGACTGATGGGCAGATAGAACGCACCATTCAAACCTTAGAAGATATGTTGAGGGCCTGTGTGATAGAGCAAGGTAAAGGATGGGATAAGTACCTACCTTTAGTAGAGTTTGCTTATAATAATAGTTATCACTCTAGTATTAAGATGGCCCCCTATGAAGCTTTATACGGTAGAAAGTGCCGATCTCCACTATGTTGGTTTGAGGTAGGAGAAAAGAACTTGTTGGGTCCTGATCTAGTTCAACAAACCACTGAACAAATCAGGATGATACGAGACAAAATACTTACAGCTCAGAGTCGGTAAAAGAGTTACTACGATAAGAGACATAGACCTCTAGAGTTTGAGGAAGGAGACCATGTATTTCTGAAACTTTCCCCGACTACTGGAGTTGGTAGGTCTCTCAAAACAAGAAAGCTAAGTCCTCGATTTTTGGGACCCTACCAAATTCTGAAGAAAGTAGGGACATCAACATATCAAGTTGCTCTCCCACCTAATTTGTCCAACCTGCATAATGTTTTCCACGTATCACAGCTGCAAAAGTATCTTCCAAATTCATCACATGTAATACAAGATGAACCAATCCAAATAAAGGAGAACATGACATACTAGCTAGTACCTGCATCCATATTGGACACTGACATGAAGCAACTGAGAAATAAAACCATTCCCCTTGTTAAGGTGTTATGGGAAGGTTTGACTCCAGAAGAAGCAACTTGGGAGCTAGAAGAAGTCATGAGGAAGAAATATCTGCAATTGTTCTTATTAGGTAATTTCTGAAATTTTGAGGACAAAATTTCTTTTAGGGGGAGAGAAATGTAACATCCCTAATTTCATTGATAAAAGTAGATAAATATTTAATTAAGGAAATAAAATATATTAGACAATATTTTAGATATCTAAGGAAATATAATCCTTAGAAATTATTCACCTTATGTATATGCATAGAAAATGTTTCTAACATTAAGAGAACAAATAAAGAGGGAAAACTTAATAGGAAACACAATTAGAAATAACATACTAAAGAGATGCAAAATTCTTGGATAAGGAAGATAAATTTTTAGAAACAAGTAAACGTCATAAAATTTCAAGAACATTGGATTAGGGAAATTTTTCCCAATTCAAGAACTAGAGTTACTAAGTTTAAAATCTTTACCCATACATTGGGCTTTTACCTATGGACACTTCATATAGAGTTTTTCCACTTGACATAAGTTTCTAGCAAGCCCATTGGATAACCTAAGCAAGAAATAAAATATAGACTTGGACTAGGATATAGTAATTGGACCAATAGCCTAAAAATTATGAAAATGTGACAAAGCCCTCCAAGAAAGGTAGAATTTTATCCAAAGCAAAGAAAATGGGTAGGAATAAGCCCAAATCCAAGAGGAAAAATAAAATAAAATAAAATAGGTGATGATATAATAATGTAATAATAATAAAGATTAGGTTACATGGCATTAAGACAAAAATTTAGCAAGTGGTGTGATTCTACATTCATCATTTTGGCAAGTGGCATGATAATACAAGGCATTAGGACAAAAACATCTATATCCTACACTCATAATTTTAGCAAGTGGTATGATAATACATGGCATTAGGACAAAACATTCCCATCCCACACAAATAATATCAACCAAATAATGGAGATTCAAGGGCTAGAAATTTGCCACCTAAAAAAGCAAACCTATCATACTTGTTTAAGAAAAAAGAAAATGGAAATGAATCCCTAAATCAAAGGGACCTTGTCCCTTATCTTAAGAACATATCATCATAATTTTCAAAATACAAATCTCCTTTTCCTATGCATATCTTGACTAAGGAAGAGGAAGACAAGAACATAAGTTGTTTGTTTTCCAAAAATTCAACAAAGTGTATCCTAATCATGATAAGGTAGACCCATGATCATGAAAGGTGTATTATTTGGTGGTTTATTTAAGCAAAACCCACCCCTACAACATTTTAATTTCGTCCAAGTGAGGAAGAGAGAGAAATAGAAGCAAGGTAGAGTGAGGAAAGGAGAGGAAGAAAGGAAGAAAGAGGAAGGAGAAGTCTAGAAGACTAAGTGCTCCAAGTAAGTTTAACAATATTTCTTTTTGAAGAAAAATTTTGAAACCTATAATATTTATATGAGATTTTGATCTTAGAACTTTGATGATTGGTCATGATTTTGCTATATCTTGTTACATATTGATCTTGCATGTGATGTATGTTTGAATAATTAGACTGGTATAGAAAGTTCTGCAAAGGTATGGCTATGGGTGGCAATATTTTTAGCTTCTGTGTTTTAATTTCTGGAAATTATCTATAGGGAATTAAAATAAATGGTTAACATAAGAATTAAATATATATGTGTCACGGATTTTTAGCCACTAGAATTATTCAATTTGGAGTCCATATGAGGTAGATATGGTCCGATTAGTAATCAAAGGTCAGAAAATGGTTCATCAGGGAAGAATATGTTAGGATAGGTTTTGTGTTTTAATTTTTGGGAATTATTTGTAGGGAATTAAAATAAATAGTTAACTTAAGAATTAAATATATATGTGTCATGGATTTTAAGCCACTAGAATCATTCAATGTGGAGTCCATATGAGGTAGATATGATCTGATTAGTAAGCAAAGGTCAAAAAATGGTTCATCAGGGAAGAATTTGTTAGGATAGCTTCTGTGTTTTAATTTCTGGGAATTATCTGTAGGGAATTAAAATAACTGGTTAACATAAGAATTAAAGATATATGTGTCATAGATGCTTAGCCACTAGAACCATTCAATTTGGAGTCCATATGAGGTAGATATGGTCCGATTAGTAGTCAAAGATCAGAAAATGGTTCATGAGGGAAGAATATGTTAGGATAGCTTCTGTATTTTAATTTATGGGAATTATCTGTATGGAATTAAAATAAATGGTTAACATAAGAATTATATCTATGTGTGTCATGGATTTTTAACCATTGGAATCATTCAATTTGGAGTCCATATGAGGAAGATATGAGCTGATTAGTAGTCAAAGGTCAGAAAATGGTTCATTAGGGAAGAATATGTTAGGATAGCTTCTGTATTTTGATTTTTGGGCATTATCTGTATGGAATTAAAATTAATGGTTAACATAAGAATAATAGATATATGTGTCACGGATTTTTAGCCACTAGCATCACTCAAGTTGGAGTCCATATGAGGTAGATATGGTCTAATTAGTAGGTAGAGGTTAGGACCTATCTGAGAAGAAATAAATTGTACATTGAGGGAGTAATATCACCTTGATTTCTTAATATTTCGCTACAATGTTCAACATAATAGTTTTACATAATTGTTTTATCTTGAAATTGACACCAAGATCACTTATAGTGGAGTTCAATTGAGGGAGTTATGCTCTTATTAGTAAGAGAAGGTTAGATATGATGAAAACCCGCATCAAGAAAATAAAGAAATAAAATTAATATTTAAAAAAGAAGATGAATCTTATAATTGACTAGTATATACCATAGCCGTTGCCATTGTATGAACTTCTTACCATCTTAAGTATAAAATTATGACATGGAAATATTTATAAAGTGATATTTGAAATGGCTATGTTCATGGCATGATTACCAATTATTTATGGTAATAGTTATATTTTGATGAACATACTTGTTATTGAAAGCATATTTTTGGCTATCATTGTGAAAAGAAAAGAAATGGGCACGGTCACATGGCAATCCGTGTAGTGCACCAGTAGGGACGCCCTACCAACGGTTATGATTATGATTATGAGAAAAGAAAGAGAAAGTGTGCCATGTCGGATGGAGCGAGAAAAGCCCGTACCGGAGAGTAGAGGATACTCACCCTGACCGAAGTAGCTTGAAATGAGAATAAGTTGATGGCCATCATATGTTATTCTCAAATTGGTTAATCCTGTCATACATATTATTACTGTATGATTCTTATGTGCATATATATAATGCATTCATGTGACCAAAGATATTTTCTGTAGTTTATACAGCTGAACATGACGTGATGAGCTATATTGATGATGATTTATTGTTAAACTTACTGGGATTTAATTCTCACTATATTTTCATATCATATTTAGAAAATTAGTTATGCAGATTTTTCTATAGCTTTGGCTTTTAGTGCACGTTGGATCGAGTACTTTATGTTGGGCAGATCCCAGAAGCAAATAAAATGTTTGTGGTCGAGTTGGCTTAGATCCCAGTGAAGGTGCAACCACCCGCACCTGTATCTCCGAAATTAGTCAACCAAAATAAATAAGATGTAGATTTTTATATGTTTAATATGTTGTACGTATGTTTTGATTAATGACATGTATGTGAACTCTGTATTGTATAAATTAAATAAATGTTATATTGAGTTAAGTTGTAACGAGGTAATAACTTCATGGTATTTAAAAAAAAAATTTGATACTTAAATGGAGTTGTTACACCGTGCATGGTTGCATTCCCTTCCATCAGGGTCAATAACTACATGGCAGCAACTTTCTCAAGCTTTCTTGGCCAAATATTTTTGACCGAGTTAGATAGCTCATCTTAAGAATCAAATTACTAACTTTGCTCAAAAAGATGGTGAGACTTTATATGAAGCTTGGGAAAAATTTAAAGAGCTCCTCCAAATAATCCCACACCATGGGTTGGAGAAGTGGCTCATAGTCCATACATTCTACAATAGATTGATATACAGCACTTGAATGTCTATAGATGTTGCAGTAAGAGGAGTCATTATGAACAAAATAGTGGATGAGGCCTATGAGCTGATTGAAGATATGGCTCAAAATCACTACTTTTGGTCTAGTGAGAAGCAGCCAAGAAAACCATCAGGTATGTATGAAGTTGATGCATTTGATCATCTAACTTCTAAAGTTGATGCCTTGTTTCAGAAATTAGATAAGTTAAGCATCAATGCTGTTAGTTCCTCTTCTCTATCTTCTGCATGTAAGATTTGTGGTGTTGTTGGTCATGTGGCCAATGAATGCCAGCTTGGAAACTCTGCACCTCAAGATTGTGAGTAGGTAAGTTTTGTGAACAATAACCAAAGAAACAATCCTTGCAGCAACACTTACAATCCAGGCTCAAGAAATCACCCAAATCTTTCATATATGCTGAATACGAATCAGCCTCAAAATAATTTTAGGCAACCCCCAGGATTTTAGAATCAGAGGCCATTCAATCCTCCTCGTTAGCCAAAATCAAATTTGGAGGCTCTAATGGAGAATTTCATCACTACTCAAATGAAACATAATGATGAGTTCAAAGCCCAACACCACTCAATGAATGAGGATTTAAAAGATTTAGTCTTTAAGGTTGACGCACTTACTACCCATAGTAAGATGCTAAAAACTCGGATCGCATAGCAAGCGAGCCTATCTAATAGGAACTTTGGCAGACTTCCAAGCCAGACTAAGAACCTTAGAGAGCATTGCAATGCTATTACCCTAAGAAGTGGTAAATAGTTGGTTGAATTTGAGAGAAGTGGGGAGGAAAAAAAAGATGAACCTCAGGCTGAATCTGAGAAGAGAAGAGAAGAGGAACAAAAAAGAGAGGAAAATGTAGAAGAAAAGCCCAAATATATGGCTTCAGCAGCATATAAGCCACCAATTCCTTTTCCTCAAAGATTGGTTAAAGTTAAGTTAGAGAAGCAATTTGGGAGGTTTCTAGATATTTTCAAGAAGTTGAACATTAACATTCCATTCCTAGAAGCCATCTCCCAAATGCCTTCCTATGCAAAGTTTATAAAGGAAATCCTCTCAAACAAGAGAAAAATTAAAGAGCATGCTGTTGTGGCATTAACAAAGGGATCAAGTGCATTAATCCAAAGTAAGCTGCCACAAAAGCTTTAGGATCCCAAAAGCTTCTCAATTCAACCCTATGTGATCTTGGAGCAAGTGTAAGTCTCATGCCTCTTTTAGTTTGCAAGAAGCTTCAGATGGGTGACTTGAAGTCTACCACCCTTTCTCTTCATTTGGTTGACTGATCCATCAAGCATCCGGTAAGTATATTAGAGAATGTTCCTCTAAAGGTAGGTAAATTTTTTATACCAGTTGATTTTGTTATTTTAGAGATAGAGGAAGATAATAAAATCTCCATCATTCTTGGAAGGCCTTTCCTAGCCATAGTTGGTGAAAACATCAATGTAAAAGATGGAAAGCTTTCTTTGAATGTAGGGGATGAAAAGGTAGAGTTTAACTTAAAAATTATAGTGAAATCCCCATCACTAAATGAATCTTGTTATATGATTGACTTACTTGAACTAAAAAAGAATCAAAATTTCATGAATTTTTCTCCTTCTGACCCACTTGAGTTATGCTCTGTGGAAAGTTCTTGTGTTTATGTTAAATAGGGGGTAGAAAAGCAAGCAGTTGAGGAGGCAATCAAAGCTCCAAAGTTAGAAACTAAACCGCCACCTCTCAACTTGAATGGAGAAAAGAAAGAAAAGATTGAGCTAAAAGGAACTTTGAAGGCTGTTGGACAAAACCTCAAGCATCATACTAAGAGGCAATGGATTAAAAAGAGGATTATTCATACTCTCTTTGAGTTGAAAGCATGAAAAGGAGTTGAGCTAATGACTTTAAACAAGCGCTTTGTGGGAGGCAACCTACATTTTAATTTTTTAGTTTTTTTTTGTTTAACTTCACTGCTTTTGGTTTTGTTTTTATCTTTAATTTTAGTTAATTTCTTATGTTATAGGATTAATGAGTGTTTCGATATGCTTTTTAGGTAAATTTCCATGTCCCCAAGGTTGGAGAAAAGGATGATTTCCAAAAGAAATTCAAGAGGATAAAAAATTGCAGCAAATTTTGAAGAAATAGGAATTATAGCACCAACACGGGCTACTCGTGTCATGCAGCACACCCATGCTTCAATCACGGGCGAAAATTTGCAAAATTTAGAGGTTTCAGCATAGAACATGGGTAAGCCGTGTCCTAGGACACGGCCGTGCCAGACTTCCTAAGCAAACACATCTTTCTTATGCCAGCCAACATGGGCAAATCTAGGAAAATTTGGGTTTCCAGCATCCAACACGGGCTTGCCGTGTCACATAACACGACCATGCCCCAAGACCTAGGTCCAAGCACCCCTTGGCCATTTTGCTTAACACGGGCCACTCTCTAGGAATTTTTGAAGGTCCAACCTGAAGCATGGCCGTTCTTTGGGCCTAGGGTCTTATTTTTCTCAATATTTCCCTTCTATTTCCAGCCCATGTTCACCCATTCTATCCTTGTGCCTTTCTCATGTTCTTCTGCTCCGTCTTCCCTCCAATTTCCCTACCAAATTCTCCGTAAAATCAACCCATTCCTGTGTTCCTCCCTTCTTGTCTCCCATCTTCTTCTTCTTCCATACCCTTTCCCGTGCCCTAGCCAAGAAAACCCACTTTCCATTCCCAACCAACCCATTCTTCGGCCTAATCCCTTGCACCCACCACTTTTCCCTCTCCCATTCCCTCAGTAAACCGAGCTCTCTCCCTTTCCTAACCAACCCGTATCTCATCCAAAATTTGCTTCTCCTCTCTTCTCCCACCCCTTTCTCCGAGCTACCATCTCCTTCTTCCCTCCAACCTCTACCCCAACCCGAGCCATAACCAGAGAAATCCCCCAGTCCTCGTGATCCTCTCAATCTCCATCCCTCTCCCCTCTACAACCCGAAGCCCCCTATCCACACACACCCAAAAATTCCTCCACACCCACATTCCTATTCCTATACACCAGAACTCTCCCTAAACCCAGAAATCCCCTCCCCTCTATTACCCGTGTCCAGTTAGTTCTCTCTACTCCCTGTTCGTAGCTACATTCCCTGCTGCTAGTATCCATCGTTCCCTCTAGGTAATTTCTGATTCACTACACTTATTGATTAAATTTTTGGATTGGAAATTCTGGACTTCATGATTGCACTGGTTTAATTTTCTGGATTGGTCTGGTTTTTCTTTCTGCACTTGAGCTTCAATCTGCTGGATTTGCTGCATTGAAATTTTTTGGTCTTCGCTTATCTCGAATTGAGAATACTTGTTGCCAAATTTTTGCCCTTAATTAGCCACATAATGCTGGATAGTTCTGATTGATTAGATAGGTTTTCATGCTGATAATTGCTGACCTTTTCTTCACTGGTTTACCTAGGCATTAAAAGTTTTATTTGTAATTATGTATGCTTGAATTTTTATTGGACTTGGTGTTCTGGTTTAATTATATCAGTGCTTTGCACTTGAACTTCACGTTTCTGAACTAGAACTCCCTTCCCATTGTTAAACTTGCTGGATAGTTTATCTGCATTGGTTTGGTTAGACTAGTTTGGACAAAATTCTATAGCATTTGGACGCCTTATAAATCCTACACTTTGAGTTCATATTTGTTAAATCTTCTGAGTCAGTTTTGTCTGCTTGGTTAAACTGGTTGTCACTCTTGCTGGTTATTGCCTGACTTCCTCATTACACTAAATTACCTGCCATCAATTCTCTGCTCTTAATTTAGCTAAATGCATTCATTTAGGAATATATGGTGTACACTATAGGCTTAATTGGCCTAGTTTTAGGATGCATAGATACTGAATTCTACTGGTTAAATTTAGGTACTTGCTGTAAATTGCTACTGGTAAATCATTAGTTGAAATATTACAACACTACAATTTACCTAGACTTTAACATCTGCTTGATTGGATTTTTTTGCCTAGCTTTGCACTGTATAAGTTATATGTTTACATTTGCTGGTTGTTGTTTTTCTTACACCTTGGATTATATGTTTGTTGAATTTTTAGCTTTTGAGATACGTGATTTGTCTGGAATTTGATTCTCTAATTTTAAGTTGCCTGGTTAAGCTGAAATTATGGTATAGGTAAAATTGCAATTAACCTGTTAAGTTTACTGGTTTTGTTGGCAATCCTCTGCTTGATGTTTATCCTACACATTGCATTGATTTTATCTACTTATAAATTTGTAGTTTTCTTCCAATTGAAATTTGAACTGCATTTTGAAATGATCAATCCGTCTTTACTAAATTTGGAATTTGAAATTGGCCTTTAAGTTTATGGGTTGCTGAATAGTTTCTATTGGTTTCTGATTTTTTCATTGCCTAAGTTGATTCTCTCTTTGATTAGTTCACTACTCTTAGATTGCTTTGATTCTAACTTGCACTCTACTGGCTGAGATATAAATTGGCATTAAATTTTGCTACAATTTATCTGCTTCAATTTATGATTAGCTAGGTAAATCTTATTGAGAGTAGACACTTTGCATGCTGAAAACTGACTTGGTAGTCATTGAATATTGTTGTCTCTTTATCCGATGAATGATAATTCTGGTCATTACTCTACTTGATGCAATTTAAGGCTTGGTTGTTAACCTAGATCATCTTGCCCTATATTTACCATTTTCTTTGAACTGAATTGAAAATTCCATGCTCCTTAATTTTGGGACTTGTTGACCATGCTTTGAGCTCCAATTCCAAATTGCTGCACTACTTAAATTTGGCATACTTGTTGCTGACACAAGCCTAGTACACTTGGCATTTGAGTCAAATCCTCCACCTCATCCTCCAAACGACCAGTGAGCAAGTAAGTTACTTCTTCCTTTGCCTGTACTTTCATTGTTATTGACATTTAGGATAATGTCAAATTTAAGCATGGAGGAATAGACTTTAAGTTTGTGGGTTTCACTGGTTAAATTTTTGGTCTTGCATGTATATACTATATATATTGCATCTCTTTTGTTTCATTGCAAAATCACGTAGTTTGTTGTTTTAGAGACAGATTGATGTATTATCAGTTAATTTTAACTCATGAACATGTGATGCATAATAGGATACGAAATAGGTAGTTATCATCTTAGTCTCTCTTTTTTAATATTGAACCTCTAATTTTTGAAAAATATCTCTTATATTGTGCTATGAATTGTATGTCCTGTTTGATTTTAACATTATGAGAGTATGAAGGTAGGGAAAGGTGAAAAATGAGGAAATATGGATCCCATAATTTTTTCACTCTGAGTACCCCTTCAAGGAACCAAAAATGTTTTAGTATGAGTACATAGCTACCTTTACCCTAGTGAGATAGAGCATAAAATGCACTCACTGTATATTTTTATAAAAAATAATGAATGAAATGAAAAAAAAATGATGAGAAGTAAAAGATTTTGAGTAAGAAAAAGAGTGAGAAAAATAGAAATAAGGGGTAAGGCAACATAGGGATATCTAAAGGATAAGGTCGCCTACTTGAGTGTCTGAAAATCAATTTGATGCATACAACCAATGGTAACAATAGAAGTAGATATATAATAGAAGAATTTGGGTTTAGTCTTAGAAGAACAGAGACTATCTGATAAATGTCTATTCATATATCTGTTGTGTACACATTGATTGAGTGAAGAATTTCCTGTATTACATTTATCTGTTATCTAGAATTTATATGCATCTTCCCCCCTTCCTACTGATATGACATGTTATTTGCTTGAGGACAAGCAAAGGTTTAAGTATGGGGGAGTTGATAAAGTGGAAATTTGAGTGCTTAATGATTATTTTTATCCCCTAATTTAAAGTAAACTTATGATTATTCCCTTGCTTTTGGTTATGCTTTTCTCTAAATACTACTTCGGTTAGGTTTATGTTTATAGGTGAGCAAAATAGGCCAAGAAGCAAAGGAAAACACTAATGAGGAGTGTCATATAGACTTGGAACAAGATAAGGAAGATGCAAGGAGACAACAAAGAAGAATTTGGCAAGATTTCAGACTTACAGCCCCCAACCCGGCCAGGCCATGCTCTGTGCAAAAGATGAAGAGAAGTCGCAAAATCCAGCCCGAAGCATGGTCCGTACACCACATGATTTTTAGGGTTTTGAGTAGCCAAGTTGATATATATACATTGGGAAATGCAGATAAGGGAATCCAGACACATTCAAACCTACTTTTACTCATTTTTAGGTTTAGGAAACACCATTAGATTAGGATTAGATTAGAATAATTGTTGGATTTATGTTCTTAGAGTAGAATTTACAGCAATTCAAGTTTGTATTTCATCATTACAATCTGCATCCAAGTTTTATCTTTCTATCTCTACACTCATCACTACTTCTACTTCTTCTCTTGAATTGTATTGAACTATTATGATTTACTTAATGATTATGCTTTTGATTTATCTTTCCATTATGCGTGAGTAGAGTTATATCTAGGGTTTCGGTAAACCTACTTATGATGTGATGATATGTAACAACTCCAATTTTTTTTACATATACACTTATATATATATATTTCTAAAATTCCATGAAGTTATTACCTTCTTCTTCAAACTATTTAACTCATAATAACATTCAATTAAATTAACCAAACATAAATAAGGTTTAAGAAATACTATTAACACTTATAAAATTCTGGGTTCATGTACACATCATTAATCAAAACATATATAAAAAAGTCAAACACATATAAGACTACATTTTATTCATCCATATTAACTAGTTCCGGAGATACGGGTGCAGCTGGTTGCACCTTCACCGGGATCTTAGCCAACTCGACCCAACGTACGCTAAAAGTCGGTCATAGAGAATATCTGCATAACTTATTTTTCTGAACATGATATAGAAATATAGTGAGAAATAATTCCCAGTAGGTCCAACAATAAATCATTATCAATAATGCTTGTCACGTCATGTTTATCTGTATAAGCTACAACAATTATCTTTAGGTCACATGAATGCACTTTATCTATGCACATGAAAATTGTACAGTTATGGCATGTATGGCCTGAATAACTATTTTCAGAACATCATATTATGGCTATCAACTTGTTTTCATACCAAGCTATCTCGGTGAGGGTGAGTACTTTCTACTCTTTGGTACGGGCTTTTCTCGCTCCATCTGACATGACACTCTTTTTTTTCTCATTAACATAATCATAGCCGTTGGTAAGGCGTCCCCTACTGGTGCACCACATGGACCACCATGTAACCGTGCTCAATTTTTTTCTTTTCTTTTCTTTTCACATTAATAGCCAAAAATATGATTTCAATAACAAGTATGTTCATTAGACTCACATGCCATAATTTTCATCAAAATAAAATCATTACCAAAGATCATTGGTAATCATGCCATAAACATAATCATTTCAAATATCCCTTTATAAAATATTTCTATGTCAAAATTACACACTTAAGATGGTAAGGAGTTCATGCAAAGGCACTGGCTATGGCATACACTAGTCATTTATTATTTTCATTTATAAGATTCTTCTTCTTTTTAAACATTATTATCCTCTCTTCACTAAACAAAGTGACATGCTACAAATTAAGCATGTATTTAGCATAGTTTATGTTACTTTTTATTTTATTTAAATAGTGAATAAATAGGATTTAATTAACTTTTTTGTTTTATGTTTTAGGAATAATAAAGAAGAAAAGAAGAGAACAATAGAGAGAAAATCATGAAAAATGCTAATTTTTGACCTTTCATCACTAATGGAGGTATATCTTGCCCATTTAAGTTCCGATTGAGGTGATTCCAGCGGCTATGGAAAGAAGAAACATAAAGCTACAACTTTTGTGTTTGGCACTTTGGCAAAATCCAGAGTTTTCTGGGCACTGCGGCGGCCTGTCATGGCTTGCTCGGAGCGCCGTGGCACTGACTGAGGGTGCGGCGGCGCCTCGTGACATATTCTCCGTAGCGCCGGGCCACTCTACTTGAGTGCTGCGGCGTCCGCCGCCGTACAGACTTGCTGATTTCTCGATTTTAGGTCTTTTTCACTCAAATTGAAGCCCGATGGACTGGGATTGGACCTGAATACATTCTTACTTCGATTAGGAGGAGTTAATCTATAAAAAGAGAGGAAAGCAAGCAGAGAAGGCATCCAATCATTCATCCAAGTTCTTAGTTACATTCTTCAATTCTTCTTTTGATTTTCTGATGGCCCTACGTGGCTAGTTCTTTTTAGTTAGTTGAGGTAGGTTGAGACCTCAAGGGATTTTTATACATTGTGAGATGTGGATTTGATTTTATTAATTCAATTTGATTTGAGTATTGATTATTCATCTGTTCTTCTTCTTAATGATTATTCATGTGATTGCTAGGAGGCATACTAGTATATTGTCTGTCTTAATCTACCGTTGAATTGTGTTTTGAACAAAGTCTTCAATTCTGCGATTCATGAGGCAAATAGGTTTGAGGATTTTGGATTATAAATCATTGAACCTATGATGAATGATTAATTAAATTAGATATAACCGATGTGTTTATATTTTTTTAGCTCTGTCAGTTTCTCTAGTTCTTCATGCGGTTAACAAGTTATGTTTTACCGATGTGTTAAAGGATTACTTGTTAATTAGGGTTTAATTAGTGCAATTGTCATTAATTTACTTGACTTAAGGAGGAATAGGGTTAGAAACCCAATGATAGATATTCAATTACTGATTGATTATGTTGTCAATGATCAATGTAATCCCTTGACGGTGGATATCAACCGAAACCAACGTTTTTACCATTAATCACTCTCTCTTAATTACTTTAGTTATTATTCACTTAGTTTTATTTGCAATTATCAATCCCCCCTTTCTCAACTCACGTAAGGTAATTTTAGTCTCTGTGGGATCGACCCTTACTCCCACTACTACAGGTTAGTTTTGAGGTAAGGTATCAATTTGGGTGTATCACCCTCCAGCATTTGACACCGTGGCATTTGTGACTGAAGAGGTTTATCAACACCACATCAAAGTGGTGGTGCATAAGCCTATCATTCTAGAACGTGGATTTATTATCACTGAGGGGCTACCTCATAGAGACAATATCCTCTATAGGCATTGGGAGATTTTCTGCAGGAACCCAGAACCAGGAGTTATTCCCATGGTACAGAAGTTCTACTCTAATGCTACAGTTCACAAATGTCATAAAGCACGGATTAGAGGCAAGATGGTGTCATTCACTCCGCATGCTATTAATGAATTCTATTCACTGCCTAACATTGAGGATGATGAATATACGGTGCTTCTTCAATCATACATTGACTTTAAAGACATTATATGCACTCTATGCTACAGGGGGCCTCTTAGAAATTGGATAGCAATGGCCAACCGGTATACTTTGCTAGGGCTGATATGAATAAAGTGGCTAAAGCTTGGTACTATTTCGTGTTAGCAAGATTCATGCCCAGCTTCAACATGAGTCAAGTCAGGCGGGACAGGGCCATTTTGCTTTATACGATACTAAAGGGCCTTTCCATTGATGTCGGTAAGATTATTCATAGGCAGATGCTCGGCTGTATTAGTGCTAGAGGCAGATCCCTCTTTGCCCCCAGTTTAATTACTGGTCTATGTCAGAAAGCGGGAGTAAGTTGGGATTCCACAGAAGCTCTCAGTCACCCAATGAGACCTATTACCTATGCCGACATACAGAAGTATAAAGGCTATGAAGCGGCAGTAGAGAAAGAGCTAGGGATTCAACCAATCCCTATAGCAAAACCGAGTAGCAGTTCAGCTCCACCACCGACCCAGCACACTATTGAAGATATATGGGAGCGAACAGAGGTTCTTACTCATTAGATGAATGACTTAGTCGTTTACCAATACTCCATAGCGCAGCACCACACTGTGTAACATCCCTAATTTCATTTCTTTTATTGATAAAAGTACAAAAATATTTAATTAAGGAAATAAAATTTATTAGACAATATTTTAGATATCTAAGGAAATATAATCCTTAGATATTCTTCACCTTATGTATATGCATAGAAAATGTTTCTAACATTAAGAGAACAAATAAAGAGGGAAAACTTAATAGGAAAAAAATTAGAAATAACATACTAAAGAGATGCAAAATTCTTGGATAAGGAAGGTAAATTTTTAGAAACAAGTAAAGGTCTTAAAATGTCAAGAACATTGGATTAGGGTAATTTTTCCTAATTCAAGAACCAGAGTTACTAAGTTTAAAATCTTTACCCATACATTGGGCTTTTACCTATGGATACTTCATATAGAGTTTTTCCACTTCACATAAGTTTCTAGCAAGCCCATTGGATAACCTAAGCAAGAAATAAAACATAAACTTGGACTACGATATAGTAATTGGACCAATAGCCCAAAAATTATGAAAATGTGACCAAGCCCTTCAAGAAAGGTAGAATTTTATCCAATGCAAAGAAAATGGGTAGGAATAAGCCCAAATCCAAGAGGAAAAATAAAATAAAATAAATTAGGTGATGATATAATAATGTAATAATAATAAAGATTAGGTTACATGGCATTAAGAAAAAAATTTAGCAAGTGGTGTGATTCTACATTCATAATTTTGGCAAGTGGCATGATAATACAAGGCTTTAGGACAAAAACATCTATATCCTACACTCATAATTTTAGCAAGTGGTATGATAATACATGGCATTAGGACAAAACATTCCTATCCCACACAAATAATATCAACCAAATAATCGATATTCAAGGGCTAGAAATTTGCCACCTAAAAAGGCAAACCTATCATACTTGTTTAAGACAAAAGAAAATGGAAATGAATTCCTAAATCAAAGAGACCTTGTCCTTTATCTTAAGAACATATCATCATAATTTTCAAAATACAAATCTTCTTTTCCTATGCATATCTTGACTAAGGAAGAGGAAGACAAGAACATAAGTTGTTTGTTATGATTTATTGATGGTAAATTATGATTTATTATTAAACCAACTAAGATTTAATTCTCACTATATTTCCATATTATGTTCAGAAGAATAATTATGCAGATTTTCTCTATGACACTTATTATTTCTGTACGTTGGATAGAGGTGCCCTACCTTGGGCAACTACTAGTTATATCAGATGTATCTGTCGTAGATGTGACTGAGATTCCGGTGGAGGTGCCTCCCGCACCAATGTCCTCGGAAGTAGTTGACATAGATGATTAGAGCTAATATGTATCTTTGTACAAATGTTTGTAAAATAATGGTGTGTATGGAAACTCAGTATTGTATCACTGTTAATAACAATTATGCTTGGTTAAAGTGATTATTATTACGAGTTAAGTGGTTAGAATTAAAGTAGTAATAACTTCATGGAATTTTACAAATATAAAAAAAAAATTTGTTACATTTACATAAATGGAGTTGTTACACACTGCTTGCTTCAGCCAGCTGGCCCATGCCCTGCACCTCCCAATAGCATTCCCGGTGCCTCCTGAACCGCCCTTTAGGCCTGGCCCCAAGCATGATGAGATAGATGGTAGCAATTAATCAAGGAAGTTTCACTGAACCCCTCCTTATTTTATTACTTGTCCCTACTATATTTTCTTTTATATTCTTACATTGGGAACAATGTATATTTTTAAGTGTGGGGGGGTCACTTTATGATTCAGTTGGATGACTGTATAATAAATCATACACTTGTGCACTTTCCTATTTTGATGCATGCTACAATTCTATGATATGTGCATTTTTAGTCCTGTCATGAGTTAAGTATGTGAACAAAATTTCAATTTATGAGTTTGTGTTAGTGAAACCAATAGCCAATGATATAAATGTTTAAATTGCTAATAGCTCCTGAGAAACGTAGGAAAATCATAATTATGTGTAATTTTAATTTATTTGCAGTTTATTACCCATTTTCTAGAATCCTACAACTATTTTGCACAACAACTTTAGGTATTTAATTTATCTTTTATTTAAAGAAAGTTTATACAACTTAAAGAAATTTTTTATGATCTCAAAAAGGTTCTAGAACTTATTTGAATGTTGCTTGAGGTGAAATCCTAGGTTAATACTATTAATTAGGAGATGATTTAGGCATTATTTGATAGATTGATCCTTTTAAGCCTAACCTGAGTAATGAAATATCCCTAGTCCCTTTATTTTGAGTTAAATGAACTTTTCTTTCTAAAATCCATAAATGAGTCAAAAGCCAAATTTTATAGGAATATCCTTTTTTTTTCTTTACCCTATTCACTCACTCCATGATTATTTTGCTAAATATTTGTATTATAGAGCTTTATTTACAAAAAGGATAAGAACAAATGTTGTGTGTGAAAGAAAAAGAGGAAAATGATAGATTAAATTGAAGCAAGAAAAGTAGTGTGGGGAGAAAATCTCCCCAAAATTATTATTGAAAAAAAAAGAGAAAAGCAAAAAGCTCAAGAGATCATATTTAATCATGTCGTACTGGGTGATTTAACCTACATTTATATCCTCTATCCACCTTATACCCTGGCCACATTACAAGCTAAATAAAGTGCTTTTGATCCTAAAAAGTAGTTTTGACCTACATTAGTGGAGAGTGGCATGAAAAATAAGCATATGGAAATACTACAAAGAGATCCATACGTGATTTCTTGAGATATATAAACTCATTTGAATGAAAGATGGTTGAACTGCTCAAAGACACACACACACTCAGGGCTTTAGAAAATAAATTATGAATTCAATTTGAATTGAATATTGCACATAGTCATTAAATTTTTTGACATTTCTTTAAGAGCATACAATTTTTACTATGAGGCTACATATTGGTAAGTCTTTTCACTCATCTGATTTATTGAATATTGTTCACATGAATTAATTTGCTTGAGGACAACCAAAAGAGTAAGTGTGGGGATATTTGACTTGCTATAAATTAAGCATGTATTTAGCATAGTTTATGTTACTTTTTATTTTATTTAAATAGTGAAAAAATAGGATTTAATTAACTTTTGTGTTTTATGTTTTAGGAATAATAAAGAAGAAAAGAAGAGAAAAATAGAGAGAAAATCATGAAAAATGCTAATTTTTGACCTTTCATCACTAATGGAGGTATATCTTGCACATTTGAGCTCCGATCGAGGTGATTCCAGCTGCTGTGGAAAGAAGAAACATAGAGCTACAACTTTCATGTTCGGCACTTTGGAAAAATCAAGAGTTTTATGGGCGCCCCGGTGCTCGCAAGTTAGCACCACGGTGGCCCGTCATGGCTAGCTCGGAGTGCTGCGGCGCTGGTCATAGGCGCCGTGGCGCCCCACCCCAAGAACCATAGAGCACCGCGGCATTGATTGAGGGCACCGCGGTGCCCCATGACATATTCTTCGTAGCACCGCGGTGCCCGCCGTCGTACAGACTTGCTAATTTTGCGATTTTAGGTCTTTTCACTCAAATTGAAACCCGATGGACTGGGATTGGACCTGAATACATTCCTACTTCGATTAGGAGGAGTTAATCTATAAAAAGAGAGGAAAGCAAGCAGAGAAGGCATTCAATCATTCATCCAAGTTCTTAGTTACATTCTTCAATTCTTCTTTTGATTTTCTGATGGCCCTGCGTGGCTAGTTCTTTTTAGTTGGTTAAGGTAGGTTGAAACCTCAAGGGATTTTTATACATTGTGAGATGTGGATTTGATTTTATTATTTCAATTTGATTTAAGTATTGATTATTCATCTATTCTTCTTCTTAATGATTATTCATATGATTGCTAGGAGGCCTACTAGTATATTGTTTGTCTTAATCTACCGTTGAATTGTGTTTTGAACAAAGTCTTCAATTTTGCGATTCATGAGGCAAATAGGTTTGAGGATTTTGGATTATAAATCATTGAACCTATGATGAATGATTAACTAAATTAGATATAACCGATGTGTTTATATTTGTTTAGCTCTGTCAGTTTCTCTAGTTCTTCATGCGATTAACAAGTTATGTTTTACCGATGTGCTGAAGGATTGCTTGTTAATTAGGGTTTAATTAGGGAGATTGTCATTAATTTACTAGACTTAAGGAGGAACAGGGTTAGAAACCCAATGATAGATATTCAATTACAAATTGATTATGTTGTCAATGATCAATGTAATCCCTTAACGATAGATATCAACAAAAACCAACGTTTTTATCATTAATCACTCTCTCTTAATTACTTTAGTTATTATTCACTTAGTTTTATTTGAAATTGTCAATCCCCCCTTTCTCAATCACATAAGGTAATTTTAGTCTCTGTGGGATCGACCCTTACTCCCACTACTACAGGTTAGTTTTGAGGTAAGGTATCAATTTGGGTGTATCTGCGACAGTACGCACCACAAAGCATAACAGCCTAATTTTAAATCTGATTAAGGTGATCTTAGTGTCCATTAAAAGATAAGACAATCCTCTAAAACCCTTATGTTGAACAGTTTAGTTAAATCTTAAGTAATCATGGTGTTACTACTCCCTCAAATTCAATGTTATTTCTTCTCAGGTAGATTGAGACCTCTACTTACTAATCAAACTATATCTCCCTCATACAAACTCCAATTGAGATGATTTGAAAGCATATAAAATTCTAAGACATTTATATACAACTTTCATGTTTATCATTTCTTCATATGCTTTACTAATTATGCCCAAAAAATCGAAAACAAAAATACATACATTTACCACCCTGGATTCTAGTCTGATTCTAACCTTTACTCATTAATCAGACAAATCTCTCTCATATGAACTCCAAAATAAGTAATTTCATAGCCTATAGTTCCATGATACATATATCTATATTTATTATGTTAACAGTTTCCTTTAGTTTCCTACATATGTTTCCTAGAAATTCAAGCATAGAAGCTTACTTAACAGATTCTTCCCTGGTTAGCTAGTTTGTGACCTTTGCTTACTAATCTGACCATATCTCCCTCATATTGATTCCAATTTAAATGATTCCAGTGGATATAAATCCTTGAAACATATATCTACATTTATTATGCTAAGCATTTCTTTTAAGTCCCTACAGATTTATCCTAGAAATTCAAACACAAAAGCATACCTAACAAATTCTTCCTTGGTTAACCATTTTTTGACCACTGCTTACATATCGGGCAATATCGCCCTCTTCTGTATTCCAAATTAAGTGATTCCAGTGGCTAAAACTCCATGAGACATAGATATACATTTTTCATGTTAACCATTACTTTTAATTCCTAACCTATTCTTCCCAGAATTTCATAAACAAAAGCTTCCTTAGCTACCCCAAAATCCAGTTTCCTAACCAATCCTTTCCTAAGGTTTTAGTTCATCATTATATTACATCCTCTTCTATTTTCTTTACATATAATCATATTCCATCAATTTTTCACCATATTCAAATATACAAAATAGTAGCATAAAAATCATAAAATTTTTACCACCTATAGCCATACTTATGCAGAACTTTCCACACCAACTGTAATGTCCAAAACATCCATCATATGCAAAATAACATGTAACATGCTATAGCAACATCCATGACTAATCATCAAAGTAACAAATATTGTAAATTTCATCAAAGTTATAAGATCTAAATCCCACATAATTGTTACAAATTTCAAAAAATTTCTTTAAAATGAGATATTGTTAAACCTACCTAAAGATCTCCCTAGCTCATTTAGTGAATTCTTTTTTCTTGTTTCCTCTTGAAGGAAGTAGCAAGATTCCTCCCTACCCTTAGCTTTTCTAGCAGCTTAAATAAGAGAAGGAGGGTGAATTTTTGAACCCCAAGGATGAAGAAGAAAGATGGATTCAAGTAGATATTAAGCTAACTTACCTTGAGTACTTAATCCTCTAGACTTCTCCTTCTTCTTCCTTCCTTTATTCTCCTATTTTTCTCTCCTTTCCTCACTCTACCTTGCTTCTATTTTTCCTCTCCCTCACTTGGACGAAATTATAATGTTATAAGGGTGAGTTTTTCTTAAATAGACTATCAAGAGGTTCACCTTTCATGATCATAGGTCTACCTTATCACAATTAGGATGCACTTAGTAGAATTTTTGGAAAAAAAACAACTCATGTTCTTGTCTTCCTCTTCCTTAGTCAAGATATGCATAGCAAAAGGAGATTTGTATTTTAAAAATTATGATAATATGTTCTTAAGACAAAGGACAAGGTCCCTTTGATTTAGGGATTCATTTCCTTTTTCTTTTGTCTAAATCAAGTATGATAGGTTTTCCTTTCTAAGTGGTAACTTTTCAGCCATTCGATGTCCCTTGCTTGGCTGAAATTATTTGTGTAAGATAAGGATGTTTTGTCATAATGCTATGCATTATTATCCACTTGTTGAAATTATGAATGTAGGATATAAATGTTTTGTCTGAATTCCTTGTAACCTAATCTTAATTATTATTGCACTACCATTTCCTCACATGAATCTTATTTTTTTTCCTCTTGGATTTAGGCTCATTCTTACCCATTTCCTTTGCTTTGCTAAAATTCTACCTTTCATGGAGGGTTTGGTCACATTTTCATAATTTTTGGGCTATCGATCCAACTTCTATATCCTAGTCCAAGTCTATGTTTTATTTCTTGCTTGGGCTATCCAATGGGCTTTTTAAAAACTTATGTTAAGTGAAAAAACTCTATATGAAGTGTCCATAGGTGAAAGGCCAATTTATGGGTAGAGTATAAACTTAGAAATTTCTAACTCTTGAATCAAGTCAAATTACCCTAATCTAATCTTCTAAAAATTTTAAGACCTTTACTTACTTCACAAAAATTTATCTTCTTTACCAAAGAATTTTGCCTCTATTTAGTATGTTATTTCTAATTTTTCCTATTATGTTTTCTCTTTTTACATGTTCCCTTAATGTTAGAAACTTTTTCTATGCATACACATAAGGTGAATAATTTCTAAGGATTATATTTCCTTAGATATCTAAATAATAAATTTTATTTCCTTAATTAAGTATTTTTGTACCTTTAAAGAAACAAAATTAAGAATGTTACATTAAATATTTATGTATCTTTATTAATAAAAGAAACAAAATTAAGGATGTTACATGATACACTGTGCTAATTGAATTGTTGGAACTCTAATTGTATTATCCATGGTTAATTAGGATTAGCTATTATGTATCAATTATATAAGTTGATGAATGTCTGGCCAATGTTTTATCATGTCTTAGGATAGTAATTGATGAATTGAAAGGTGAAATTTAATACCAGAACTTAATAGTTAATTAGGGATCTCTTAATCACGAAAGTAGTTTAAGGTTCTCTAGGAATGAATCAATTAATGGGCAAGAAAAAACTAATTAATTGTATTCCATGGTTGGCATAGAACTTAATGCACCTAGGTTGAACTAAGAACCATGAAAGTAGGCGATTAGATTAACCTAGGAACGATTAGTAATGCTTGAAAGAGGTTACTAGTTAATTAAGGCTAAACTATGTCCAATAACTTAGATAATTGCAGTTAGACGTACATATTGGTTGTTGAATATCATAAGTGTGGTAAACCATAACCCTAGGCTTTTATTAATTGGATTACTTATTAGTTTAATTGTGACAAACTCTTATCGAATCACATCGATTTAGATAGCATATTTCATATAATTCTAGTAATTGACCATAGTTCTCTGTGGGATACGACCCGTACTCGCCGAACTAGCTACAACTACGCTGTGTGCTTGCAATTATTTATAAAACACACAAAACATGGAATATGTTAAATTAAGTGTAAGAAATCTAATTAAAATGTTGAAATGAGTGTTGGTTATCATGCAAAGATGAATACAGTGTTAGAACGCAAGTGCACGTGTCGTGACCAAGTAATACAGTGATGAATGAGTATCGTCCCACGAGGAGTGAACTAAAACTGTTAAGGAGACTTTTGCTGTGTGAAATGTTGTAGCAAAGATAGGATGGTTTATAAGATAAAATAAAGGTGGATCAATTAAATACAGCTATAACTAGGATGAGGGGTACTAGGGTGTAAAGAAAATGGAATAAGGAGGTCTAGGGTTGCTTAGGGTTGCCATGAACTATTGCACTCATATTTGCTCCAGGAATTGCTACAGCAATTGTCCTAGGTGCCCAGTTCAGTCTTGAAATGAGTCTTCCTAGACTTCCATTCCTTGCAATTCTAAGGTTCAGACCTGCATTCTTGTAGCAGTCTTCACCCCTGAGTTGTGCATGAAGCTCCACTGTTGGGGAGATGGGGGACCATATATTCCTATATTGGCTGTCCCCATCTATTCAAATTGTTTTTCTAGCCTCTATTCCCCTCCCGGGTGAATATTGGCCTCAGTCTATCTCCACTAATTTTCATTATCAGAGGAGTTTAAAATATAAACACAGTTGAATGTAAAAATAGTGCTGCAGCGAAATGTGTTATACTAAAAGTGTGCTCAAGTTCATTACAAGCCTTGTGCAACCCTAGCCGGAAACTAGCCAACCCTCATGGTTACACTGGTTACAAACATCGCAGAATCACTGGTATACATCTCAAGTGATAAAAGAAAATACAAGTGCAATCTTTGATAATGACAGAAGAAAAAGGAAAACATAACAGCAAATCAATGGAATTCCGGGATCACAGACTATCCCGTGCTCTCATGCTCCTCAGCAGTGTGTTGCTGAACTCCCCTTTACACCCCTATTCTCGTGTCACTTTTTGTCTACCCCTCTGTCTCTCTTTATGGTTCAGCCTTGTGGTCCCAGTCAGCTACCTGGCTTTTGCTGACATTCCCCCTGCTCTGTAGTCAGCGTCCTTGTGTCAGCTTTTTCCCTCCACTTTCAGTAGTGGATGCCTTTCTACATCAGCCCAACCAACAGCTTGCAATTTCAGTTGGCTGCACAGCTCTGCTCCTCTGCTACCTGCACCACAACAGCAAAATCAGTTTCACATGTAAGACAAGAAGGGCAGCTCACTCAATATCACTTGTGTTGCTGCCATAATTGCCATAAATGTTTACGAAATTGCTGCAGCAAATGAGATAGGTGATATTATATCCAAGGGAGTCATTCCATTTAATTAAGTCCAGGAATAAGAGTGCTCAATGTACCAAAACAGTGCAGTAAACATACTTCGAAAGCTCATAAAAACTGCAGTAAGTTGCAGTTATCAATGAGCAACCATATGGTTAGGTGGAAATTAGGAAGAAAAATGGAAGTGGACTTAATAAAAGAAGTAAATAGAACTTTAGTAAAGGCTAGGCTAAGAAAGTTAGAATTTGGTGTAACTAGGAAAGCTTCTGGTTTTGAATTTCTGGAAAAAATAAATAGGGAATTAAAAGAAATGGTTAACATAAAAAATGTATCTATATGTCTCATGGATTTTTAGACACTGGAATCAACCAATTTGAAGTCCATATGAAAGCGATATAGTCTGATTAGTAAGCAGAGGTCAGAACCTACCCGAGAAGAAATAAAAGTGAAATTGAGAGAGTAATAACACTAATATTTCTTAATTTTGCTAAATTGTTCTGCACAAAAGTTTTATAAGATTGTCTTAAATTTCTATAGGCTCTATAATTACTTAATTTAGAGTTAAAATGAAGGACATATGGGCCAAATAGTGAAAATAAGACTAGGCCCAGAAATGGTGAATGCATTTTGGGCCTTAGTACTTAAAGAAATGGTAATTTCCAATAAGAAAGGTATTAAAAACCTTAGGAAAAAAATAATAAAAATAAAGTATAAAAGCTCATAGTTAAAAAAGGTGATAAAAGGGAATTTTATAAGCAAGAACATGTGTTGAAAATAATTTAAGTAGGAGCAAAGTGACTAGAGGAAAAAAATAAAGAAAATAAAGAGATAAAATAATATTTAAGAAAGAAGAAGAATCTTATAAATGAAAATAATAAATTATTAGTGTATGCCCTAGCCATTGCCATCGCATGAAATCTTTACCATCCTAAGTATGTGATTTTGGCATAATTATGTTTTGTAAAAATGATTTTTGAAATGATTGATGCTTTGATTAGCAAATGTGACATGTGGGCATAATAGGTGTACTTATTATTGAAATCATATTTTAGCTATTAATGTGAAAAGAAAAGAGGCGAGCATAGTCATATGGTGGTCTGTGTGGTGCACCAGTAGGGGACAGCTTACTCATAGCTATGATTATGGTGATGAGAAAAGAATGATAAAAAAAGAAAGAGAAAGTGTGTCATGTCAAATAGAACAAGAAAAGCTCGTACCAGAGAGTAAAGAATACCCCCCTTGACCAGGGTAGCTCAATATGAGAAAAAGTTGATAGCCATCATATGATAAAACTGTGATTTTTTTAGATGTCATGCTCTTTTTAATAATTCATCTTGCCCTTAATATATGAAAATGACTATACATGCCCATGACATTATGAAAATAATTACTCATGTCATACATACTATTGCTACATGATTTTCATGTGCATAGATAAAGTACATTCATGAGGCCCGATATATTTTTGTTGTTGCTTATATAGTTGAATATTACATGATGATTGATATTATTGATGATTATGATTTATTGTTAAACCAACTGAGATTTAATTCTCACTATATTTTTATGTTATGTTCGGATAATTAGATATGCATCTTTTTACCATGACTCTAGTTTTTGTTGTGCATTAGGTCGAACTGCCCTATCTTGGGTAAGTGCTGATTATATCTAATGTATCTAGTGTAGACATGACTGAGATTCTGGTAGAGGTGCCACCACCTGCACTGGTGTCCCTAGAAGTAGTCGATGTGGATGACTAGGTCATAAACATATGTAATTGACCTTTTGTATGGGTTCTTTTAACTAACCACACTTGGATGCTAATTGTATTTTTGATATCATGTTGGGTGTCTTCTTGCTTTTGATATGTTTTAGGTAACACCCGAATACCGATGATGTATGTATATGAACTCGCAATAACATCAATGTTAATGGTAGACTTTAAATCTTAATTATGTTTGACTAAATTAATTGAATATTAAGAGATAAACAATTAGAAGTAAAGATGTAATGATTTCATCAGTTAGTGTACTAATAGAAAAAAAAATGGAGTCATTACAACCAGCACGACTAGTTAGAGCAAGTTCAGGCAAAGTTAGTAGTGGTGATTTTGGTAGAGGATCCGGAAGTCAAGGTTGAGAACAAGCCCAAGTCTTTTCCCTAACACTATAGGATGCTCAAGTCTCAAATGCAATAATCACAAGTACATTATCAGTATGTTCTTATAAAGCATATGTATTATTTGACCCTGGTTCTATTTATTCTTATGTATCACCATGCTTTGCTAAGAAATTGGGTAGAGATCATACTAGCTTACATTGTTCTTTCATGATTTTTACTCTATTGGGAGAATTCTTATTGGTTAATGATGTGTATAAATCATGTAAAGTTTCGATAACAGATAAAGAAACTCTTATGGATTTGATAGTTCTAGATATGGTAGACTTTGATGTGATACTTAGAATAGACTGGCTGGCATTATGCCATGCCACTTTAGACTGTTGCCTTAACGTGATTAGGTTTAATATTCCAACGGAATCTCCTTTTATGATACAAGGTGATCACAGTGAGCTATACAATAACTTAATTTCTACCTTAACATCTTATAAGTTACTATCAAAAGAATGTCTGGGGTATTTGGTAGTGGTCAACGATGTTGATATGAAATACACTAGTGTAGATCAGATTCCAATGGTTAGAGAGGTCCTTGCGGAATTGCCATGATTACCCCCGTAACGAGAAATTGAGTTCAGTATTGATTTACTTTCTAAAACCTAACCAGTGTCTATATCTCCACATAGAATGGCACCGATCAAACTTAAGGAACTGAAGAAATAATTACAAGACTTGTTCGATAAGGGTTTTATTCGCCCTAGTACTTCTCCTTGGGGTGCTCCAATCTTATTTGTAAAATAGAAAGATGGATTGTTGTGGTTATGTATAGATTTCAAATAGTTGCATAAGGTGACAATATGTAATAAGTATCTATTACCTTATATAAATGATCTATTTGACGAGCTATAGGGTTCTCAATGTTTTTTGAAACTTGATTTGCAATCTGGGTATCATCAATTAAGGATAAAGGAAGAGGATATTCTAAAAAAATCTTTCAGAACCTGATATGGGCATTATTAGTTCTTAGTGATGTCATTTGGTTTGACAAATGCCCTAACAACATTCATGGATTTCATGAACAGAGTATTTAAGCCATTCTTGTGTTTATAGATGATATTTTAATATATTTAAAGAGTTCAAAAGAGCATGAGCAACAATTGAGAATGGTTTTACAAACTCTAAAGGAACATTCGTTATATGTTAAGTTTTCAAAATGTAAATTTTGGCTTAGTAGTGTTACTTTCCTAGCGCATGTGATTACCAAGGATGTTATCCAAGCTTACCCTAAAAAGGTGGAAGCCATGCAATAGTGGCCATGACCTACCATAGTTACAAACATCTGTAATTTTCTTGGTCTAGCAAGCTATTACCACAGATTTGTTAAGGACTTTTTAAAAATTACTACTTTTTGATGAGATTGATTAGGAATGGAGTAAAGTTTGAGTGATCAAATGATTATGTAAGAGATGTTTCCATAAACTAAAGGAATGTTTGACTACGGCACCAATCATATCTATTCCTTCAGGTGCTAGAGGATACACAATATACTGTGATACATTGAGAATTGGATTATAGTATATGTTGATGTGACACAGTTGAGTTATTGTTTAAGCGTCCATGCAGCTTAAACAACATGAGAAAAATTATCTAACTCATGATTTGGAGATGTTATCAGTGATTTTTGATCTCAAAATTTGGAGGCATTATCTGTATAGTGAGTCATTTCTTTCAACAAAAAGATCTTAACTTAAGACAAAGAAGATGGATGGAGCTACTTTAAAATTATGATTGCACTATATTGTATCATCCGGCTCATGTAGTGGTAGATGTATTAAAAAGGAATTCTATGAGTAGTTTGGCTAATGTAATAGATTTAAGGAGTCCGTTGGTTAAAGAAATGCATAAGTTGGAAAGTCATGGAGTAATCCTAGAAATAAATGAGCCTGGAATACTATTACCATATATTCAGCTTCAATTGTCCTTGGTGGAACAATTAAAAAGGTACAAGAAGAAGATGCATATTTATGCAAGAAAATTGAAGATGTGAGAAATGGCAGTGATGTTGAGTTTACTGTAAATTCTGAAGCAGTTTTGAGATTAGGTAAATGGTTGTGTGTGCCTAACATAGAAGAATTTAAAAAGAAGAAACTAGAAGAAGCTCATAGATCCACATATACCATTCATCCTGAGGCAACTAAAATGTATTAAGATTAAAAAGAAATTTATTGGTGGGACGGTATAAAGAATGATATAGTTAATTATGTTTCTCAATGCTTAACTTGTCAGCAGGTAAAGGAAGAACATCAAAGCCCTGTAAGATTACATCAAAAGATAGAGATACCTAAATGGAAGTAGGAGAGAATAACCATGGATTTTGTTACGGGACTACCATGAATGCCAAAAAGATTTGATTCAATATGGGTGATCATTGATAGCTTGACTAAATCAACACATTTTCTATGAGTCAAAAACACCTACAACGTAGCGCAGTATGCAAATCTGTATTTGAATGAGATAGTGAGACTTCATGGGGTACCAATATTAATTATTTTTAATCGAGTACCATAATTCACAGCTCATTTTTGGAAAGACTTCTAAGAATCTTTGGGCACAAAACTTAATCTCAGTACTGCTTTCCATCCTCAAACAAATGGAGAATCTGAAAGGACCATTCAAATATTAGAAGTTATGTTTCGGGCATATGTGCTTGATTTTAAAGGAAGTTAGGAAAGATTCCTACCATTAGCATAATTTGATTATAACAATAGCTATCAAGCTAGTATACAAATAGCCCCTTTTGAGGCATTATATGGAAGAAATTGCCGTTCTCCAATTAGATGGTTTGAATGAGGAGAAATTAAGATTTTGCGACCTGATTTAGTACAAGATGCACTTGAAAATGTAAAATTGATTGCATAAAGGTTACTAGCAGCACAAAGTAGACAAAACGTTTACGTTGATAACACACATCGACCATTGGAATTTGCTATAGATGAACATGTCCTCTTGAAAATTTCTCCTATGAAAGGAGTAGTAAGATTTACAAAAAAAGAAAAACTAAGTCCATAGTATATAGGTCCATTTGAAATTCTTGATAGGATCACCCAGTAGCTTATCGTTTGGCTTTGCCACCTAAATTGAGTAATGTCCATCTAGTCTTTCATGTGTCTATGCTACGAAAGTATCTAACTAATCCTACGAACATTATCCAATTGTAGGAGACTTAGTTGGACAAAGATTTATCATATGAGAAAAAATAATGGCTATAGTAGATAGATGAGTGAAGAAATTACATTCAAAGGAAATACCTACAGTGAAATTAATTTGACAAAATCATTCTTCAAAAGATGAGACTTGAGAAGTAAAGGATGAGTTGTGCGCCAAGTATTCAAACTTATTTGAACAATGAGGTTACTAATTGTTTATAATTAAGGTAATGAAATTCAGTGACATAATTTCTTAAAGGAGGAGGAATGTAGTCGTCGTAAATTAAAGAAAACCATAAATAAATGGAAAAACCCTAAATTAAACAAAAATCATAACTTAAAGGGAGAATTCGGGAAGCATACTATTGGATTAAAGGATTTTGATTATATATCATTTAGTTATGAAGATTTGTGAAAACATACGAGGATCCAAGTTTTAGGGTCAAATTGTAATTTTTCAAATGTTTAGGGGTCAAAATGTAAATAAAAAATTTTCAAGGGCATCACCCAATAATTGAAATTTTGCTAAATGGTCCCTCAAATATTTTTATCCTAATCTACTGTAAAATAGGCAAAAAGGTTATAAACTTCTCCCTTAAAACCCTATTTTTCTCTCTATAATTTTACCACTTTCAAACTTCGATTTTTGACACCAACACCACCAACGGATTTTGAACAAGAAGATTTACAAGTTTGTTTGATTGGTTTCAAAAAACTGGCCGAAAATTGGTCAGAAAGTTGAGGATAAATCCCCCCAAAAATGTGAGCTCTGAAATTCTTATTTATAGTTCTTAAAATACAAGACTAACACTATAGATGGATCCAGGAGGTAAGATAACCTTGAGACCTCAAGTTTCACGTTCATATGGCATCTAGAGAAGCCTTACATGCTCTTTTTCTCTCCTGGCATAAGAAGCCCACATGTAGCCTCCTACAGCAATGCATGTACCTAAGACCCTGTTACGTTGACCAGTATTGACTGAGCTCCTAGAGGCTAAATTTTGCATATATGAAATCAATTCCTAGGTCTTCGTCTTGGGATTCTTCGAACTCAATTTTGAGGTTTATTTTGTTAGACTGTGTAACGTCCGGGTTTTTTTTTCTTTCATTACGTATGTTAAATACACCATATGTATAAACACAATATATATATATATATATACATATTTATTACAAACCTCATACATGTTATACTGATACAATACAACATTTCAAAACACAATATACATGTTTACATATATATTACAAACCTCACACATATTATATTTATACAATACAACATTTTAGTATATAATTAAGAGTCTTTATACAGAACTTCACCCTTGAAATACAAAGGGTGAGGAGGTGGTGCTGCCATCTAGATCTCCATCAGTAACGTCATTTTGTGTCGCATCTCATTTCTTTTTATCTGAACATAACACCACAATAATAGTCAGAACAAAGGTTCCTAGTAGATTTAACATAAATAAAATATGATGAGAAAAACAGGGGTTATGTTCAGCTGTATAAGCTACAGAAAATATTAAGATATGGAGATAAAATCATCATTTTTAAAATGACCTACCTCACTCAGCGATCTGGTCAATGCAATTTAAAAACGACCTGTCTCAGTCAGCGATCTGGTCAATGTAATTTAAAAATGACCTGCCTCAGTCGGCGATCTGGTCAATGCAATTTGCTATACGCATAGTGACCGATTGACTACAGTCACAATAAGTAATCAGGGAATGTGAGTACATCACCCAACTGCCTCCTCACATTACCACTGTCACCCGGTTGGAGCGGCCCTGCCCCAGCTCACTCAGGCTAATAGGGCGTCCCCTACTCGGTACCATCTCAAGTCATACAACCTGTCGATATTCATCCATACATATAAATACATATATATATATAAATTCATAATCATCAAATGCAATATATAAAATAAAATCCATCATTTTCATATCCAATAATTAATAATTATTTATCACATATCAAATGTCTAATATAATAAATTTTGAATCAAATAAAAAAAAAAGTAATTTTCTTGGACATTTGTTTTCCAAAAATATATCAACAAATAAAACTATTTTTAGGTAGAAAAACAATGAACAATATGATAATCTAGCACCTAACACAGCCTACCCGTGTTGACATATCCTAGAACACGGCCTGGACGTGTTCTGTGATATTTCCTCACTTATTTAACCATATCTCCCTCATACGAACTCCGTTTAAGGTGATTTCAAAGCCTATAAAAACTAAGACAATTATCTACAATTTTTATGTTTATCATTTCTTCAAATTCTTTACAGTTTATTCCCAGAAAATTAAAAATAAAACACTTAGTTTTTACTATCCTGAATTCTGACCTCTGCTCAAAAAATCAGCCATATCTCCCTCATACAAACTCCAACTAAGGTGATTGCAAAGCCTATAAAAATATAAGACAATTATCTACAATTTTCATGTTTAGCATTTCTTCAAATTCTTTACGGTTTAGTTCCAGAAAATTAAAAATAAAACACTTATTTTTACTATCCTGAATTCTGACCTCTGCTCAATAAATCAGTCATATCTCCCTCATATGGACTCTAAATCAAGTAATTCCAAATCCTATAGATTGGTGAGACATATATCTACAATTCATATGTTGACCATTTCTTTAAAATCCTTGCCGCAATTTTCCAGAATTCCAAAAATAGAGGCTTTCCAAATATTTCGAAATTTAGCTTAATTTAACTTTTCCCTTGATTTTCTTTTATATAATCCCATGCACCCATATGCATGTCCAAACATCCAAAATAGAAATCCATATAAATATTCAGACCACATGTTATCCATAATAACATCTAAGAGTAAATCAATAATTTTATACAAAATTTATGAATGGATGTTAAGCCTACCTCAAATTCCTTTAAACCGGTGCTTGATTCCTCTTTCCTCTTCCTTCTCCTTCTTCTTCCTCTTTCTCTTCTTCTTCTTTCTTCTTTCTCTTCTTCTTCTTTCTTCTTTCCCTTCTTCTTCTTCCCCTTTTCTCTTCTTCCCCTTTCTTTTTCTCCTTTTCTTTTTCTTCTCTTTTCTTTTTCTCCTTTTCCTTTCTTCTCTTTTCCCCTCCGTCACTTCCCACTTCTCCTTTCTTATCTTCTATTATTTAATTCCATTTTATTTTTTTCACTTCTTACCCCCTACCTACCACCTCCTTTTCTCCCAAATGCCCTTTCCATCATCCATAATTACACTAATGTCATCCTCTTATTTTTTTTCCCTTCTTACCCCCTACCTACCACCTCCTTATCTCCAAAATACCCTTGCCACCATCCATAATTACACTAATGACATCCCCTTATTTTCTATAAATTAAATGTCATTTTAACCATTCTTACTATCTTATTTTGACTTAAGTAAAATAATTTAATCCTCCCATGAGATCCAAAATCCGTTCTCCTCTCTGAAAGAAATAAATTTCAATTAGTAACATAAGAAAAAAAAATCGGGGATGTTACAGTTCTCCTCCCCTAAAAAGAATTTTGTCCTCAAAATTCAAGGTTTACCTGTCTTCAAACAGTTGTGGATACTTCTGTCTCATGTCATCTTCCCTTTCCCGTGTGGCTTCTTCCATTGTTAAACTCTCCCAACCTACCTTCACCAATGGAATGGTTTTATTTCTCAACTGTTTCACGTCTTTATCCAGAATTACTATCGGCCTCGGTCGGTAGGTTAGATTCTCGTCTATAGCTATTATTTCTTCTTGAATTATGTGCGACGAATATGGTAGATACTTTCAAAGTTGAGAAACATGGAACACATCATGCAAATTTGACAAATGCGGAGGAAGTGCAATCTGATACGCCGATGACCCTATCCTTTTCAAAATTTGATAAGGTCCTAAATATCTTGGACTCAATTTCTTAATTTTCATTGTTCGGCCAATTCCGGTAGTAGGAGAAATTTTCAAGAACACATGCTCACCTTCTTGGAATTGTATCGGTCTCCTTCTCCTATCGAAATAGCTCTTTTGTCGACTCTGAGCTGTTTGCATTTTATCTTGAATTATCTGTATTTGCTCAGAAGTATGTTGCACTAACTCGGACCCCAATAACCTTTTCTCCCCTACTTCATTCCAACATAATGGCGATTTACATCTCCTACCATACAAAGCTTCATATGGTGCCATTCCGATACTAGAATGATAACTGTTATTATACGCAAACTCAGCTAGTGACAGATATCCATCCCATCCTTTTCCTTGCTCTAGCACGCACGCTTTTAGCATATCCTCTAGAGTCTGTATAGTTCTCTCCGTTTGACCGTCTGTTTAAGGATGACATGCAGTACTAAAACACAAACGAGTACCAAAAGCTTCTTGTAGTGCTCTCCAAAATCTAGAAGTAAATCGAGGATCTCGATCTGAAATGATACTATTAGGAATTCCATGCAACCATACAATTTTCTTCATATACAAGTGGGCCAATTTATTCAACGAGTAGTTTTTCTTAATGGGTAAAAAGTGCGCAGATTTCGTCAGTCTATCAACTATTACCCATATCGCATCATAACCTGTCTGAGTCTTAGGTAATCCAACAACAAAATTCATAGATATACTATCGCACTTCCACTCAGGGATTTCTAAAGGTTGTAACATCCCAGAAGGTTTTTTGTGTTCTATCTTCACCTTTTGACAAACCAAACAGTTAGACACGTATTTAGCAATGTCTCTCTTCATTCCTGGCCACCAGTATAATCTTTTCAAATCTTGATACATTTTTGTATATTCTAGATGGATTGTATACTTACTTTGATGAGCTTCTTCTAGAATCTTAGCCTTCAAATTCTCTCCTTGTAATATACATGTTCTGCCCCGGTACATAAGAATTCTATCCTCTGACATTGCAAAGTTAGGCTGATCTCTTCGATCTTGTAAAACTTGATCATGTGTCTGCGATTCTTTAATCTGAGTCTTCAAGTCACTTTCAATTCTTAATTCACTAACAATCAAACTACCAGGGACAATCATAATTGATAATTTCAAATTTCTGAATTCCTCAATTAGCTCCATTTCTTTTATCAGTATTTGACTTAAATGCAACGACTTCCGGCTCAACGCATCAGCTATTACATTTGCCTTCCCTGGGTGATACTTTAATTCAATTTTGTAATCATTAATGAATTCCATCTACCTTCTTTGCCTCATATTCAATTCTTTTTGGTCAAAGAGATACTTCAAACTCTTGTGATCACTGTATATTTCAAATACAGCTCCATACAAGTAGTGTCTCCACATCTTCAGGGCAAAAACTATAGCAGCCAACTCTAAATCATGAGTAGGATAGTTCTCCTCATGCGGTCTCAATTGTCGAGACGCATAAGCAACTACCCTACTTTCTTGCATCAAAACACAACCTAAACCTTTCTTAGAAGCATCTGTATAAACTACAAAGCATCCAGAAGGGTTAGGAACAACTAGAACAGGTGGAGAAGTCAATTTGACTTTAAGCTCTTGGAAACTATTCTCACATTCTTCAGTCCAATTAAAGAGACTTTCTTTTCTGGTCAATCGAGTCAAAGGCAAAGCTATTTGGGAGAATCCCTATATAAACCTTCTGTAATATCCTGCTAAACCCAAGAAACTTCTAATTTCAGTCACAGTTTTAGGTCTCTCCCATTTCAGCACTGCTTCAATTTTACTGGGATCCACCGACACACCATCTTTAGAAATTTCGTGACCCAAAAACTTCACTTCTTCCAGCCAAAATTCACATTTTTCCAACTTAGTGAAAAGTTTCTTTTCCTTCAAGACCTGAAGTACTAATCGGAGATGCTGGTTGTGTTCTTCCTCACTCATAGAGTAGATTAAAATATCATCTATGAATACTACTACAAATTGATCCAAGTAGGGTCTAAAAATGTGATTCATATAGTCCATAAAGACTGCAGGTGCATTTGTGACCCCAAAAGGCATGACTAAAAATTCGTAGTGTCCATACTGAGTTCTGAAAGTTGTTTTTGGAATATCTTCTTCTTTAACTCCGATATGATGATATCCTGATCTCAAGTCAATCTTAGAGAAAATAATAGCTCCCTTTAATTGGTCTAATAGATCGTCTATTCTAGGTAACGGATATTTATTCTTAATAGTCACCTTATTCAATTACCTGTAATCAATACACAATCTCAAACTGCCATCTTTCTTCTTTACAAACAATACAGGCACTTCCTAAGGTGATACGCTAGGTCTGATAAAATTCTTTTCTAACAGCTCTTCGATCTGCTTCTTCAGCTCTTGTAGTTCCACAGGAGACATTCTATAGGGAGTGATAGAAATAGGCCTTGCCTTTGGTGCTAGATCGATGGAAAATTCAACTTCTCTCTTCGGTGGAGGTTCAGAAATTTCAGAGGGAAAACCCTCTGGAAATTCACGGACTACTGGAATCTCAAGTAGTTCCCGTTTCATACTCGGATTGATGGTATACAAGAAAACACATTTCAAATCTGCATCCCTCATCTCCTTATAGAGTCGGTGAGCACTTATAATGCTATACTTTTAGTCCTCCGGTGGGTCCGAGAGAAACTCAAAAGTCTTATTGCAGCAATCTAGTAGGACTCAGTTCTGACTTAACCAATCCATACCCAAGATGACATCTATACCGTCCAGAGGTAGACAGATCAGATCGACTACAAAGGATCTATCATTCAATACAATGGGACAATTCAAACACACTGAGGAGGTAATTATTTTTCCTCCTATAGGTGTCACCACCGCTAACTCGTATGGTAACTCCGCAATAGGATGTTGTAATTTTCTCACACATACTATTGCTATGAAAGAATGACTCGCGCCAAAATCAAATAGTATAATCAAAGACAAATTGTTGATACAGCATGTACCTTGCATCAAATCAGGAGCTGATTTTGCTTCAGCACTGCTCAAAGTGAAAACTCTTCCTGTTGTTGGTAGAGTTCGTGTAGTACCTCTCTCATTTCCCAGTGGACAATATCGTGCCAGGTGTCCCTTCTGTCCACATATGAAGCAAGTTACTGGGCCAAAATGACAGGGTTGATCTCCATGAAATTTTCCACATTTCCTACACTGACTCGTTGCTAGACTTTTCAGAAAAGGTCTGGGTTCCACAGTTACTGGTTGTTTACCTCTCATGACATTCTTTCTTCTTGTATTTCTATCCATAACTGGAAACTCTCTCTTCCGCTTCCACTGAATTCGCCTTTCCTTTTCATCCTCGACTGCTTTTAGACTTGTCGCCAGCATCCGACATTTATTTACCAACGAGGCATATTCCCGAATCTCTAATGCCACCGCAGCATTTCTAAGCTCGGGGTTCAGTCCTGATTCAAACTTCACTGCCTTCCAAGCTTCATCTGGATTATTCTTCAAAGTACTTGAAAACTTAGACAGTTCTTCAAACTTGGTAATATAGTGCTCAATGGTCCCATTTCCCTGTCTAAGTTGAAGAAACTCAATCTCTTTCTCAGCTCTCACATTACTGGGAAAATATTTGTTCAGAAAAGTCTCTCGGAACAAGTGCCATGTAATTTCCCTGTCTTGATGTACCAGTAACTCTTTGGCTCCTCTCCACCAGTATTCAGCTTCTTCCTTCAGCATATATGTCCCAAAATTGACCTTCTGCTCATCAGAACAATTTAGAACTTCAAAAATCTTCTCGAGTTCCGTCAGCCATCTCTCAACAACTATTGGGTCATATGCACCCATAAAAGACGGAGGTCGCATTCCCATAAATTTAGACCATCCATTACCATTTCCAGTTCTGTTTCCATTTCAGTTTCTTTCATTTCCCCTAACCTCGTCATCATTATTAATATTCTGAAGATGCTGAAGAATCTGATTCGTAGCAGCTGCCTGAGCTTAAATAGCTGCGGCTATGTTATTTAAGGTAGCATCTACGCTGCCTGGCAGATCCCTTCTTGGTGGTGCCATAACTCACTGTAAAGAAAAATATTAGTCACTATTGAGGTGATCAAATTCAACAGCAGTTCAAAATTTTACAGTAGTTATCACACTACAGAAGATTATAAATAGGAAATACTAGTACTTTCCTACTGTATTTATCCGCTACCTTACACAACGTTTCCACATAACTATTCAAAACTCCTTTAAGTCAATCTAGGTGACCACCCACCCCATGGTCGCCTAAGATCGACCGCTCTGATACCAACTTTATAACTTCCGGGTTTTTTTTTCTTTCATTACACATGTTAAATACGCCATATGTATAAACACAATATATATATATACATATTTATTACAAACCTCATACATGTTATACTGATACAATACAACAGTTCAAAACACAATATACATGTTTACATATATATTACAAACCTCACACATATTATATTTATACAATACAACATTTCAGTACATAATTAAGAGTCATTATACAGCGCTTCACCCTTGAAATACAAAGGGTGAGGAGGTGGTGCTGCCATCTAGATCTCCATCAGTAACGTCATTTTGTGTCACATCTCATTTCTTTTTATCTGAACATAACACCACAATAATAGTCAGAACAAAGGTTCCCAGTAGATTTAACATAAATAAAATATGATGAGAAAAACAGGGGTTATGTTCAGTTGTATAAGATACAAAAAATATTAAGATCTAGAGATAAAATCATCATTTTTAAAATGATCTGCCTCACTCGGCGATTTGGTCAATGCAATTTAAAAACGACCTACCTTAGTCGGCGATCTGGTCAATGCAATTTAAAAATGACCTACCTCAGTCGGCGATCTGGTCAATGCAATTTGAAAATGACCTGCCTTAGTCGGCGATCTGGTCAATGCAATTTGCTATACACATAGTGACCGATCGACTACAGTCACAATAAGTGATCAGGGAATGTGAGTACATCACCCAACTTCCTCCTCACATTACCACTGTCACCCAGTTGGAGTGGCCCTTCCCCTGCTCACTCAGGCTAATAGGGCATCCCCTACTCGGTACCATCTCAAGCCATACAACCCGTTGATATTCATCCATACATATAAATACATATATATATAAATGCACAATCATCAAATGCAATATATAAAATAACATGCATCATTTTCATATCCAACAATTAATAATTATTTATCACATATCAAATGTCCAATATAATAAATTTTGAATCAAATAAAAAAAAGTAATTTTCTTGGACATTTGTTTTCCAAAATTATATCAACAAATAAAACTATTTTTAGGTAGAAAAATAGTGAACAATATGATAATCCAGCACATAACACAGCCTACCCGTGCTGACATATCCCAGAACACGGCATGGACGTGTTCTGTGACCTTTCCTCACTTATTTAACCATATCTCCCTCATACTAACTCCTATTAAGGTGATTTCAAAGCCTATAAAAAACTAAGACAATTATCTACAATTTTAGTGTTTATCATTTCTTCAAATGCTTTACGGTTTATTCCCAGAAAATTAAAAATAGAACACTTAGTTTTTATTATCCTGAATTCCGACCTCTACTCAATAAATCAGCCATATCGCCCTCATACAAACTCCGATTAAGGTGATTTCAAAGCCTATAGAACTCTAGGACAATTATCTACAATTTTCATGTTTATCATTTCTTCAAATGCTTTACGGTTTAGTTCCAGAAAATTAAAAATAAAACACTTAGTTTTACTATCCTGAATTCTGACCTCTGCTCAATAAATCAGCCATATCTCCCTCATATGGACTCTAAATCAAGTAATTCCAAAGCCTATAGATCCGTGAGCCATATATCTACAATTCATAGGTTGACTATTTCTTTAAAATCCTTGCCAAAATTTTCCAAAATTCCAAAAATAGAGGCTTTCCAAATATTTCTAAATTGAGCTTAATTTAACTTTTCACTTGATTTTCTTTTATATAATCCCATGCACCCATATGCATGTCCAAACATCCAAAATAGAAATACATATAAATATTCAGACCACATATTATCCATAATAACATCTAAGACTTAATCAATAATTTTATACAAAATTTATGAGTGGATGTTAAGCCTACCTCAAATTCTTTTAAACCGGTGCTTGATTCCTCTTTCCTCTTCCTTCTCCTTCTTCTTCCTCTTTCTCTTCTTCTTCTTCCTCTTTCTCTTCTTCTTCTTTCTTCTTTCTCTTCTTCTTCTTTCTTCTTTCTTTTTCTCCTTTTCTTTTTCTTCTCTTTTCTTTTTCTCTAAATTTTGTAGAATTTTTGCCAAAACCTAGTGCAATAGGCAAAAAAAACAATGACTAGGGCAAGAGGAAACAATATCCAAACTAAATAAATGCACCAAGTCAATATTCAGAATTCATGAGTTACCAAGAAAGTTTTCAGCATGCAGAGCATGTATTCCCAAAATACATCCATTCAGCTAAGCATAAACCATAAATTCAGAACCAAAGCTTTAGGAGTATTGCACTAATCTCAGAAGGAATCTTTCCGGCAAACTTGGCAATACAAAATCAGGAAAATTTAGCCCTTATGCATCCCAAATTCTGTAGAATTTTTGTCTAAACTAGTCTAATCAAACCCATGCAAATAAACCATCTAGCAAGTCTAACAATTGCAACAAGCAAGGAATGCCAATCCAAAAAATTGATTTTAAGTGCCGAGAATTGAGATAATTAAACCAAAAAACTAAATCCAACAAATTACTAGTGCATAAGAGGTAAAATTACCTGTAGGGAAGTATAAGAGCTGCCAGCAGCAAAGTGAAGCCATGAACAGAATCTGGGTGAAGGGGAAGTTGCACGGGAGAATGGGAAAATTTTTAGGGGATTAGTTCAACTTGGGTGTAGAGATGGGCATGGGCTGGCTAGGATTTTGGGCTGTAGAAGGAATACGCTGGGTGCAAGGGAATTTCTGGGTGTGTAAGTTTCAGGTTGGCTGGGAAAGGGAGCTGGGTGAGGGAAAGAGCTTGGGTTGCAGAGGGAATCGGAGAGGAAAAGTGTTGGGTGCAGGGGATTAAGCCGAAGAATGTGTTGGCTGGGAATGGAAAGTAGGCACGGATGTGTGTGTGCTAGGTTTGATGGGTGAATGGGTTGAACATATAACATCCCTAATTTTGTTTCTTTTATTAATAAAGGTACATAAATATTTAATTAAGGAAATAAAATTTATTAGATAATTTTTAGATATATAAGGAAATAAAATCTTTAGAAATTCTTCACCTTATGTGTATGCATAGAGAATGTTTCTAACATTAAGGGAACAAGTAAAGAGAGAAAACCTAATAGGAAAAATTTAAAATAACATACTAAAGAGAGACGAAACTTCTTTGGTAAGGAAGATAAGTTATTTTGTGAAGTAAGTAAAGGTCTTAAAATTTTAAGAAGATTGGATTAAGGTAATTTTTCCTAATTTAAGAGTTAGAAATTTCTAAGTTTAACATCTTCACCCATAAATTGGGCTTTCACCTATGGACACTTCATATAGAGTTTTTTCACTTCACATAAGTTTCTAGCAAGCCCATTGGATAGCCCAAGTAAGAAATAAAACATAGACTTGGATTAGGATATAGAAGTTGGACCGATAGTCCAAAAATTATGAAAATGTGACCAAGCCTTCCATGAAACGTAGAATTTTAGCCAAAAAAAAGGAAATGGGTAAGAATGAGCCTAAATCCAAGAGGAAAAAAAATAAGAATCATGTGAGGAAATAATAGTGCAATAATAATCAAAATTAGGTCACATGGCATTAAGACAAAACATTTATATCCTACATTCAAAATTTCAACAAGTAGGTAATAATACATGGCATTAGGAAAAAACATCTATATCCTACATTCATAATTTTACCAAGTGGATAATAATACATAGCATTATGAAAAAAACATCCTTATCCTACACAAATAATTTCAGCCAAGCAAGGGAGATCCAATGGCTAAAGATTTGCCACTTAGAAAGGAAAACCTATCATACTTGATTAAGACAAAAGAAAAAGGAAATGACTCCCTAAATCAAAGGGACATTGTCCCTTGTCTAAAGATCATATTATCATAATTTTCAAAATACAAATCTCCTTTGGCTGTGCATATCTTGACAAAGAAAGAGGAAGACAAGAACATTAGTTTTTTTTTCTCAAAAAAAGCAACCAAGTGCATCCTAATTGTGATAAGGTAGACCCATGATCATGAAAGGTGAATCATTTGATAGTTTATTTAAGCAAAACCCACCCCTATAACATTATAATTTTGTCCAAGTGAGGGAGAGGAAGAAATATAAGCAAGGTAGAGTGAGGAAAGGAGAGAAAGAGATGAGAAGAAAGGAAGGAAGAAGAAGGAGAAGTCTAGAGGACTAAGTACTCAAGGTAAGTTAGCTTAATCTCCATTTGAATCCATCTTTCTTCTTCATCCTTAGGGTTCAAAAACTCACCCATCTTCTCTTATTTAAGTTGCTAGAAACGCTAAAGGAAGGGAGGAATCTTGTTACTTCCTTCAAGAGGAAACAAGAAAAAGAATTCCCTAAGTGAGCTAGAGAGATCTTTAGGTAGGTTTAACAATATCTCTTTTTGAAAAAAATTTAGAAATTTGTAACATTTATGTGGTATTTTGATCTTATAACTTTGATGAAATTTACAATATTTGCTACTTTAATGATTGGTCATGGATGTTTCTATATCATGTTACATGTTATTTTGTATATGATGGATGTTTCGACCTTACGGTTGGTGTGAAAAGTTCTTCATAGGTATGGCTATGGGTGGTAAAAATTTTATGATTTTTATACTAATATTTTTTATATTTGAATGTGGTGAAAAATTGATGGAATATGATGAGATGTAAAGAAAATGAAAGAGGATGTAATATAATGATGAACTAAAACCTTTGAAAAGGATTGGTTAGGAAACTGGATTTCGAGGTAACCAGGGAAGCTTCTGTTTTTGAAATTCTAGAAAGAATCGGTTAGGAATTAAAAGAACTGGTTAACATGAAAAATGTAGATCTATGTCTCAAGGATTTTTAACCACTGGAATCGCTTAATTTGGAGTCCATATGAGGGAGATATGGCTCAATATGTAAGCAGTGGTCAGAAAATGGTTAACCAGGGAAGAATCTATCAGGTATGCTTCTGTGTTTGAATTTTTGGGATAAATATGTAGGGAATTATAAGAAATTCTTAACATAAAAAATGTATATCTATGTTTCACAGACTTTTAGCCACTAGAATCATTCACATCGGAATCAATATGAGGGAGATATGGTCAGATTAGTAAGAAAAGGGCAAAAACTAGCTAACTAGGGAAGAATCTGTTACGTATGCTTATGTGTTTGAAATTCGGGGAAACATATGTAGGGAACATAATATATATATATATATATATATATATATATATATATATATATATATATATATATATATATATATATATATATATATATATATCTGTGTGTGTGTGTGTGTGTATCACGGATCTATAAGCTCTGAAATCACTTAATTTGGAGTCCATATGAGAGAGATATGGCTTATTAATGAGTGAAGGTTAGAATCAATCTAGAATTTAGGGTGGTAAATGTAAGTTTTTTTGTTTTCAATTTTTTGGGAATAATTAGTAAGGAATCTGGAGAAATGATAAACATGAAAGTTTTATATAAATGTCTTAGAGTTTTATAGGCTTTGTAATCACCGCAATTGGAGTTTGTATGAGGGAGATATGGTTCAATTAGTAAGTAGAGGTTTGAACCTACCCAAGAAGAAATAACATTTAATTAAGGGAGTAGTAACACCATGATTGCTTAGGATTTCACTAAAATGTTCAACATAAGGGTTTTAGAGGATTGTCTTATCTTTCAATTGAAACCAAGATTACCTCAATCGGATTTAAAATGAGGGTGTTATGTTATGTTTAGTGAAGAGAGGATAATAATATTTAAAAAAGAAGAAGAATCTTATAAATGAAAATAATAAATGACTAGTGTATGCCATAGCCATTGCCATTACATTAACTCCTTACCATTTTAAATGCATAATTTTGACATAGAAATATTTTATAAAGTGATATTTGAAACGATTATGTTTATGGAATGATTACCAATGATTTTTGGTAATAGTTATATTTTGATAAAAATTATGGCATGTGAGTATAATGAACATAATTGTTATTAAAATCATATTTATCGCTATTAATGTGAAAAGAAAAGAAAAAAAATGAGTACGATCATATGGCGATCCAGGTGGTGCACCAGTAGGGGACACCTTACCAACAATTATGATTATGTTAATGAGAAAAGAAAGAGAAAGTGTGACATGTCGAACGGAGGGAGAAAACCCATTTCGGAGAGTAGAAAGTACTCACCTTGACCGGGGTAGCTTGATATGAAAATAAGTTGATAGCCATCATATGATATTCTGAAAAATAGTTATTCATGCCATACATGTCATAACTGTACAATTTTCATTTGCATAGATAAAGTGCATTCATGTGACCTAAAGATAATTGTTGTAGCTTATACAGATAAACATGACATGACAGGCATTATTGATAATGATTTATTATTAAACCTACTAGAATTTATTTCTCACTATATTTTCATATCATGTTCAGAAAACTAAGTTATGCAGATATTCTTTATGACCGGCTTTTAGCATACGACGGGTCAAGTTGGCTATGATCTCGGTGAAGGTGCAACCATCTGCACCCGTATCTTCGAAACTTGTCAATATGGATGAATAAAATGTAGACTTATATGTGTTTGATTTTTGTACATATGTTTTGTTTAATAATGTGTACGTGAACCCAAAATTGTATAAGAATTAATGGTATTTCTTAAACCTTATTTATGTTTGGTTAATTTAATTGAATGTTATTATAAGTTAAATAGTTAGAAGTAAGAAGGTAATGACTTCATGGAATTTTAGAAATATAAATATAAGTATATATGTAAAAAGAATGGAGTTGTTACAGAACACGATGGGGGGAAAGAAGTGTGCATGGGTACAGGGGAAACACGATGGAGATGGGAGAAGGAATTGAGGATTAGGGCTTTGGTTCGATATGGAGATGGAAGAGGACCACAGGAATGGGTTGAAATTGCAAAGAATTTGGTAGGGAAATCGAAGGGAAGAAGGTTAGGAAGGCACAGGGAAAGGTAAGATGACACGGGCAAGAGCATGGGGAGAAGAAAACTGAAACACGGGATGAAGAGTGGGAAAATTTTTGACATTTTAAGTTCCCTGGGACTGAAGCACGGCCGTGCTTCGGGCTGGATTTACAAAAAACCATAGAAGTGGCCCGTGTTGAACACGGGCAAGGTGTGCTGGCTCTGGACGTGGGGCACAGCCATGTCAGGTGACACGGCGTGCCTGTGCTTGGTGCTAGAGTCACCAAATTCTAAAAAATTTTGGCCATGCTGTATGACACAGTTCAGCCGTGTTTGGTGCTGGAACTCACTTTTCTTCAAAATTTGCCTCAGTTTTTTCTCTGCTTTAATTTTTCCTCAAAATTATTGCTTTCTTCACTCTTGGACAAGTAAATTATGACCTACAAAACACTTGAAAACACTCTTAAATTCCTAACCTAAAAACAAAACTAAAGTAATGAAATTAAGCAAAAATAAACTTAAAAATTAAAATGTGGGTTGCCTCCCACAAAGCACTTGTTTCAAGTCATTAGCTTGACTCATTTTCATGCTTTACACTCAAGGAGGCTTTAAGGGAGTTTGAATAACTCTCTTTGTTATCCATTGCCTCTTAGTATGGTGATTGAGGCTTTGCCCAATAGCCTTCAAAGATCTTCTTAGCTCATTCCCTTTCTCCTTTGCTTTGTTGAGGTTGAGAAGAGGTGGCTTAGGTTCTACTTTTGTATCATTAACTTCCTCATCAATTTCTTACCTTTTGACCCCCTATTTAACATAAGAAACAGAGTTTTTCACAGAGCATAAATCAGGTGGGTGAGTTGAACAAATATTCATAATATTATAATTCATATTTAGTTCAGGTAAGCCAATCATACAACAAGATGCATTTAGAGATGGAGGGTTCGTAGTATCATTCAAATTAAATTCTAATTTTTCATCCCCTACATTCAAAGAAAGCTTTCCATCTTTTACATTAAAGTTTGCACCAGTTGTGGCTAGGAAAAGCCTTCAAAGAATTATGGGGATTTTGTCATCTTCCTCCATCTCTAAAATAACAAAATCAACCGGTATGAAAAATTTACCTACCTTTAGAGGAATATCCTCTAATAAATCTACCGGATGCTTGATGGATCGGTTTGCCAAATGAAGAGAAAGAGTGGTAGGCCTCAAGTCACCCATATGAAGCTTCTTGCAAACTGAAAGAGGCATTAAGCTCACACTTGCTCCAAGATCACATAGAGCTTTATCAATCTTCATGTCTTCTATAGAGCAAGGAAGTGAGAAGCTTTCGGCATGCTTAAGCTTTTGTGGCTACTTATTTTGAATTAAAGCACTGGATCCCTCTATTAGTGCCACAACAACATGCTCTTCAATTTTCCTCTTATTTGAGAGGATCTCTTTCATAAACTTTGCATAAGAAGGCATTTGGGAGACGGCTTCTAGGAATGAGATATTGATATTCAACTTCTTCAAAAAAAATCTAAAAACCTCCCAAACTGCTTCTCTAATTTAGCTTTGACCAATCTTTGAGGAAAATGGATTGGTGGCTTGTAAGGTGCAGGAGCCACATATTTAGGCTCTTCTTCCTTCTTTTCCTATTCTTCTAATTTCTCTTCTCTTCTCATATGCAGCTTCAGGTTCATCTTCTTTTACCTCCTCAATTCTCTTAGATTTAGCCAACTGTTTACCACTTCTCAGGGTAATAGCATTGCAATGCTTTTTAGGGTTCTTAGTTTGGCCTAGAAGTCTACCAAAGTTCATATTAGATAGGCTCGCTTGTTGTGCAATCTGAGTTTCGAACATCTTACTATGGGTAGCAAGCGAGTCAACCTTAGAGGCTAAATCTTTTATAATCTCACTCATTAAGTGGTGTTGGACTCTGAACTCATCATTCTATTTCATCTGAGTAGTGATGAAATTCTCTATCAGATCCTCTAGATTTGACTTTAGCTAAGGAGGAGGATTGAATGGCCTCTGATTTTGAAACCCAGGAGGTTTCTTGAAGTTATTCTGAGGAGGTTGATTTGCATTAGGCTTATATGAGAGATTTGGATGATTTTTCTAGTCTGGATTATAGGTGTTGCTGTAAGGATTGTTTCTCTGGTTATTGTTCACAAAGTTCACATGTTCACAATCTTGAGGTGCCAAATTTTCAAGTTAACAGTCATTGGCCACATGGCCAACACATCCACAAATCTTACATGATGCAGATGAAGAAGAACCAACAGCATTGATACTCAATTTATCTAATTTCTGAAACAATGCATCAACCTTAGAAGTAAGATGATTAAATGCATCTACTTCATACATACCTACTGGTTTCCTTGATTTCCTCTCACTAGACCATGAGTAGTGATTCTGATCCATATATTCAATCAGCTCATATGTCTTATCAACTATTTTATTCATAATGGCTCTTCCTGCTGCAACATCCACAGAAATTCTAGTGCTGTATGCTAGTCCATTGTAGAATGTATGGACTATAAGCCACTTTTCCAACCCATGGTGTGGACATATTCTGAGAAGTTCTTTAAATCTCTCCCAAGATTCATACAAAGGCTCACCATCTTTTTGAGCAAAGGTAGTGATTTAGTTCCATTAAGTTCTTTGCCAACCGTGGAATGCAGTTAATCGGTTTTCTCGTGCCCACTAATTGATTCAATTCCTAGAGAATCTTAAACTACTTTCGTGATTAAGATATCACTAATTAACTATTAGGTTCTGGTATTAACTTTCACCTTTCAGTTCATTAGTTAATATCCTAAGACGTGATAGATTGGTGATCAGACATTCTACCAACTCTTATACATGCACATAATAGTTAATCCTAATTAATCCAGAAGTAATCATAACTAGGGTTCCAACATTCAACTTAATAATTCAGTATCATCATTCCATAAGCTGGTTTATCGAAACCCTAGATCAAATCTACTCAACCAAAATAGAAACAGAAACCAAAATCCTATTTATTAAGTAAATCATAATAGTTCAATATAAACCAAGAAAGAAGAGTAAAAGTAGAGATGGAAGTAAAGTAGAAAGACAAAACCTGGATGTAGTCGATGAAATAGGAATACAAACTTCAATCAATGTAAATTCTTCTCTAAGTGCATATAGTAAACAATTGATCCTACTCTAGACCTAATTAAATGGTGTTTTCTAAGCCTAAAACTGAGTCTAAGATGTCTGTCTCGGTCTTAATCCTTGGCTGCGCTTCTCCATGTATTTATATCCCTTTGGCTGCTCAAAACCCTTAAAAATATGAAGTGTACAGACACGAAGCATGGACGTGCTTCTTGACATGGCCTAACCGTGCTTCATGTTGGAAAAATGGGAAAAATCATGTTCTTTGTAGAGAGCACGACATGCCCGTGTTTGAGGCTGCTAGGCTCTTTTCTTGTCAATTTCTTTAGGGTTGCCTCCTTGCTTCCTCCTCAGCATGTTCCAAGTCCATATGGCTCCTCACATGAGTGTTTTCCCTTGCTTCTTGGCCTCTTTTACTCACCTACAAACATAAAACAAACCAAAGTAGTATCCAAAGCAAAGCATAACCAAAAGTAGGGAAATTATCACAAGTTTACTATTAATTAGGGGATAAAATATAACCATTAAACACTCAATTTTCCCCTTTATAAGTCGAATAATAGAGTTTGCTAATAAATTTCCATATGAAATTAAGGACAAAACTCAGTTACAAAGATTTTTAGGTTGTCTGAATTATGTATCAGATTTTATCCCAAACCTAAGAATAACTCGTGGAATATTATTTGAAAGACTAAAAAAGAATCCACCTGCTTGGACTTAAGAAATGACTCAAGAAGTAAGAAATCTTAAGTTACAAGTCTAAAGCCTACCTTGTTTAGGTATACTAGACTTCCAAGCCTTTAAGATAGTAGAAACAAATGCTTTGGAATTAGGCTATGGAGGAATATTAAAACAAAAAAGCCCAGGATCCAATAGTGAACAAATAGTTTGTTTCCACAAAGGAGCCTGGAACACTACTCAACAAAAATATAGCACCATCAAAAAAGAATTTACATAAATAGTTTTTTACATTAATAAATTTCAAGATGATTTGATTAACCAAAAATTTCTTTTAAGGATTGATTGTCAATCTGCAAAAAGAATTTTAGAAAAATATGTCAAAAATATGGTTTCAATATCATATTTTGGATATTAATGAATGAAAAAAAAAAGATTACAATAGGGAATGAATCTTGACGTATTTAGGTGTCCTCTAAAGGTCACATAGCTTTCATGTCATACTAAATAGGGGATGCCCTATTCACAAATATGAGATGACATAAGATTTTGGCCATGCCTAGACGGAGCGAGGCAAGCACATTCAGAGTTGAGTAAAGCGAGGCAATCATGCTCACATTGACCTTGAAAGAATAATACATGAAAATTTAGAGAAATAGGCATGAGATGAGAACATTTTTAACAATGATATTATGATATGATGTTTATGAGAAGTGATGATACATCTTAATATGCTTATAATTTCCATATTTTCGTGATAACATGTATATTGGATATGTATTATCCAACTATGGCATGACATATTCTGTTGCCTAAACGACTGGACATAACATGTAATACACCATGTGCATTATTTGTTATTATTGTTGTATCTACCAAAAAGTTTGGTTCTCGTTATTATTTTATGTTATATTTATATTGCACAAGATGATATGATGGATCAAAATGACAGAAGCAAGCTAATATAGATAAAAGAGAAAGTTAATGACTTCAAGAAGATTAGCTAAGTGTGTATATATATAATTAAAAAAAATGGAGTCATTACAATAATGTGTTAAGGATGTTGTTGGACATTGATGGAAACACAAAGGATAATTTGAAATCACGATTGCACTTAAAAATGATGAGAATTAAAAAACCACTTGATCCAATAAAAAGTGGAGATAGATACATAATTCCCTATGAAAGATATATGGTGAGTACTTTCCCAAGTACACCAAAAATAATACCTGACCTCCAAACAAACCTGTAGCAGTGGGTATAAGGGTTGATCCCACAGAGATTGATATTATCTTTTGTGAATAAGAAAGGCGGGATTGAATGCTAAAAATAAATTAATAAAGTAAAAATAAATTATAGCAAATAATAAAAGAGAGTGATTAAGAATGGAAGTGTTGGTTTTGATTTATATCCACCATTAAGGAATTGCATTGATCATTGACAACATAATCAATCTTAGATTGAGTATCTATCATTGAGATTTTATCCCTATTGCTCCTTAAGTTTAGTAATTGATGACGATCACCTCAATTAATCCTAATTAACAAGTAATCATTTAACACATCGGTAAAGTACAAATTATTAACCACATGACGAATTAGAAAAAATGGTAGAACTAAACAAATATAGACACATCGTTTATATTTAATTTAGTCAATTATATATTCACCATAGGTTTAATAATTTATAATCCAAAATTATTAATCATATTTGCCTCTTGAATCATAATAATGAAACTTTGTTCAAAATACGATTCAGTAGTAGATTGAAACAATGAAATCACTAGTGTGCACCCTAGATATCAATTAAAATAATCATGGGAATAAGAATGGATGAATAATTAATACTTAATTAAATTTGATATAATAAATTCAAATCAACATCTCACAATGCATAAAACATCCTTGAGGTTTCAATCTTCCTCAACCAACAAAAAGGAAACTAACCACGCAAGACCATAAGAAAACCTAGAGAAAAAGAAGAAGACAAAACCTGAGAAATTGATCATTGAATCCTTGGATGGATTGGATACTTTTTCATGCTTTCTTTCGCTCTTATTTATAGGTTGAGAAAGTCCTAAATGCTTCTAGGGTTGTTCCTGGGCTTTTGGGCATCAATTGGGGTCAAAAAATCCTTAAAATCGCATTAAAAGTAGTGTTGTGATGGCGAGCGCCGTAGCCCTCTCCTGGAGCACTAGGGCGGTACGGACACCATTCAATAGCTAGCTTCGTAACACTGCATTGCTTATATATGGGTGCCGCGGTGCTATAAGTTTTCCAAAATTTGCAAAAGTTATAATCATAAAAGTAGTAGCTTGGTCTATTAACTTTCCATAGCCACTAGAATCAACTTAAGCAGAGCTAAAATGAGGGAGATATATACAAATTAGTGGCCAAAGGTCAGGAATCGTCTTGCTGCACTGTGATTCTGAATTTTAAGCTTTGTAACGCTTTGAAATCTCTCGAATTTGACAATGTGTTCAACATAAAAGTTGTAGATAATTGTCTTACATTTTTATGAACCACTTCGATTGAAGTTCATATGAAAGAAATATTTTCTAATTAGTGCTGAATAGTCTAGAATCACTGCAATTCAGCTTTTTTCTATGAAATTCTTATATGTTTCTCCATTTTTCTTCTTCCTTTGTTCCTACTACACAAAACAAAAAACTAAGCTAATTCATAATCATATTGTACTTAAATCAAACAAAAAGTAGGCTTAAAAGTATTAAAATCATGCTTAATTAAGAATACATTAAATACCTCCACACTTAACCTTTTGCTTGTCCTTAAGCTAAATAATCCCTAACGACAAAAACAAAAATCAATATATGTAGTGAGTGTTAGGCTTACCAAGCTTTTACCTCATAACATGAAAATATGCTTAAAAAAATTTTTGAAAGGTCATAACCATGCATAAGATTAACTCAAATGCAATACATTATTTTATTCTCCTGAATCTCAAGTGTGTGTGTGTTTTTCGGTCAACAAATTTCTTTTTACCCGGATGAGTTTATATATCCCAAAATTTTGTGTGCGGATCTTTAATTAGTTTAGGATTTTCATAGGCTTATTTTTCTTGCCACTCTCCACTAATGTAGGCCAAAACTACCTCTAAGATCAATAGGGTTTTATTTAGCTTGTTATGTGGCCGGGGTATAAGGTAATATAGAGGGTATAAGTTTAGGCTCAATCACCCAACACTACAAAATTAGTTCTAATCTCTTGAGCTTTTTCAAGCTTAGCAAATTTTTTCCCACACTTATTTTCTTACTTTAATTAAATTCAATTTGTTCTTTTCCTTGATTCTCTATTTCTTTTCTTTCACCCACAGTATACCCTATCCTTACTTTTGAAATTTTTTTTTGGATATTTCTTTTCTTTCCTTGCTCCACCCTTTTGTCAATAAAGCTTTAACAAACACATATTCAGAAGAAAAAAAATCATGGAGTGAGTGAATAGGGTAAAAAATAAGGATATTTATGTAAAATTTAGCTTTTGGCTCATTTGTGGATCTAGAAGTAAAAGTTCATTAAGCTCAAAATAGAGGAACTAAAGATATTTCATTGCTTGGGTTAGAATTAAAAGGCTCAATGTAACATCCTTAATTTCATTTCTTTTATTAATAAAGGTACATAAATATTTAATGTAACATCCATAATTTTGTTTCTTTAAAGATACATAAATATTTAATTAAGAAAATAAATTTATTAGATAATTTTTAGATATCTAAGGAAATATAATCCTTAGAAATTCTTCACCTTATGTGTATGCATAGAAAATGTTTCTAACATTAAAGGAACAAGTAAAGAGAGAAACTTAATGGGAAAAATTAGAAATAACATACTAAAGAGAGGCAAAATTCTTTGGTAAGTAAGATAATTTTTTGTAAAGTAAGTAAAGGTCTTAAAATTTTAAGAAGATTGGATTAGGGTAATTTTTCCTAATTCAAGAGTTAGAAATTTCTAAGTTTAACATCTCCCTATGAACACTTCATATAGATTTTTTTCACTTCACATAAGTGTCTAGCGAGCCCATTGGATAACCTAAGCAAGAAATAAAACATATACTTGGACTACGATATAGAAGTTGGACCTGTAGCCCAAAAATTATGAAAATGTGACCAAAGCCTCCAAGAAAGGTAGAATTTTATCCAAAGCAAAGAAAATGGGTAGGAATGAGCCCAAATTCAAGAGAAAAAATAAAATAAAATAAATCATGTGATGAAATAATAGTGTAATAATAATAAAGATTAGGTTACATGGCATTAAGATAAAAATTCAGCAAGTGGTGTGATATCCTACATTTATAATTTTAGCAAGTGGTATAATAATACATGGCATTAGGACAAAACATCTATATCCTACACTCATAATTTTAGCAAGTGGGAAATAATACATAGCATTATGACAAAACATCCTTATCCTACACAAATAATTTCAAATAAGCAAGGAAGATTCAAGGGTTGAAAATTTACCATCTAAAAAGGGAAACCTATCATACTTGATTAAGACAAAAGAAAAAAGAAATGAATCCCTAAATCAAAGGGACCTTGTCCCTTGTCTTAAGAACATATTATTATAATTTTTAAAATATAAATCTCCTTTTGCTATGCATATCTTGACTAAAGAAGAAGAAGATAAGAACATGAATTGTTTGTTTTCCAAAAATCAACCATGTGCATCCTAATTGTGATATGGTACACCCATGATCATGAAAGGTGAATTATTTGATAGCATATTTAAGCAAAACCCCCCTTATAACATGATAACTTTGTCCAAGTGAGGGAGACGAAAAATAGAAGCAAGGTAGAGTGAGGAAAGGAGAGAAGGGGGGAGAAGAAAGGAAGGAAGAAAAAAGAGAAGTCTAGAGGACTAAATAATCAAGGTAAGTTAGCTTAATCTCCACTTGAATCCATCTTTCTTCTTCATCCTTGGGGTTTAAAAAACTCACCCTCCTTCTCTTATGTAAGCCACTAGAAAAGCTAAGGGAAGGGAGGAATCTTGCTACTTCTTTCAAGAGAAAACAAGAAAAAAAATTCACTAAGTCAACTAGGGAGATCCTTAGGTAGGTTTAACAATATTTCTTTTTGAAAAGTTTTGAAATTTGTAACATTTATATGGGATTTTGATCTTAGAACTTTGACGATTGGTTATAGATGTTGCTATATCATGTTACATATTAATCTTGCATGTGATGTATGTTTGAATACTTAGGCTAGTGTAGATAGTTCTACATAGGTATGGCTATGGTTGGCAAACTTTTATGCTTCTGTTTTAAAAATTTTGGGAAGAATCACTAAGGAATTAAAATAAATAGTTAACATGATAATTGTAGATCTATGTCTCGTGGATTTTTAGACACTATAATCACTCAATTTGAAGTCCATATGACATAGAGATAGTCAGATTAGTAAGCAGTGGTCAAAATATGATTAATCAGGGAAGAATCTATTAGGAAAGCTTCTATGTTTGAATTTATGGGAACCATATGTAGGGAATTAAAATAATTGTTTAACATAAAAATTATAGATATATGTCTCACAGAATTTTAGCCACTAGAATCACTCAATTTGGAAGTTTTATGAGAGAGATATGAATAGATTAGTTAGTAAAGGTTAGAACCTACCCGAGAAGGAATAACCGGTCACTTGAGGGTGTAATATCACCACAAATCTTTAATATTTGGCTAAATTGTTCAACATAATAGTTTTAGATAATTATTTTATCTTTACCTTGACACCAAGATCACAAAAATCGGAGTTAAAATGAGAGAGCTATGCTCTGATTAGTTAGAGAAGGTCAAATAGGATGAAAACCTGCATCAAGAAAATAAAGAGATAAAAATAATATTTGAAAAAGAAGAAGAATCTTATAAATGAAAATAATAAATGACTAGTATATGCCATAGTCATTGTCATTGCATGAACTTCTTACCATCTTAAGTGTGTAATTTTGACATGAAAATATTTTATAAAGTGATATTTGAAACGGTTATATTCATGGCATGATTACCAATGATTTTTGGTAATAATTATATTTTGATATGAGTGTAATGAACATACTTGTTATTGAAATCATATTTTTGGCTAATATTGTGAAAAGAAAAGAAATGAGCACGGTCACATGGCAATCAGTGTGGTGCACCAGTAGAGGACACCCTACCAACAGTTATGATTATATTAATGAGAAACGAAAGAGAAAGTGTGCCATGTTAGACGGAGTGAAAAAAATCCCGTACCGGAGAGTAGAAAATTCTCATCCTGACTAGGATAGCTTGATATGAGAATAAATTGATAGTCATCATATGATATTTTGAAAATAGTTAATCCTGCCATACATGTCATTACTGTACAATTTTCATGTAGATAGACAAAGTGCATTCATGTAACCTAAGGTATTTGCTGTAACTTATACAAATGAACATGACATGATGAGCTATATTGATTATGATTTATTGTTGAACCTACTGGGATTTTATTTTCACTATTTTTCCATATCATGTTTAGAAGATTAACTATGTAGCTATTCTTCATGAAACTTATTATTGCTGTACGTTGGATCGAATTACCTTACCTTGGGCAACTACCGATTATATCAGATATATCTGTAATAGACGTGACTGAGATTTTGGTGGAGATGCCGCCACCCGCACCAGTGTCCCTGGAAGTAGTTTACATGGATGATTAAGGCTAATATGTATATGTTGGACTTTTCTACAAATGTTTGTAAATTAATGATGTGTATGTAAACTCAGTATTGTATAAATTAAATAAATATTATTTTGAGTTAAGTTGTAACGAGGTAAAAACTTCATGGAATTTTAGAAATATAGAAAAAAAAAATTGTTACATAAATGGAGTTGTTACACTCAATCTATCAAATAATGTCTAAATCATCTCCTAATTAATAATATTAGTCTAAGATTTCACCTCAAGCAGCATTCAATTAATTTCTAAAATCCTTTTGAGATCATAAAATATTTTTGAATTATATAAATCTTCTCAAAGTAAAAGAAAAATTAAATGCCAAAAGTTATTGTGTAAAAATGTTTCAGGATTCTAAAGTCAAAAATAATGAATCACAAAAGGGTTAAAATTGTTTAATTAGTGCTTAATAGTATTACCCTAGGATTTCGCTTCAAGTAGCATTCAAATAAGTTTTAGAATCCTATTGAGATCATAAAATATTTTTGAGGCATATAAACCTTCTCAAGTAAAAGACAAATTAAATGCCCAAAGTTACTATGCAAAAATGTTTCAAGATTCTAAAGTAAAAAAGAAATTGCAAAAGGGTTAAAATTGTACCCAACCATGAATTTTCTACATTTTTCAAGAGCAAAAAAAATTTAGATAGTCATATCATTGGATATTGGTTATGGCTAATAACACAACATAAATTGAAACACTCACATAATCACTCAACTTGTTAAATGCAATAAATATGCATTGATAGTGAAAATTAGAAAATTGATGCTTAAAATATGGTCACAATAATTCATACAAATATACTTCCACCCTTACAATCAAACTTTACATTGTCCTCAATGTAAAATAAAGATGATAATCAAGAGTGAGATATGAAGAGATTTAAGTTAGGTGAACTTCCCTAAATTTGTTTTGGGGGGGTAAGAGTGTTGCATTACTGGACCTTGAAGTTTTTTTATTTCCACCTCTCTCTTTTTTTCAATTACTATGTTAGGTTGCCTCCTAATAATCACCTTTGTTTAATGTTGTTGGCTCGACTCAAAGCTTCTTATGTCATTCATAAAGGATGCTTGATGTCTATTTTAATTTGAAATTTATAGGACTTATTCAAGCTTCGAAGTTCTAATACATGACAAGCAACCACATTAGTAATAACAAGTGGTCCAAACCAAGGAAGGTATTTCTTACCTTTGCGGGATCTAACCCCTTTGATCTTTAGAGCTTGATGTAATTCTACAATTGGGTCTATGCCTTTAAGGTTTGCAATTATTTTTGTAATGTCACTTCCTTTTTCTTGAAGAATATGCATTAATGCCTTCTCTTTTTGAGCACCTAGATTTTGGGAAACTATGATAGGTAATGCATCTCCAACTTCCAAGTATTTTGGGTGAATAGGAAGAGGTGATAGATTTGATCCAAGATCCTGCAAAATAGAAGATGCATTTGTTTCATTAGAATTTGGTATTGAGACAGGGGATCTTTACTTGTTTGCTACACTTTTTGAACTACTTTTAATTATTCATTATTTTCTTACAAGTGAACACTCAATGATGGTTCCTCAATTTTTTTCTCTGAAGGTTTAACGTCCTGTGCTACATAATCTATCATATTAATAGTATAGGCAGTAAGATCTTTCATGCGACTGCAATTACTAAATTTCATAATTTTTTCTTCAAATTCCATTGTTAGTGTTCCACTATGAACATCTATTATGGCCTTGGATGGTTTTAAGAATGGTCTTCTTATTAAAATTGGAGTGGTTTGATCACCACTCTCTATATTAAGTACATAAAAATCAGCAAGGAAAATTAGGTCACCAACTTGCACTAAAACATCCTCAACCATACCCTCGGAAAGGGTATTAGATTTGTTAGCCAATTAAATTATAACACTAGTTTGTTTGAAAGGCCCTAGTGTTAAAGATGCATAAATAGAGTATGGCATGACATTAATAGATGCTCCTAAATCTAGCATGGCCTTCTCAAATTTAGTATTGCCTATAGTGTAGGGAATAGAAAACATACATGGGTCCTTGTATTTTGTAGGGAGTTTTCTTTGAATAATTGCATAAACATGTTCCCCTAATTTTACTTTCCTAGTTCCTTTCAACTTCTACTTTCTCTTTTGGGTGTGTAATTCCCTCAAGAAATTGGCATAACAGGGTTCCTGTCTAATTACATCTGAAAGAGGAAGATTCACCTCACACTTTCTAAAGGTCTCATATAAGTTAGAAGTCTTTTCATTCATCCTATGTTCTTTCAGAGCTTCAAGAAAGGGAGGTGTAGGTTTATATTCAAATAAAGGTGCAAACTTACCTTTTGGATGCTTACCTTCCATGGTTGCATTATTTTTTTCTTCCTCTTACTTAGTTGGTACTTGTACCTCTTGCATCAGAATCTCAACTTCTTTATCACTTTGTAGCATGATGGTACTTACATTTTTCCTTGGGTTTATCATAATTTAAGAGGGAAACTAACCTAAATTTTGAGCGTCTAACCAGCTAACTGTGGTTGCTAATTGGTCCATTTGATTTGCTAGGCTTTGAATACTAGCTCTTGTCTTTTGCTAAAAATTTTTAGTGTTATGTGCAAGAGATTTAAGGATTTCTTCTAAAGAACTACTTATTTTGGAATCTTAAGATGCAGTCTATCTAGGATAATAGGCATGTTGGTTATACTAAAAAATTTGTAAACTTTTGTTCTGCATGCCTACTTTGTGCATTCCCATACCTAAAGTTGGGATGATCCTTCTATCTAGGATTATATGTATTAGAGTAAGGATCATACCTCTTCAGTTGTCCAAGGAAACCTTCTACTGCATTAGCTTGCTCTATGGATTCTTCTTGGAGTCTAAGGCACATATCAGTTGGGTGCCCTATAGTTGAATAGATTCCACAAACTTTAACTTGCTGAGGTGTACCTATAACAATTTGGCATACAAAAGAGGTAAGTTCAGATATTTGTTGCTGAAAGGAAGAAGTACTTACCTCATGGGTATGTTGAACTGGAGAATCTTGTCTAATGCCAAATTGTTGGGAGTTGATAGCCATATTTAATATCAAGATTCTGGTTGCTTCAAGAGTCTTGTCTACTAGTGCTCCTCTACTAGCTGTATCTATCATGCTCCTATCTCCCTACAAAAATACCTTCATAAAAATATTGGATTTGTAGCTGCTCACTAATTTGATGATGTGGACAGCTTGTACAAAGCTTTTTAAATCTCTCCCAATACTCATAAAGTGTCTCTCCATGTAATTGTCTACTGTCGTATATTTCTTTTCTTATATTTGTGGCTCTATATGTAGGAAAATATACCTCTAAAAATAACTTGTTCATCTCATTCTAAGTGGTGATAGTGCCAGATGGTAAATAATATAGTCAATCTTTGGCTAAATCTCTTAAAGAAAAAGAAAAAGCCTTAAGTTTAATTTGTTCCTCAGTCACTCGAGGGAGCTTCATGCTAGTACAAGCCACTTGTAATTCCTTTAAGTGCTTATGTGGGTCTTCACCTACAAGACAATGAAAATTAGGTAAGAGATGAATTAATCTAGATTTTAATTCAAAATTGATATTCTCATCAATATTAAGAATAGTAATGCATAAGGGTTGCAAATGCAAATCTGCAGCTACAAGCTCCTTCAAAGTGGGGTGCCTAGCCATGATTACTTCCTCCTTTCTTTGATCAATGTCCTCTTAAAGTTCTCTTTCTATACTTGTATATAGATTTTCAAATATCAGGATTGAATTGTAAATCATGACAATTAGCAGAACAAGTCACATGCATAAACCAAAGTAAAAATTACAAAAAGTTAATAGACACAGTCCCCAACAACGTCGCCAAAATTTGGTGGGTACTGTCGTGGGTACACCAAATATAATTCTATACCTCCAAACAATCATGTAGTAATGAGAGTAAGGTTCTATTCCACAGAGACTAGTATTACCTTTTGTGAATAAGAAAGGGGGGATTGAATGCTAAAAGTAAATTAATAAAGTATAAAGAAAATTATTGCAAATAATAAAAGAGAATGATTAAGAATGAAAGCGTTAGTTTTGGTTTATATCCACCATCAAGGAATTGCATTGATCATTGACAACATAATCAACCTTAGATTGAGTATCTATCATTGGGATTTTATCCCTGTTGCTCCTTAAGTTTAGTAATTTATGATGATCGCCTCAATTAACTCTAATTAACAAGTAATCTTTTAGCATATCAGTAAAGTATAATTTATTAACCGCATGAAGAATTAGATAAACTAGTAGAGTTAAACAAATATAGACACATCAACTATATTTAATTTAGTCAATTATTCACCATAGGTTTAATAATTTATAATCCAAAATTATTAATTATATTTGCCTCTTGAATCATAATAATGAAAAATTTGTTCAAAATATGATTCAGCAGTAGATTGAAACAATGAAATCACTTGTTTGCACCCTAGATATCAATTAAAATAATCGTGGGAATAAGAATGGATGAATAGTAAATACTCAATTAAAATTGACATAATAAACTCAAATCAACATCTCACAATGCATAAAAGATCCTTGATGTTTCAATCTTCCTCAACTAATAAAAGGAAAACTAGCTACGCAGGGCTATAAGAAAACTTAGAGAAGAAGAAACTTGAGAAATTGGTCATTGAATCTTTAGATGGATTAAATGTTTTTTCAAGCTTGCTTTCCGTCTTATTTATAGGTTGGGAAAGTCTTAAATGATGTAGGATTGCTTCTAGGGTTGTTCTTGGGATTTTGGGCTCCAATTGGGTTCAATAAACCCTACCAATAGCATTAACAACAATGCTGCAACGACGAGCGCCGCAGTAGTATAGACACCATCCACCAGCCAGATTCATACCACCATGGTGCTGTGTTTTCTAGAAATTGCATATGTGGTCAACAAAAAAGTTGTAGCACTATCTCTTAGCTTTCCATAGCCACTAGAAACACCTTAATTGTAGGTAAAATAAGAGAGATATACCTAAATTAGGGACCAAAGATTAGGATTCATCCTGCTGCACTGCAATTCTGACTTTCAAGCTTTGTAACGAAGCTTTGTAACGCCATGAAATCTCGCGAATTTGACAAAGTGCTCAACATAAAAGTTGTAGCTAACTGTCTTAGATTTTTTCTAGCCACTTGAACCACTTTGATTGGAGTTCATATGAAGAATATGTTGTCTAATTAGTGCTAAATGGTCTGGAATCACTGTAATTCATCATTTTTCCATGAATTTTTTATATTTTTTCTCTACTTTTCTTCTTCCTTAGTTCCTGCAACACAAAACACAAAACTAAACTAATTAATAATCATATTTTACTTAAATCAAACAAAAAGTAAGCTTAAAGGTATTACAATCATGCTTAATTATGAACACATCAATATACAATCTCTAAAGTTGAGATCATGATGCTTATGCCTCCAACATAGGATAAAAAGTGGAGATATATACATAATTCCCCATGCAAATTATACAATCTCTAAAGGTGAGATCATGATGCTTATGCCTCCAACTTAGGTCTTCGGTTTCAAGAGGAAGGACCATCATGTATTTTTTTTAGCATATTCTTCCAATTGTGGTCAAAGAGATTTTACTAAAGATCCATTAATTGTCATTATTCCTCAATTACCTATGCTTAAAAGAATTAAAGGTAGATAAGTAGTTAAGCTGAATATATAATGACCTCATAAATATATATATATATATATATATATATATGTGTGTGTGTGTGTGTGTGTGTGTGTGTGTGTGTGTGTGTGTGTGTGTGTCTGGAGTCATTACCTCTTTTCTATACTATGTTCATTCGCTTGCTCTTTACTTGAATTAATTAATGACAGACCAATGTACTATAGCACCACAATAAAAACATAGACTTAACATAATAAAAATATATTACATCAAAGAACTTTTCATTAGCATAACATTCATGGAGATGTTTATATATAGATTATGATAACCAGAGTACTATTTGTAGTACAAAAAGCAAAAGAACACCCAGTCCTCATTTCAAAAGAATAATCTCCTAAGTCAAGTTAGTACAATTATTTACTATTTACTCATTATTATCACTATCTCCGTCATCTGGCTCTCTTGGTGCAACATGTAGTGGTAGAGGCATGTGCACCGAAAGATTAGATAGATGGACTACCGCTTACTCTTGCACTACTGGATATGCCCAAGGTAGGGAAATTCCACCTAATGAATCACAAACATCAGAATCATCATATAGACTAGTATAGTAATCTACTAATCTGAACATAAAATGAAATAATAGTGAGAATATAAATTTTCAGTAGGTCTTATAGTGATGATGATGCATATAATATCTCAATTATAATATCATGTTCAGTTGTATATAGTACATAATGAATTTAGCTGTAACAATTATAGTGTGCTTATGCATATGATATCATGTGAACATAGCAATTATAGCATACTAGGCTGTACAATAAGTATATCAATATCATATCACATGTTTATAAATCATAAATTTCTCATTATCAAGTTGTTTCTCTTTATTTAGCTGATTTATTGATTTTGAAACTTTGTGAGCATCAACTCACTACTGATAAAAGTCAAATAAACATCAACTCAACCCTGAATGTGTTTGCCTCACAGGTGTGGCAAAAATCATATTTGTTTTTCTGTCCATGAATAGGGCGTCCCTTATTTTAGTACCAATACGGAGGTCATGAGACCTAGGGTCACTTTGCACCACCAATATCGTCCTCCTTCTGAGTGTTTTCATTTTCTTTTTAAAAAAGAGCCAAATTATGATATTGATTCTTCTAGCCATTAAAGGATTAACATAATACAACCACATATGTGTTTCTGAAATAATGCATAACATATATTTGCTCAACATCTTGCATATGAATATAACAGTGTAATCACTCAATTACTATGAATTGCTCTTTGAAGATCATTAAGAATAATATATATGTAGCATGAATAGTGTCATATGTATCACTGCTATAAATGGGAATGACTTATATGCTTGGAAATGGCTTAGCCTTGTGTATCTTTACACAATTATACTTCTAATATTATTTAGTTTTCCACTTACCATGAATATAGAATGTTTTCTTATATTACATTTTACCCTTACTAAGGCTTGTTTTAACCTTATAAGTTTCATTTATATATCTTATCCAACAAAGAAGGCATATTAATCCTTCTTGATTAATTTTATTCCATAGTCCCTTTTAAAAGTTATTCTTACTTAATACTGAGGATTCTAAGACATTCATAACTTCAATGTATGAAGGTGTATTTATAATACTCAATCCAATTACTAGTTTTCATTTCTTATTGTCTACTAAATTATTCATTTCCTAAACCCAATTTGAAAACATGTACATACATACACTTCATTGTGGTTTTGTATTTAGCCAAGTCACTTTAATAAGTGTTTTCTTGTCTTGCATCATATCTTGCATGCATTTCTTTCTTAAATATCTTGTTTCTAGTTCAATTACAGCCTCAAGCATGGCCTGGATATGCTCCATGACACTGCCATGCTTGAAACTAATGCAAAAGTTGTCTTGATACCCGAAATAACACAAAGCACAACCTAGCCGTGTTCTGTCTTAGGTATGCATTTCTTGAAGTAGACCGAAGCATGGCTATCCCATATCTTGGGGCACGGCCGTACTTTAGGCTCACAGCTTCCCTATTTTTCTGTTAGCTAAAAATGTTACATCCTCACCACTTCTTTCCTTCCTTAAACCCTCATAACTCTAGGTTTTATTCATAACATATTACCTTAGATTAACTTAGTGATTGTTTCCAAGAAAATACTATCATAAAACACACAGATATATATATATATATATATATATATATACACACACACACATTTCCAACCAACAAAACAATAAAACCAAACCAGTTCTAGCCATATAACCAAACATTAGAAGATAGATTCACATATGGCTAGCCTTAACAACTTATATGTAAAATATTTTGTGAGAAATATAAGATGAAGAGTTTATGAGAAACAACAAAAGCGTTTTCATCTTTGCATCACATCACATTTTTTAAAGATAAATCACTATGAAACCTACCCCAAAATGCCTCTTAGATACTTCCCTTCTTGCTTCAGTTCAGGTCTTTTCCTTGCCTCTCTTCTCTCTCTAGCTTACACCACTTTCTCTATTATTCTTAGATCCACGCCTCCTTTCTCATTTCTTCTTCTTCCTCTACATTTTCTATTGAAAGTTCCTCTGCTTCTCCTAATATTTCCTTACTAAAAATAAATCCCCCTCTGTTGCCCATTTATGACTCCATGAGTTGGTTATCTATTCCATAATGGCTACCCCTTTGAAGTATCCCCTTAGCCTAGCATAAAATGATAAGTTTTCTGATTGTGTTTTATTTAATTATTATTATTTGTTTTATTTTTCTTTTAATTCATTTATATGTCATAACTAGTGGGGTTTGCGTGTATAATTAAAACAATTTCTCATATATTAACTTGCTATTCCAACTTTTTTTACATTTTATTAGCTCAATATTCCATAGTATAGCATTTTTAATTATTTTCTTAAATAAATATTTTTCTTAAGCAAAAGTGGGATTAATTTACATTATCCTATTTTCTAAAACTATAACATTTACTCCATTATCAATTAATTCTTATTCTACCTTAATCTTATCTTTACACATTCTACTTCTCTTCTATATTTCCTAGCATATTTTTGTGTTAATTTAGGATAATTGAAATTTAAGGATGTTAGATAATCAACTACATTCAGTTATAACATTATTTTGTAAGTTAGAGCCTGTGTTTCCACTTGCCTTCTTTGATATTATGATTCATTTGCCAATTCACCTAGCAAATAAATCAAGGATTGGTGATTCTATTTTGATGGATCTATCATATTGAAAGGTTAGCTTTGTTACTACTTAAACTCATTAACTTTTTAATGTCTAAATTTTTTAATATCTATTAAGTATATATATATATATATATATATATATATATATATATATATATATATTTAAGCACATTGAAAGGTTAAGTATGTAACAGAGCACGCACAAAAGGATATATTGTCAAAGGTTATCTCTCAAAGGAATGTATGACTATTTAATCAAGATATTTGACTAACATGGATGCAAGGCTAAACTATCTAGATAGGAATTATGATTCACTTAATATGGAACATGGTGGCTTGTCCATGTTTTGCTTTAATGGTAAGATTTTTGGAGAGGTGCTTAGGCTAGGGAAAGGTTAAATACTATTGAAATTTAACAAGCTCATTTTTTACATTGTTCAAAATTATTGATTAGGGCACGACTAAGGTTAACAAATGAAATATAGATCAGCTTCAAATTCAAATTGGACCTATTACAAAAGTTCAAGCTAAATGATTCAAAGAAGTATTTAATAGCTTAATTTTGGAGGATTAACTAGGAAAGACATGCATCACTATCGACATTGAGTCAACATTGGTCCACGTCCTTAAAGCCAATATAAATATAATCCAATATCTGTAAATCTAAATATGGACCAAGACTAAGAAATTTTGACTAAAGATTATAAGGCTAAATGCTAAATATAGGCCTAAAGACATGGAAAGCTGAAGGCTAAATATGGGTTAGGCTATTTACTTATTTATTTATAGTTTTTACTTAGTTTGATTAAGAGTATATTCCTTAATTTATTAATGATTAAATTATCTATTCTAATAAGGATTAAATTAGTTTGATTTAGATTGGATTATTTAGTTTATTAATTATTAAAATGTTGAGCTTGATAAAGATTAAGTTATGTAGTTTGTCTAGGACTTTTAATGCACATTGACCTATAAATAGGTATGAATGATCAATAAAAAGCATCATATTATTATTCATAAAAGTGAAAGTGCTTTTTTTTAAAAGAACTATTCAAATTTCTTGAAATTTTTCATGGTATTCATCCCTGACTTATCAATTGGATCTTCCATCACTAACTATGGCATCTTCATTATACCAATTTTTTTACTTTTATATAAGAGACAGGTCACGATTCTAAACGAAACTAACTGTAAAAATGATCTTAGAGCCTTCTCAAATCACGTGTTTTATCAGTTCTTAGGGGAGTACGCATAATTTGGTATAAAAACCCAAGTTTAATCTTAAGTTTACCTATTTTTAATTTTTGTTTTGGCAATTTCAAGTCCAAAATCCTTTTTCCCATCTATGTTTTGGTTGAGTTTTATTAAAATCCTTGTTCTTGTCTACTTTGTTCATTTTTATCCAACTTCTAGTACTTATTTGAAAAAAAAAAGAATTTTAAAAAAATCTTGAGAAAAAAGTGATAGGGAATTTTGGAAAAAAGAGAACATTAGAATTCCAAAAAAAGAAAATAAAAAGAAACAAAAGGGAAATTCAAATTCAAAATAAAAAGGAGGGAGTGAAAGGCAATTCAAATTCAAAAAAAAAGAGAGATGAATTGTTGTTGTAAAGTTTGATTTTATTTTCTTGTTAGTTTTAAAAGAATTGAAAGAAAAAATTGAGTGGAAAAGTTCAAGAATAGAGAGGACATTAGAGGGTTAAAAAACACCAAATTTATTGTGTGAAATATGAGAGTTGAGTGAATTAAATTTTTTTAGTGAAACACAGGAGAAAGTATTGTGATACTTGTCTCTAACATTGTTTTGCAACAAACATGTCACACAACAAGGATAAAAATATTTTTGAAGATGTATCGGCAATGGCAAATGATAACGAATAGGCTATCCAAGGTGAATTGTTAATTGTAAAGAGAGCTATAACTGTGCAAGTCAAAGAAGATGATGAAGTGCAGCGAGAAAACATCTTTCATACTTGGTACCATATTCAAGACAATGTATGTAGTGTAATTATTGATAGAGGTAGTTGTACTAACATTGCTAGTACTAGAGAAATTAAGGTTACCAATAATTGAACATCCCCGACCTTACAAGTTTCACTGGCACAATGATAATGGTGATGTGAAAGTGAATAAATAGGTGTTAGTTTTTTCCACATTGAAAAAAATGAAGATGAAGTTTTGTGTGATATAATTTTGATGCAAGCTAGACACTTGTTACTAGGCCAACTGTAACATTCCTAATTTTTTTTCTTTTATTAATAAAAGTACATAAATATTTAATTAAGGAAATAAAACTTCTTAAACAATTTTTCGAAATCTAAGAAAAAAATATAAGCCTTAGAAATTCTTAACCTTATGTGTATGCATAGAAAATGTTTCTAACATTATGGGAATAGGTAAAGAGATAAAACTTAATAGAAAAAAATTAGAAATAACATCCTAAAGAGAAGTGAAATTCTTAGGTAAGAAAAATAATTTTTTGGAAGTAAGTAAAGGTGTTAAAATTTCAACACTGGATTAGGATAATTTTTCCTAATTCAAGAGTTAGAATTCCTAAGTTTAACATCTCCACCCATACATTAGGCCTTCACCTATGGACACTTCATAGAGTTTGTTTTCCACTTCACATGAGTTTTCAGCAAGCCAATTGGATAGGCCAAGTAAGAGATATAACATAAACTTGGACTAGAATATAGAAGTTGGATTGATAGCCCAATAATCATGAAAATGTGACCAAGAACTCCATGAGATGTAGAATTTTAGCCAAAGAAAAGGGAATGGGCAAGAATGAGCCCAAATCCAAGAAGGAAAAAAGAAGAACCATGTGATGAAATCGTAGTGTTATAATAATCAAGATTATGTCACATGACATTAGGAAAAAATATATATATCTTACACTAATAATTTCAGTAAGCCATGTGATGATATAGTAGGTAATAATACATGGCATTAGGATAAAACATCCTTATCCTACACAAATAATTTCAGCTAAGCAAGCGAGACTCAAGGGCTGGAAATTTATCACCTCGAAAGGCAAACCTATTATACTTGAGTGAGACAAAAGAAAAAGAAAAAGAATCCCTAAATCAAAAGGACCTTGTCCCTTATCTTAAAGACATTTTATTACGATTTTCAAATACAAATCTCCTTTTGCTATGCATATCTTGATTAAGGAAGAGGAAGACATGAACATGAGTTTTCTTCCCCCAAAAAACAACCAAGTGCATCTTAATTGTGATAAGGTAGACTCATGATTGTGAGAGGTGAACCACTTGATAGTTTATTTAAGCAAAACCCACCCTTATAACATTATAATTTCATCCAAGTGAGGGAGAGGAAAAATAGAAGCAAGGTAGAGTGAGGAAAAGAGAGGAAGGAAGAAAAAGGAGAAGTTTAGAGGACTAAGTACTCAAGGTAAGTTAACTTGATCTCCACCTGAATCCATCTTTTTTCTTCATCCTTGGGATTCAAAACTCACCCTTCTTATCTTATTTAAGCTGCTAGAAAAGCTAAGAGAAGGGAGGAATCTTACAACTTCCTTCAAGAGGAAACAAGAAAAAGAATTCACTAAGTGAGTTAGGGAGATCTTTAGGTTGGTTTAACAATATCTCTTTTTGAAGAAAATGTTTGAAATTTGCAACATTTATATGGGATTTTGATTCTATAACTTTGATGAAAATTTCTACTTTGATGATTAGCCATGGATGTTGCTATATCATGTTACATGTTGATCTTTCATGTGATGAATGTTTGAATGCATATATTGGTATGAAAATTTTCTGCTTAGGCACAACTATGGGTGGAAAACTTTTAGGGATTTTTGTACTGTTATGATGCCTATTATGATATGGTAAAAATGGATGGAAGATGGTTAGTTTGGTAAATTAAGTATGGCATTAAATACCTTGGGGAAGACCATGAGAAATTTCCGTTAAGAAACAACCTTAGTGATGTATGATTTGATTCTATTTTACTTTTGAAGTGGAAGATAGAATATGTTAAATTAAGTAAGAAATGTAATTAAATGTTGAGATGAGTAATTCTATGGTTAGATAGAAATTTATATGAAAAATGGATGAGGACTTAATAAAAGGATGAACTAGAACTTTAAGAAAGGCTACCCTAAGAAAATTAGATTTTGGAGTAACTAGGGAAACTTCTATTTTTGAAATCTTTTGGAAAAATATATAAGAAACTAAAAGAAATAGTTAACATAATATATATATATATATATATATATATATATATATATATATATATGTCTCAAAAATATTTAGCCACTGGAATCATTCAATTTGGAATACATATTAGGAAGATATGGTCATATTAGTAAACAATACTCAGAAACTAGTTAACCAGGGAAGCATCTATTAGGTAAGTTTATGTGTTTGAACTTCTAGAAACCATTTGTAGGGAATTAAAAGAAATAGTTAATATGACAAATATAGATATATGACTTATGAATTTTTAGCCACTAGAATCGCTCAATTTAAAGTCCATAGAAGGGAGATATGATCATATTAGTAAGTAGAGGTCAGAACCCACCTGAGAAGAAATAACTTTAAATTTGAGGGTGTAATAACTCTATGATTCTTTATGGTTTCACTAAAATGTTCGACATAAGAGTTTTAGAGGTTTGTCTTAGCTTTAAATGGACACCGAGATCACCTCAATCAGAGTTAAAATGAGGGAATTATAGTCTAATTAGTGAGAAATGAAAATAATATTTAAGAAAGAAGAAGAATCTTATAAATGAAAATAATAAATTACTAGTGTATGCCCTAGCCATTACCATTGCATGAACTTCTTACAATCTTAAATGTGTAATTTTGACATGGAAATATTTTAAAAAGTGATATTTCAAAATGATTATGTTCATGGCATGAGTACCAATAAATTTTGGTAATGATTATAGTTTGATGATAAATTATGACATATGAGTATAATGAACTTACTTGTTATTGAAATCATATTTTTGGCTATTAATGTGGAAAAAAAAAGAGATGAACACAGTCACATGGCGGTCTATGTGGTGCACCAGTAGGGGACGCCCTACTCACGACTATGTCTATGAAATTGAGAAAAGAGAAAGTGTGCCATGTCGGACAGAGCGAGGAAAGGCCGTACCAGAAAGTAGAAAGTACTGACCCTAACCGGAGTAGTTTAATATAAAAATAAGTTGATAGCCATCATATGATATTTTGAAAATAGTTATTCATGATATACATGTCATTACTGTACAATTTTCATGTGCATAGATAAAGTGCATTCATGTTACCTAAGGTATTTGCTGTAGCTTATATAGATGAACATAACATGATGAGCTATACTGATGATAATTATGATTTATTGTTGAACCAACTGAGATTTAATTCTCACTATTTTTCATATCATGTTCAGAAAGACTAAATATGCAAATATTCTCTATGACCGGATTTTAACGTACGTTGGGTCGAGTTGACTAAGATCCTAGTGAAGGTGTAACTACTCGCACCCGTATCCCCGAAACTAGTCAATATAGATGAATAAGATGTACACATATATGTATTTATTTTTTGTACGGACGTTTTTTATTAATGATGTGTATGTGAACTCAAAATTATATCAGTGTTAATGGTATACCATAAACCTTAAATATGCTTGGTTAATTTAATTGAATGCTATTATGAGTTAAATAGTTAGATGTAAAGATTTAATAACTTCACGGAACTTTACAAATATATATATATATATATATATATATATATATATATATATATATATATATATATATATATATATATATATATCTGTGTGTGTATATAAAAAAATGGAGTTGTTACACCAACTATGGTAATTTTATTAGCGTGTTAAATATGATGGCTTTACCAACAAATACTTATTTATACTTAATTAAAAGAAAACCACCCTAATTCCATTAACACTAACATAGGTTTATGAAGATCAAGTGAGGTTACAAAAATAAAGTGATCAAAAGAAATAAAGTGAAAATTAGAGAGAAAAATAAATTTTTATGCTAAAGTGAGTAAAATAAAAAGAGCGATATTCTTAAATTAGCTAATTATTGTACTTTTGTACAAAGTAGTATTATTAAACACTAATAAACTTGATGTATCTTTGTCTAGTTCTATTATTTCTCTTTTGTAGGAGTTTAATGATGCTTTTTTCGAGGAGATTCCACCTAGTTTACAATTTCTTCAGGAGATTGAACTTCAAATTGATTTCATTCCTGATGCGTCCATTTCAAATTGACCATCCTATTAGAGCAATCTCGAAGAGACAAAGGAGCTACAAAGACAAGTTAAAAAATTAATGGAGAAGGGGTATGTGCTAGAGAGCATGAGTCCTTGTGCAATTCTAGTTTTACTTGTGCCTAAGAAGGATGAGACATGGAGGATATGCGTTAATTATTGAGCCATTAATAATATTACCATAAAGTATTGACATTCCAATCCTAGATTAGATGACATATTTAATAAATATATGGTTCTTGTACTTTTACAAAAAAACAATTGATCTTAAAAGTGGATATCATTAAATTAGGATGAGAGAATGTGATAAATGGAAAATTATGGACATGTTTGTTTTCTTGTTTTAAAAATTGTTTTCTATTTTTAGTTTTTTTCAAAACAAATGAAAAAATCATTTGGAAACTATTTTTTGTTATCGTTTCAGAAACAACTTTTGGAAATAAGTTATTTTTAAAACAAAAAAACAAAAAGAAGGGAAAAAAATTTTTGTTTCCTGTTTTTGTTTCCATAACATAAAAAAGGAAAAATAAAACAACAAGTTTTCAAAATAGTTTATCAAACGAATTTTTTTACTTTTGTTTTGCAGAACAATTTTAAACATATTTTTTAGAAACAGTTTAAAAAAACAAAAAGAGAATCAAGCAAACCAATATTTAAGAAAAACTATAGTTTATATGAGTGGTTAGTTATGCAGTTTGAATTAACTAATGGACCAAGTATTTTCATGATATTGATGAGTTATGTTTTGTGTTCTTTTATTGGCAAATTTATGGTTGTGTACTTTGATAATATTTTGATTTATAGCAAAAATTTGAATGATAATATTAAGCATTTAAAATTTGTTTTAGATGTTTTGAGAAAAGAAAAGTTGTTTGTTAATCTCAAAAAGTGTATCTTTTGCACATATAACCTTGTATTTCTTGGATTTTTGTTAGTACTAAATGAATTATGATGGATGAAAAAAAGGTAAAAGCAATTTAAGATTGGCCCAGCCTTAGAAATATGGGTAAAGTTTGAAGTTTCTATGAGTTGACTATCTTTTGTAGCAAGTTCGTAAAAGATTTTCGTAGTCTAGTTGCACATTTGATTGAAGTTATACAAAAATGTGGGTTTTAAATGAGGTGATAAACAAAAAAAATTGATCAAAGAAAAATTGACTAATGCACTTTTGTTTGCTTTACCTAACCTCACAAAAATGCTTAAAATTGAGTGTGATGCTTCAAGTATATGTATTTGAGCTGTTCTAATGCAAGAAGGGTGTCCTAATGTTTACTTTGGTGAGAAACGTAGTGGGACAGCTTTCAACTACCTAACATATGACAATGAGATGTATGCATTGGTTAGGACATTGAAAACTTGGTAGCACTATATTTAGCCAAAAGAGTTTGTGATTCGCACTAGTCATGAATCCTTAAAACATTTGAAGGGCTAGCATAAACTAAACAAGTGGCATGACAAGTAAGTTAAGTTTATTGAAACATTTTCTTGTGTGATTAAATACAAGTAAGATAAGAAAAAAATTAGCTGATGCATTGTCTTAAAGGCACACTTTATTTTCTACTTTAGATGCAAAATTACTTTACTTTGAATACATTAAATATTTGTATCCTATTGATTTTAATTTTGATAATGTATTCAATGCATGTGAGAAGGTGGCATTTAGTAAGTTCTTTATGCATAATAGATTTATGTTTAGAGAAAATAGATTGTATGTGCCTAAATGTTCATTGTGTGACTAGCTTATTAGAAAACCTCATAGAGGTGGTTTGTTAGGACATTTTGGTAAATCTAAAACTTTAGATGTTTTGCGTGAAAACTTCTTTTGGCCTCATTTAAAATATGATGCAGAATAAATAGGTGAGTAGTTTATCACATGTAAACAAGTTAAGTTTAAAATTAAGTTTTATGATTTATATACTTCTTTGCCTATTCCTAGTGAACCTTGAATTAACATATCAATGGATTGTGTTAGATTTGCTAAGGTCTAACGTGGTAAAGATTCAGTTTTTGTGGTTGTGGATAGATTTTCTAAGATGGCACATTTTATTTCATGTAACAAAACTGATGATGTTTCACATATTGTTAATTTGTTCTTTGGAGAGATTGTAAGATTACATGACATGCCAAAAATAATTATTTAGGATAGAGATGCTAAGTTGTTAAGCTATTTTTCGAAAACTTTGTGAGGTAAGTTAGGAACTTTTATTTTCTACTACTTGTCACCCACAAAGTAATGGTCAAACTAAAGTAGTGAACAAAATTGTTTACTTTGTTGAGGATTATTATTAAAAAGAACATCAAACATGAAAAGAATGTTTACCATACGTTGAGTTTGATTATAATTGTACTATTCATTCTATCTAAGTTTTACCATTTAAAATTGTTTATGGTTTTAATCCTTTGACTTCATTAGATTTAATACCATTACCTTTGTCTACACATGGTAACTTAGATGAAAAGAAAATGGTTGAATTTGTCAAGTATATATATAATAAAGCAAAACTCAACATTGAAAGAAGAACGAAACAATATGAAAAACAAACAAACAAAGATGTCACAAGCTAACATTTGAATTGGAGACTAGGCTTGGTTAAACATGAGAAAAGAAATATTTCTAGCACAAAGACATTCTAAGTTGCTTTTGAGAGGATATAGTTCTTTTCAAGTCCTTGAACACATCAATGACAAAGCTTGTAAGCTAGATTCACCAAGTAAGTATAATGTTAGTACAAATTTTAATGTTACTAATTTAAGTCCTTTTGATATAGGTGATGATTTGAAGACAAATCATTTTCAAGAGGAGAGGAACGATAAGGGAACAACTAAGGTTAACAAATGGAATGTAGACCAGTTTCAAATTTAAATTGGATTTATTACAAGCTTGGGTTAGATGTAACGCCCCCAATTTTCGAGCAGGTGGAACAAACATTTTTTCCCGCAATCAAATATTTTTCATAATATGCATAACACTATTCTTTGTCATGGAAATAGATACATATAGGTTCTCTTATGTATATACATTATACATACCAGGTTATAAATGTCAAAGTAACAACAGAAGAAGGGATTCTTCCTATGGCATTCAGAGCATACTCCAGAATACAAACACAGTATAATTCAAAACTGTGTGTCTTAAAAGTAATGTAGACTCACCCAGAGAATATGTCACCTAATTGATCACCTATTTGTAAGATCAGACTCTATATTTTTATCTGAAAAATTTGAAAATATCGTGTAGTGAGTTTGACAACTCAGTGAGTAGATAATACCTCGTATGACCTCTTAGGTTAGTATATGGATGTACTCATGTTTTAAAATTTGTCACTTAGAAAATAAAGTTTAGAAGTACATCCATATGGGACCCGTATTTCAAATATTCTCAAATAAAATGATATTCAGATATCCAAACCATATTTAGCACAGTATGATCATTAAACAAATATTGTTATGTTCAACTGTATAAACTATAGTAAAATAATAAGCTTTTGAGATAAAGTTATAACTTTTAAAATGACCTGCCTTATTCGGCAATCTAGTCAACCAACACACTAAATTCACTCATTGGCTATACGTATAATGACCGATCGACTACAGTCACAATAGGCATTAGAGAATGTGAGTTCATCACCCATCTGTCTCCTCACATTACCACTGTCACCCGGTTGGAGCAACCCTCCCTTAGCTCACTCAGGCTAATAGGGTGCCCCCTATTCAGTATCGTCACAAGCCATACAACCCGTCGATATTCATCCATACATATAAATAAATAAATAAATATATATATATATATATATATATATATATATATATATAAATGTATAGTTATCAAATGCAATGTATAATTATCAAGCAACTCGCCATGAGTTTTACGCTTGACATTCAATCATAATTAGCAACTTTATAGTTTTACAAATCAATGCCTCATGCACAAAATATTCACTTTATCAAATAACGATAAATACATTTAGAACCACATATTCAATGAGTTTTAAAATCTATTTGCAAAACTATACTATTCTAGAACTATGTGCTAGTTCATAAGTAAAAAAGATATTTTAACACATTTTAGAAATATATAAAAGTGTAAATATCTTATAAACATAATCAAATACACATTTAAAGATCAAGAAGAGTATAAGGCAAGTCATAGAAAGAATTATCCACTCATAGGTCAGGGCTCTAAGTTGGACACCCCCAAATGTAATTTTTCAAGGCAAATATGATCAAATGGATCTCAAAAACAAGTCCGGAGGGTCCAAAAGCCTAGGAAATGACCCCGGGAGCTTGGTCAACGCTAGTCACTATTCACAGGCTGAAAACACTATTTATCGCACGGAAATCACTATTCACCGCGCGGAAAACACTATTTATACCCGCCAAATTTACTCTTTACGACACACAAAAAGTTGTCAGATGGCCGAAAACACTTATATCCTAAGGTTTATCTAGCTTCTATATCCATCTACGGTGTTAGATTTTCAATTTGAGGTCTCTAAGTAAAAGTTTCATAATTTACTTTTTTTTAAGATTTTCTACTTCTGATCTGCGGTGATTCTACGGTTGATTTGAAAAATTGTTCGGTCAAAATTGTAGTATACTTCATCCTAAATCCAATGGTATCTTTAGTTTTGAAATCGAAAGCCAATAAATACTTCAAATTTAGAGAGAAAAATAAAGATTACTATTTACACTATTCATACTATTACGGAATCGTAATTTTTGCATTCTCTTCGGCTTCCGTCTCCCCTTCCCCCTTTTTCTTTCTCTTTTTCCTATTTTTATTTATTATTATTTAATAATTGAATAATGATATTTATTTTTATATATATACATATAAATATTATTGTTCATCTTAAAATATCCCAAAAATTTCTAAAAATTTATATTTGTACAAAACTTTAGTTGCACTCTTAAATCATGACTTTTCTTAATAAAAATGTTAATAAAATAAATCACAAAATAAATATCTTTAGACATAATAATAAAAAGAATATTTCTAAAAATAAAACAAAAAATTATTAAATGCTAATATAATTATTTTAAGCAAAGCAAAAATCATTTTATTTAAAATATATATTTGTTTATAGCAAAACATTATTATTTTAAAAAATTACAGGATATTACATTCTTCCCCCCATAAGAAATTTAGCCCCTGAATTTCAAACCATCCTATTGTATGTAAGAAATGAAGTCAAGGCATAATTCGGAGTTATCAATCAGATTACTCAAATAATTAAGAATATCTCATCTACATGTCATCTTCTACTTTTCAGGTGGCTTCCTCACTTCTGTGGTTTTGCCATATAATCTTAACCATTGGAATTTTCTTCAACCATAAGTTTTTCACTTTTCGATCAATAATAAACATCGGGTTTTCTTCATGATTAAATCAAATTCTTGTACAATTGAATTTCTTAGAATTAGATCATATGAGAAGAATCTAATATGTACTTCCTTAGCATTAATGCAAAAAAGATTGTACCAACATCACTTAATCCTGATGGCAAAGTTAGGCAATATATATTATGCATACTTTGTCCAAGATTTCAAAAGAGCCTATATACTAAATCTTAACTTTTTCCTTCTTTCCAAACCTCATTACCTCTTTCATGGGTGAGTCCTTTAAGAAAATTTGGTTACCAACTAATAATTTTTAGTGCTCAACATTCATGGTCCTTATAGACTTTTGGCCTGTATTGAGTTTTTTGTATTTTGTTTCTAATCAATTTCACTTTATTAACGACATCTAACCATAAGTTTGACTCTACTGAGTCATCTAACAGAAAGTTTGCAACACCTCTTACATAAGGCTTCAAGTCATCCAATAATACTTTATTATAGGCAAATTATGTTAAGGGATATCCCTTCAAACTCGAAGACATACGCTTGAAGCATACTCTCTAAATTAACATCATCAATTTAAGTTAGTCATATTCTATCTATTGCATGATATTCCAAATTGGATTCTCAAAACTTAACTTTACTCAATTCACTTACCTATTAAGAGACCTACTATGTTCATGTAAAATCTCAAATGGTGACATTTATAAGTTGGCCTAATAATTATTGATATGGGCAAATTTAACTAAGGATAAATGATTTTCTCTAAAATTTCACCAAAATTATTTAAAGATACCTAAAGCATAACTTCTAATGTATAAACACATCATTTAAATTTACTATCAGCTATACTATAATCTAGCTAAGATCTTAAACTTCCTTATTAGCTCTCTTGAACCAATATATTCAATTCTAACTTGCTGTCATATCAAACAACGAAAAATATTTTACTTGTATTTTCTTTTTACCATTATACTAATACAATTCTTTTATATTTTAGTATATCCTTATTGCCTTGGGTTATTCATATTCACAATCTATCGCTTCTTTTGAAATCTCCTTCATCAATAATTATTCACATGTGAATTTCTAATCTCAACATAATTCACATCCTCTATACATCCTATATACTAAACTCAACTTAGCATGGTATAAACTCTTAACAAAAATACCTTTATCACTTTACATTATTTTCGAACATGGTTCTCAAATTATTCTCATTTCCCTTCTCAACCACATTAGGTAAACTTAGGTGTTCTTCATATCTTAATACTCAATCAATATATACTGTAAACTCATTATTCTTTCTAATTTGCACATAATCTGCCAACTTACATAGTTATACATACTTGATATAAAGATTTTTTTTAAATGCGTTCTTTATTAGATAAATTCTTTCAAAATATTCATACTTTAACCTACTAACCACTTGGACACCAAAATAGCTGAGTTTCAAAAAAAAGGAAATTAACTTTTCTTGAAATGAGAGAAAAAACTTTGCATTTAATGCCAACCATTAATAAGGAAGAATGCAGTAGAACAGACGAAAAGCATAATAAAGAATAGTGCCAAAATAGAAAGTCAAAAATTTGGACCAAGCATTGAAAGAAAATTAAAATCGGTGGCCGTAATTCTTGAAAAACTATAAACAAAATCTAGCTGTTATTTTGGAAAAAATTGGTGGCCGCAAGTTTTGAATATATGTTCCAAACTCTACTTTAAAGCTGTTGGTATTTCGTAGAAAAGAAACATTTTTGATCTTATAAAAGTCTGTGAAAAACAAAGAATACATAGTTAACTAGTAGGATGCAGTTGATTGCTTCAAAATAGATGTTATCAATCAATTGTAAAATAAACCAGTCCAAATTAAAAATTCTCAAAATAGCTAGTCGACTTAATAATACCAATAGTCGACTAATAAGAACATTGAGAAAACAAAATAAACCATTTGATTGTCCATCTTCAACAATTAACTTGTTTGTATTTTCACTCTTTTTTTTGCAATTACGCCTATCACCTACAACTTTCCTATAAGAATCAAGACATCAATGCTTCATCAAGGCCAAAAAGGAAAAAACAAATTTCTAGTGATATCTTAACCTTATTCTCTTTATGTGTTTAATACGAACCACGATCACAACTACTGTACATATACATGCTTGTTGTCATTTTTGAAATTTTTCACCTTCCATTTTGCTAATATCCACCAATCACTCACATAGTTGTTCTAATTATGTCTGGCCTATTTGCATAGCTATTGTAAGTATGCTCTTATCTTAGTTCTATAAATGTTCACGTTAGTATCTTTACCTTCATACTCAAAGTTAGGGTTTGTGTAGCTATGGAGGGAATCACATTTCGTCAGTTTCGAAATATTTGTGTCTTTTGTGGTTCCAGTCCTAGAAAAGATGTCTCGTATATGAAAGCTACACAAAACTTAGGTATGGTGCTGGCCAGAAGAAAAATTCATTTAGTGTATGGTTGAAGTAACTGTGGGTTAATGGGGTGTGTGCCTACAGCTGCACATGTAGGAGGATGTCAAGTTCTAGGTATTATTCCTATAGCTCTAGCTGCATCCAACATTATAGGGAAGACAATTAAGGAAGAATTTAGAGTAGCTTCCATGCATGAGAGCATGGCTAGAATGATGAGCAATGCTGACGCCTTTATTGCCTTACAATGGGGTTTTAGTACTTAAGAACAGATTTTCCAAGTAGTCTCCTGGGCACAACTGAATATCCATCACAAAATAATAGGTTTGTTAAATGTTAACCATTTCTTTAATGGTCTGTTGTCTTTTCTTGATCAAACTGTGGAACAGAGGTTCATCTAACACTCAGCACGATGAATTCTCATCTCAGCTTCAAATGATGAGGAGTTGATTTTACAAGCATATGTTCATGTACCTGATCCAACTATGGCTTGAATAGATTAGAAGACAGACAATCGTGGAAAGCGCAAGTTAGATTTGGATCTTCATCTGTAACTGTAGTAGGACATGCCATTGTTGTATCGCTTCTACTTTCTTAGGGTCAATTTGGATACCATCCTTATCAACCATACTCTCTTAGAGTTGGTAAAACTATCTTTAAATGTTGCTTATGATCCTCTATACTCTTGAAACATATTAGTATTTTGTTAGTAAAGATAATAATAAATTTATCCAAGAATAGTTTCAATACTTTATTCATTAAGTCCATGAATACAGTTAGGGCATTTGTCAAACTAAATGACATCACCAAGAACTCATAATGCCCATAATGAGTCCTAAAAGAAATTTTTTGAATATTCTCTTCCCTTATCCTCAATTAATGATACTCATATCTTAAATCAATTTTTTGAAAAAATATTGAGCACCTTGTAACTGGTTAAACAGATCATCTATACAAGGTAATGGGTTTTTATTCCATATTGTTACCTTATTCAACTGTCTATAATCGATGCATAGTCATAATGATCCATCCTTCTTTTTCACAAATAGGTATAAAGCACCTCAAGGAGAGTACTAGGGCGTATAAATCCCTTGTCTAACTAGTCTTACAACTAATTCTTCAATTCCTTGAGTTCAGTCGTTACCATTCTATATGGAGGTATAGACACTGGTTGAGTTCTAGGAAGTAAATCAATACCAAATTCTATTTTACGTTTCGAGGTAATCCTGGCAATTCCTCAAGAATTACATCAGAAAATTCTATAACCACTAGAACTTGATTTACACTGGTATATTTTATATCAACATCTCTCACCACTGCCAAATATCCTTCGCATCTTTTTGTAATAACTTATAGGATATTAAAATAGAGATTAGATTTTTGGGTACCTCACTACGGTCTCCTTGTATCAAGACAAAAGATTCTCCAAGAATATTGAATTTAATCATCTTTAGATGACATTCTAAAATGGTCTGACATGTTGCCAACCAATCCATTACTCATATCACATTAAAGTCTACCATATCTAGACATTCAGGTAAAACATATATTATGTTCAGAAATGATCATATTTGACATTTGTCTCATTTCTTTAAATTCTCTCGGAAACTTAGCCCTTTTACTTTCAGGAAGTAATTGACCTATAGATATCTCTTAAGATGTCACAATATTCATTCAACTTTATACTATGAAATTTAATAACTTGGAATAGAAAGGAAATTGAAACCCTATAGAATCCCTTAGTAGCACCTGAAGTATAAATATGTCTTACTCATAACCATACTAAAGGTCCTCCTAAAGAATCCTTTTCTTCGATAGCCACAGGGAAACCTAATGCTCTGATACCAACTTGTAACACCCCCAATTTTTGAGCAGGTGAAACAAACATTTTTTTTCTACAATAAGATATTTTTCATAATATGCATAACACTATTCTTTGTCATAGAAATAGATACATATAGATTCTCTTATGTATATACATTCTACATACCAAGTTATAAATGTCAAAGTAACAACAAAAGTAGAGATCTTGCCTGTGGCAATCAGAGCACACTCTAGAATACAAACACAGTATAATTAAAAAATGTGAGCCTTAAAAGTAACGTAGACTCACCCAGAGAATATGTCACCTAACTGATCACCTATCTGTAGGATCAAACTCTATATTTTTATCTAAAAAATGTGGAAATATCGTGTAGTGATTTTGACAACTCAGTGAGCAAATAATACCTCTTATGACCTCTTAGGTCAGCATATGGATGTACTCATGTTTTAAAATTTGTCACTTAGAAAATATAGTTCAAAATTACATCCATATGGGACCCATATTTCAAATATTCTCAAATAAAAAGATATTCAGATATCCAAACCATATTCAACATGGTATGATCATGAAACAAATGTTGTTATGCTTAGTTGTATAAACTATAGTAAAATAATAATCTTTTGAGATAAAATTATAACTTTTAAAATGACCATCCTCATTCGGTGATCTGGTTAACCCACACACTTAATTCACTCATTTGCTATACGCATAGTGACCGATCGATTACAGTCACAATAGTGATCAAAGAATGTGAATTAATCACCCATCTGCCTCCTCATATTACCACTGTCACCTGGTTGGAGAGATGCTCCCTTAGCTCACTCAGGCCAATAGGGCATCCCCTATTCGGTACCGTCACAAGCCATACAACCTATTGATATTCATCCATACATATATATATATATATATATATATATATATATATATATATATATATATATAAATGCATATTTATCAAATGCAATGTATAATTATCAAGCAACTCGCCATGAGCTTTACGCTTACCATTCAATCGTAATTAGCAACTTTATAGTTTTACAAATTAATGCCTCATGCACATAATATTCACTTTATCAAATAATGATAAATACATTTAGAACCACATATTCAATGAGTTTCTAAATCTATTTGCAAAACCATACTCTTCTTGAACTATGTGCTAGTTCCTAAGTGAAACAGATATTTTAATATATTTTAGAAACATATAAAAGTGTAAATATCTTATAAACATAATCAAATAAATATTTGAAGATCAAGAAGAGTATATGGCAAGTCATAGAAAGAATTATCCACTCATAGGTTAAGACTCCAGGTTGGACAACCCCAAATGTAATTTTTTAAGGCAAATCTGATCAAATGGATCTCAAAAACGAGTTCAAAAATTTCAAAAACCTAGGAAATGACCCTGAGAGCTTGGTTAACGCTAGTCACTGTTCACAGCGAGAAAACACTATTCATACCCTCGCGGATTTACTATTCATAACGCACAAAAAGTTGTTAGATGGCCGAAAAAATTCATATTCTCATGTTTAGCTAGCTTTTGAATCCATCTACGATGTCAGATTTCTAATTTGAGGTCTCTAAGCAGAAGTTTCAGAACTTACCTTTTTCTAAGATTTTTTTACTTCCAATCTGCTGCGATTCTGCGGCCGATTTGAAAAATTGTTCGATCAAAATCGTAGTATACTTCATCCTGAATCCAGTGGTATTCTTAGTTTTGAGATCGGAAGTCAATAGACACTTCAGATCTAGAGAGAAAAATGAAGGTTACTATTTATACTATTTATACTATTACGGAATTGAGATTTTTGTATTCTCTTCGGCTTTTGTCTCCCCCTCCTCTTTTTTCTTTCTCTTTTTCCTTTTTATTTATTTATTATTATTTAATAATTGAATAATGAGATTTATATATATATATATATATATATACATATAAATATTATTGTTCATCTTAAAATATCTCAAAAATTTTTAAAAATTTATATTCTTGCAAAACTTTAGTTGCACTCTTAAATCATGACTTTTCTTGATAAATATCTTTATATATAATAAAAGAAAGAATATTTCTAAAAATAAATCAAAAATTTATTCAAAGGGCAATATAATTATTTTAAGTAGAACAAAAATCATTTTATTTAAAATATGTATTTGTTTATAGCAAAACATTATTATTTAAAAAAATTACAGGATATTACATTAGACAATTCAAAGAAGCACTTAAAGGCTTAAGTTTGGAGGCCTAACTAGGAGAGAAATGAATCATTACTGAAGGTGAGTCAAGATTGATTCACGTCATTAAAGTCAATTTAAATATGGCCTAAGACTTGTAAATCTAAATATAGGCCAAGACCAAGAGGAAAGCTGAAGGCTGTATATGGGTGTAAATACTTCGTTTGATATATAATTATATTGCTTAATTTATTAATGATTAAATTATCTAACTTGATAAATATTAAGTTAGTTTAATTAGAATTAGATTACTTAGTTTATTAATTATTAAATTATCTAATTTGATCAGAATTAAGTTATCTAGTTTGTTTAGGATTTTTTATGCACATTGGCCCATAAATAAGCATGAATGATCATTAAAAAGCACCAGGTTATTATTCATAAAAGTGAGTGTTTTCTTTTTTATTCTTTGAAAAACTATTTGAACTTATTGAAATTTTTCATAGCATTCATACTTCAATTATTACTTAGATTTTCTATCACTGATTATGGCATCTTTATTATACCAAGCTTCTTGCTTTTATATAAGCAACAGGCCGATGTTCCATACAAATCTAATTGTAGAAATGATCTTGGAGCCTGTCAGTTATTGGTAGAGTTCATATCAATTATGAGGAAGCAAGGCCTTGGATTAAGTATATTATCTTAAATCCATTTTCTTTTTATTGTTCCCTTTTCTAAATTATCATTTTAATTGTAATGGTATTCTGTAGTTTCTAAATTTATTTTGTCTTGGTTTATTTTAGGGAACATTTAAATGTTCTAACACTAGATATTTGTAGGAATGTTAACAAAAGGAATATAGACGAATTTCAATGATGGTTTGAAAAAGAGGTATATAGTATAATCTCCACTAAATTTTATGATTTCACTAGCTAGGAAGTTTTAACATTTTGTTTTAATATATTATATGTGGCACATGGTGATGATTGAGTCACTGATCAATTGCTAACACTAGCAAGGGGTCTAAATTGTCATATTCTTTGCCATAATAGATATATCCTTAATGGTTTTAAATTTTGAACAAAGGAATTTGGACAGTGCTTGGAAACACAAAATAGTGGGGTAGCTCTCAAAGGGGATGAGGTTGTAGGTAATGTTAATTGTTATGGTATGATTAAGAAAATTTTTACAAATTTAATATATTGAGATAATTCAATTATATTTTTCAACTGTGATTGGTTTGAAGTACCTTATCAAGGTCGAAACCAAAGTAGAGATTATAAAATGGATGAGTATGGGTTCATTAATGTAGATGTCTCAAGAAAGCATTACCTAAATGACCCATTTATCTTATGATCTCAACTAGAATCGGTATATTATATTAGACATAGTTATAATGAAAATTGGCACATTGTGGTAAGAGTTAAACCTTGGAAAATACATGACTTATAGAATGATAAAGAATAATTGAATTCCTACCAACTTAATGAGTTTTTTGAAAGAGCATGTAGATTGAATCCACCATTGATGGACAATGATACCATTATATTATGAAGAGAATATATTAATGGATTAAGCATTGATGAATCTGTTGTCAACAATAAAGAAGAAGAGGAAGAATTAGAAGTACTAGATGATGTTTACACTGATGATGATCTCACTATTTCTTTAGAGAATGGAGAGGAAAATTTTGAGAATGCACAAGATCATGTAGATGATGATAGTTGGCTATAAAACAGATTCAATAATCCCATGCAATCACCCAATAGGCAAGGTAAATTTAGAACTTCACATGCTTGGCTATTTTAAATTTACATAAGTTAATGTAATTCATCAATTTTTTTTAATGTGTTTAGCTTATCAATAAGAACTTCAAAAATTGTTGCTGAATAGTCTAAATGGTTCAATTTTAAACACAAATCAAAAAGACGGTAAGCCACAAATTTTTCTGCTTTTGTAATTTTGTATTATATACAGCCCCTATAATTTTTTTCATTTCTTATTGATTTTCTATAAACTTTATGCAATTGATGACAACCTCTCTACACTAGAAGACAAAATTGATGAATTTCTCTATCTTCACTACAAGAACATGGATTTTCAATGGTGACTTTTGTTGGTCGCCACTAAAAATCTAGTCCTAATTTTTTTCATTTTCAGTGGTTATCCATACAAGTCGCCACTGTAAGGGGTTTTTAATGGCAACTTATATCAGTCACCACTAAAAGTTAAACTTTTAGTGGTGACCTTGAGAAGTCACCCATGAAATATGCCTTTTCTAACCCCTAATTTTATTTCCAGTAAGTTAGACTTTTAGTGGTGACTTTAAAGATTGCCACTGAAAGTCTGGTTTTCCCCATCGCTCTACATCTTCTTGCTCCCCTCCTTACTCCCTCTTGCTTTTAAATTTATTTCCTATAACTCCCTTCACTAAAATATTACTCCACTATCACACAAGATCTAGCCTCTCCTTATATACAAGCTCACTCACTCTTAAACCCTTTATTTTTCTCTCATTTCTTCTTTCTCCTATTTGTAACGACCATTTTTTTTCGTTTTTTTTTATATATGGCAACTAATAACACCTTCCAAGAAGCAATTAATACACACGTATATAAGCAACATATATTCCATTACCATCATATCCAAAAAATACATCAGAGGTTAATATTTATATAGAAGCAACACTGACTTATATAGCTACATTAATCTAATATTAAACCCCAAACAACACACCACCCCTGGAGTACAAAGGGTGGAGGAGGTGGTGCTGGCATCAACATCTAAACAAGGCAATGCCATACACTAGATCTTTATGATCAAGTGCACAGAAACAGCTAGCATGTCACGTGCTTTTATCTGAACATAACACCAACAATAATGAGAACAGAAGTTTCCAATAGGTTTAGTATTAAATACATCATATAATAAGTAAGAAAACACAGTGTTATATATAGCTGTATGAACTACAAAAAATATTTTCTCTTTATATTTGATAAGATAACAAGAATGTATAACATACTTGCATGTCCAAAAGATAGGTTATGCATCAATATCATGCATTCTCAATAAACAGGTTATGCATCAATATCACACATTCACCACAAACAGGTTATGCATCAATATTATATATTCACAATAAACAGGTTATATATTAATATCGTGTATTCTCAATAAATAGGTTATACATTAATATAATGGGTTCACATTTTATTTCCATAGTGGCTCATTATCTATAACTTTCTATCTTTATCCATACACATGGTGGCGTGAGCCCTCTCCTTCCTACTACTCACCCACCACAGTGTTCTTGGTCAGAGCGGCCCTTTACACATTGACCACTCTAGGCTAATAGGGTGTCCCCTACCTCGATACCGTATCAAAGCCACGACCCCTCAGTCACCTTGCCTCCACAAGGTATGTCACTGGGTCACCTTGGTTGGGTAAGAGTCATCCCGGATATTTGTCAGTCCCCTCAACACAGTAAAATGCCACCTGTTACCAGGTCACCCTGCTTCGGAGAGGGTCTTCCTGACATTTCATATATCTTTTCAAATATTCGTCGGTCAACTTAACTCAGCAAGATGCTGCATGTCACCAAGTCACCTTGCTTCGGAAAGAATCATACCGACGTCTTAACATCTTTTCAATTTCCAGCCATATTTCATCAACAATCATATATCAATAACATCATATGCATGCTCATCATAATCCTCATGTATGTGTCATATCTCTCAAACATGCAGGGTATTATGAAGCATACATGTATTAACACTTTCATCATGGCATATATTATTTAATCCTTCACTTTAATGCAATTCATGGCTTACTCAAGAGAGATATAGCAAAACTAAAGCAAACAATGTTGCGTTACACTCATTTATAGCTCATAAATCTCTAATCATCATCACCGCCATGATAAGGTTATGCATTAGCAAAGTATATCATTAGAATCATACTTGTTATCATCATCACATCATCATATAACAAATATGTATTAAAACACTTACCATCATGTGACAATGCATATATTATATCATCATCACTATCATTACGTAATGTATATCAAGTTTGTTATCACAAGAAGTAGTCAAAACTAATATTATATCACAAAGATTATAGGGCATTCTTCTTCAATTTGGTTTCTATAATTATCATCTAGTTAATGGGATTCATTGAATGCCATTTGTTGGTAAAATAGGGCAAAAGTAGCTCCAAACACGGTCTGGCCGTGCCCAGTAACACAGTCATGCTTAAGATGGTCTTAAACATGCTGTAACTTCTCAAATAGGTGGAAACACGGCACGGCTATGTCCTGGAACATGGTTGTGGTCTGGGCTGTCCTATGTTCTAGGTTTTCATCTAGCTAGACCTCTTCTCACTTAAAAGACCATAACTCCCTCATTTTAACTTTGATTAAAGTGATTTCAATGTATTTAGAAAGATAAGACAATTATCTACAAATTTTATGTTTACCACTGTGACAAATTAGAAATAAAAATAGGTTAAAAGGGTTCTGAAAACAACGTTGTGACTTTACGTGTTAGATCTGACCTCTCTTCACTCATCAAGGCATATCTCTTTCATTTCAAATCCGATTAAGATGATTCTAGAGGCCTTAGAAAGCTAAGAAATAGGGTTCAAATTATGTATTAAACATATTTTGAAATTTGACATAAATAATGACTTACAGAACCAATCGTTCAAAGCATTGATTTTCACCCTTTCAAGCCAATTTTAGCAAAAACATGTATGACCTATGCATCCAAACTCTCACTCTACATGGCTAAGCACAAATATGCATCATGCATCATCAAAATATGATATTTGAACCACTTTAGATCTTCCAAAAGACATGGAATTTCAATGAAAGTTAATGTTAAACCTACCAAAAACCTAAAAATCCTTTATATTCTTAAAACCTCCTTCGATTTCCTTTTCTTTTGGTCACTTATCTTTCTTCCTTTCCCTACAATTTCCTGCATTTTCACCATATAAAATTAGTTCTTAAAGCATCTAAGATGAAGAGAATAGTGGATTTAGGCTTAAACATGCAAGAATCACCTTAGATCTTCTCCTTGCTTCCTTTCTCTCTCTTCTCTCTCTCTTTTCTCTTCCTTCTCCTTCTTCTCTCAACTTCCCTCTCTTTCTCTTCTCCCTTGTGCCGTAGCCTGTCCTTCTCTTTGGATATTTTCCCCCTCAGTCAATTTCCTCTCCAAGTCAAGGGAAAAAGGATATTTTAATCCCCAATCTTTTATAAGCTCTCCTTTACTAACTAAAGCCCTTACTTTATCCAAGTATTACCCTTTTGCCATTCCATTAAAGTAGAACCAAGCCATTGACTAGGGTGATGTTTGGTTGAGTAAAAATTAGCTAAGTGTTTAATCTTCTCTTGAGTCAAATACCAAAGAACTTTTGTGCCACACTTTCCATAATTCCTCATTCCACCTTTTGTTGCCCGGCTCTAGTCCTAACAGTGAAGAAATTACTATTTCACTCTTTAGGACTTTTCTCTAAAAATGAGAATTCCCTTCTCTATTAAAAATTATTTTCTATTTATAAAAATTGGGGATGTCACACTCTCTTCTCTACAATATCCATAAGCATACCCTAGTAAAGAGGAAAGTGAAAGGAAGTCGTAAGGACTCGCACTGAAACTTCTCTCTTTTCATTTTTTGATCCATTCTCTTTATATAAGGTTAGACTCTAAAACACTACTAATCATATTTTTTTTCAATTTTTATATTTTTTCTAGTGAAATTTTCATTTAGAATTTAGGGATTCTTTTCATAGAATGTTGTGATTTCATTTAGTTTTATGTGGGCTTTTGGTGACTTACCGTAAAATTTTGATGGAAATTGATTTGCAATACTTTGAGGGAAAATGATTTCTAAATGAGAATTCCTTTTGGTTGAATGATTTAAATGACTTGTTTATTAACCAAAAGTGCTTTCAAGTATTCTTTCCATTTGGCTAAACCTTGAATTACGAATATATATGATTTTAATATTTCAATAGACTCTACTAGCTTTCTCTTATATTTATAACATTATTTTCTCATCAAATATGTATCTACCAAGGACCTAATTTCATCTTTAATCAGATCACAATTATGATATATTTTATCCTTTTGGCTACTTATTTTTTGGAACAATTTAATACTATTTTGTTTCATGGAAATGGATGAAAATTGCCAGATGACAACAATGATTGCTATTGAGGATGTACAGAGATAAGTAAATATATTGTGGGTTCTAAAAAGACATAAGAACCTATGAAAATTCTATGAAGCCTATAAGATGATGACATTATTTATGTAGTGGTGGGTACTATCACGGGTACACAAAATATAGTACATACCTTACCTGAAAACCAACATGTAGCAGTCTGAATAAGAGTCGATCTCACAGAGATTGGTATTACCTTTTGTGACATAGAAAAGTAGGGTTTGAATGCTAAAAGTAAATTAATAAAGTAAAAAGAGAATGATCGCAAATAATAAAAGAGTAATTAATAATGAAAGTATTGGTTTCGGTTTATATCCACCATTAAGGAGTCGCATTGATCATTAACAATATAATCAATCTTAAATTGAGTATCTATTATTAGGATTATATCCCTATTTCAACTTAAGTTTACTAATTGATGACGATCGCCTCAATTAACCCTAATTAACAAGTAATCCTTTAGCATATCAGTAAAGTATAACTTATTAACCGCATGAAGAATTAGAGAAACTGATAGAGCTAAAACAACATAGACATATCGGCTAAATTTAATTTAGTCAATCATTCACCATTGGTTTAATAATTCATAAACAAAAATTATTAATCCTAATTGCCTCTTAAATAACAATAATGAAAACTTTGTTCAATATATGATTCACCAGTAGATTAAAACAAACAATATACTAGTAGGCCTTTCTAGTAATCATATGAATAATCATGGAGAAGAAGTGCATATGAATAATCAATACCCAATTAAAATCAAATCCAAATCTCACAATGCATAAAAGATCTTTGAGATTTCAATCTCCCTCAACCAAAAAAAAGAAAATTAATCGCGGAGGGCCATAAGACAATCTAGAGAAGATGATTGAGAATTTGATGATTTGATCCTTAGATCCTTGGATTATCGTTTTATGCTTGCTTTTCCTTTTATTTATAGGTTAGGAGAGTCGTAAATGAAGTGGAATTACTTCTAGGTTAGTTCCTGGGCTTTTAGACTTTAATTAGGATTAAAATAATAATAAAAATTATGTTAAACTCTGTGCTGCGACAACGAGCACTACAATGGTATAAATATATCCAACAGTAAGTTACATAATATCGTGGTGCTAAATTATGGGCTTTGTAACACTTTGATTTTTCTAGAATTTGCAAAAATGGTTAACATCGAAGTTGTAACTCTTTCTCTTAGTTTTCCATAGCGACTGAAATCATCTTGATAGGAGCTAATATGAGAGATATATACCAAAATTTGTGGCAAAATGTCAGGATTCATCTTGCTACACCTTGATTCTGAATTTTGAACTTTGTAATGCTCTAAATTTTACCAAATTTTCCAAAGTGCTCAAAATAGAAGTTGTACATTATTGTCTTAGTTTTTCCAAGGCACTTGAATCACTTTGATTGGAGTTCATATGTGGGAGATATAGTCTAATTAGTGCCAAAAGGTTTGGAATCACTACAATTAAACATTTTTTCATGAATTTTTTTATCTTTTTCTCCTATTTTCTTCTTACTTTGCTTCTACAACAAAAAACAAAAAAAATAAAGCTAATTCATAATCATATTTGACTTAAATAAAATAAAAATTTACCTATAAAGGTATTCAAATCATACTTAATTACGAACACATCAAATACTCCCACACTCAACCTTTTGCTTATCCTCAAGCACAATAATCCCTAAAGATAAAAGCAAAAATCAATATATGTAGTGAGTGTTAGCCATAACAAACTTTTGCCTCATAACATGAAATTATACTCAAGAAAAATTTTGGAAGGTCATAAGCATGCACAAAAGTAACTCAAATGCAATCCAATATTTTGTCTTGTTCAACCTTGAATGTGTGTGTGTGTTTTTGGGTCAATAAATTTCCTTTATCTTGATGAGTTTATGTATCTCAAAATTTTGGGTGCAGATCTCTAATTAAGTTAAGATTTTCATAGGCTTATTTTTCTTACCACTCCTCACTAATGTAGGCCAAAACTACCTCTAGGATCAATAGGGCTTTATTTAGCTTGTAATGTAGCTAGGGAATAAGGTATGATAAAGGATACAAATTTAGGCTCAATCACCCAGCACCACATGATTAAATCTAATCTATTGAGCTTTCTCAAGTTATGGGAATTTTCCCCCACTCTCATTTTATTGCTTCAACTAAATTCAATTCGTTCCTTTCCTTGGTTCTTTATTTTTTTTCTTCACCCACTACATTGGCTTTTATCCTTTTTGAATTTTCCTTTTCTTTCCTTTGGATTTTTAATTTCTTTCCTTTGCTCCAACCTTCCACCCTTTGGTCAATAAAGTTCTACAAAAAAATATTTAAAAAAATAATCATAGAGTGAGTGAATAAGGTAAAAAAAGATATTTATCACAAAAATTTGGCTTTTGGCTCTTTTGTGGGTATAAAATTAAAAAGCCAATTAAGCTCAAATAGTGGAACTAAGGATATCTAATTGCTTGGGTTAGGCTTGAAAGGGTCAATTTATCAAATAATGCCTAAATCATCTCCTAATTAATAGTATTGGCCAAGAATTTTGCCTCAAGTAGCATTCAAATAAGTTCTAAAATCTTATTGAGATCATAAAATATTTTTGCGTTAAATAAACCTTCTCTAAGTAAAAGAAAAATTAAATTTCCAAAGTTATTGTGCAAAAATATTTTAGGATTCTAAAGTAAAAAATAAATAGCAAAAGGGTTAAAGTTGCACACAACCATAAATTTTCTACATTTTTGAAGAGCAGAAAATTTTTGGATAGTCATATCATTGGCTATTGGTTGCACCTAACAACACAAAACATAAATTGAAACACTCACACAATCACTGAACTTGCTAAACGCAATAAATGTGCATTTATAGTGAAAATCATAAAATTAATACTCAAAATAGGGTTACAATTATTTAGGCAAATATACTTCCACCTCCATACTCAAATTTTACATTGTCCTCAATTTGAAATAAAGATGAAGATAAAGAGGGAGATATAGAGAGATTTAAGTTAAATGAACTTCCCTGAATTTAATTGGGGTAGAATGAGAGTGATGCATTACTAGACCTTGAGTTTTTCTAATTTTCACCTTCTTTTTTTGCAATGACTATGTTGGGTCACCTTCCAATAAGTACATTTGTTTAATGTTGTTGCCTCAACTCAAAGCTCCCTATTTCATTCATAAGGGATCCTTGATGTCCACTTTAAATTGGCTTGTCTTTAAATTTGTAGAAGTTTGAGGTTCAACTGCATCATAAGGAGGAAGTTAATATCAATCAAAGGTTTAATTAAATGAGAACTCAACTTACCTGAGAATAATTGATGTCTTGAGTAGTTTTTGGCATCCAATTTAATTTAATCTTTTTGAGTTTTGGCCAAAACAAGAGACAACTTTCTTCTATCTTTGAGTAAGGCATATTTATTTGAGGTTATCACTAGAGGTGGTTCTCTACTATATATACCCTTTAAGTTGCTAGGGAGCCTCTTTAAGCCTAGGTTAAGATACTATAAAATAGAAGATATAGGTATCTTATTAGAAATATGTAACAAAATAGAACGATCCTTACATGTTTGCTGCATTTTTGGAGCTTCCTTTATTGTTGTAATTTTCTCTTAGAATTTGAAATTCAGGGTGGATTCCACAACCTCTTTCTTAGTACGCTTACTAATGTCAACTTCCAAGTCATCTTTTTTACTAAGTGTAGAATTTTTCTCTTTTTGTATTAATGGTGCTGGGGCTAAACTTACAATTTATGAATTCTGAACTTTTAGCCTGCTGACTGTTGTTGCTAGTTAGCCCATTTGATTTGTTAAGTTTGAATGTTGACCCTTATCTCTCGTTCAAATGTTTGCCTCTCCTGTTGAATTAGCAAAACATCAGTCTTAACATTAACCAAATCCTCTAATGACATGCTTGAATTAGGATCTTGGGCTGATTGTTGGTTCGAGAGGTACAGCTGCTGATGTTGCTAGTAATAAGGGTAGTTTTGAACCTAATATGCTTTTGGAGTTTCATAGTTAAGGTATGATTGATCCCTCCATCCAGGATTGTACATGTTTGAATATGAATCATACCTCACTTATGGTGGTCCAGGGAAACTACTAGCCACATTTACTTGCTCAAATAATTCTTAAAGGAAAGTTGGGTACTAAATAGAAGGATGCCGAATGGCTGAATGATTTCTATAGCACTTATCTCTTTGCATATTTTCTACACCTTGATGAACAAGAGAAGTTAAATTTGCAAGTTGTTATTCAAGGAAAAAACTATATACTTCACCAGCATGTCTTAATGGAGAGCATAACCTAGTGCCAAATAGTTGAAAATTGGTTGCCATATTCACAGTTATGAACAAAAAGAAAAGGGAAAATTTGATTGTATTTATGTGTGATTGTGTTTTTATTTTGTAGATAGAAACAAAATGAAGAATTAAAGGAAAATTTGAGAAAATAAAGAAAAAAGAGTAAGAATTATAGATTTTAGACAACTTTGATATTACTTTACTAATTCAAGCATAACTTTCTCATCTAAGCTTTGATTAAGATTATTTCAATGGCTATAAAATGTTAAGAAAAGATATACAACTTTTACTTTTTAAATTTTGAGAGATTTGGAGTTGAGAAGTGAGATATTGGGTGACCAAAGATGATAATGCAATTTTTTTGAAAAATAAAACAATAATAATAAATAAAGAATATAGAGTTTGAGTTGAATTGAAAGAAATTTTAAAAATAAGAGTTTCAATAACATTGGGATATCCTTTTACAACTTTGTAAAGCGACCTAGGGTAAAGAAAAATTAACATCCTAGAGATATAGAAGGCAGTGAAGAAGATTCCTAGCATGGAGAAGAAAGATTAGAGCTCTAATCCCATCATCAATTATCTCTTTCATCTTCTTTTATTAATCTTAGATGTTTTATTTTTATTTTAAGATAACTTTGTATCCAGGCATAAACTAATTTTATTTTCTAGGGCTACAATATAGCCTAATTATGAACCCTTTTATTTTTCAATCAATTTAATGAATGATTTATTTTCTTAATATAGTCATTACACTATGCTTAATGCTTCTATTTAACTAGCCACTAATTAGATTATGGGTTAATCATAATAAGACTAAAAGGAAATTTATGTGTCTAATTCATTATGTAGGTAACCATTGATTGCATATAAGCTAGAGATATAATTACATGGTCTGTGTAGTCTTAATTGACAACCATAATCTTACTAAATCTTTACTTGTTATAATTCACATTGAGACATAGTAGGTTAGCAACGAAACAGTGTTTTTGTTAAAACTCAAGATAGGCTAGTGGATTATTTAGAGTATTTTGACTATCAATTATATTATAATTTCTAGGTTAAAAATATTGGGATTACAAGGGAGATTAATTAAGTGAACTCAAAAACCTCTAAGTTTTGATTAATTGAATTTTTCTCATAAAACTCACTTTTTGCTATGTTAGCTATTTTTATTTTCCTCTTTCTTATAAAATTAAGTTTCCACATTATTCAGTTAGAGTTGATGTAACATCCTTAATTTCGTTTCTTTTATTAATAAAGGTACATAAATATTTAATGTAACATCCCTAATTTTTTTTCTTTAAAGGTACATAAATATTTAATTAAGGAAATAAAATTTATTAGACAATTTTTATATATCTAAGGAAATATAATACTTAGAAATTCTTCAACTTATGTGTATGCATAGAAAATGTTTCTAACATTAAGGGAACAAATAAAGAGAGAAAACCTAATAGGAAAAATTAGAAATAAGATACTAAAGAGAGGCGAAATTCTTTGATAAGTAAGATAAATTTTTGTGAAGTAAGTAAAGGTCTTAAAATTTTAAGAAGATTGGATTAGGGTAATTTTTCCTAATTCAAGAGTTAGAAATTTCTAAGTTTAACATCTCCACCATAAATTGGGTTTTCACCTATGGACACTTTATATAGAGTTTTTCCACTTCACATAAGTTTCTAGCAAGCCCATTGGATAGTCCAAGCAAGAAATAAAACATAGACTTGGACTAGGATATAGAAGTTGGATCGTTAGCCCAAAAATTAAGAAAATGTGACCAAGCCTCCTAAAAAGGTAGAATTTTTGCCAAAGCAAAGGAAATGGGTAAGAATGAGCCAAAATCTAAGAGGGGAAAAAAATAAGAATCATGTGAGGAAATAGTAGTGCAATAATAATCAAGATTAGGTCACATGGCATTAAGACAAAACATCTATATCCTACATTCATAATTTCAATAAGTAGGTAATAATACATGGCATTAGGACAAAAAATCTATATCCTACATTCATAATTTCAACAAGTGGATAACAATACATAACATTATGACAAAACATCATTATCCTACACAAATAATTTCAGCCAAGCAAGGGACATCTAATGGCTGAAAATTTGCCACTTAGAAATGCAAACCTATCATACTTGACTAAGACAAAAGAGAAAGGAAATGAATCCCTAAATCAAAGGGACCTTTTCCCTTGTCTTAAGAACATATTATCATAATTTTCAAAATACAAATCTCATTTTGCTATGCATATCTTGACAAAGGAAGAGGAAGACAAGAACACGAGTTATTTTTTTTTCAAAAATTAACCAAGTGCATCCTAATTATGATAAGGTAGACCTATGATCATGAAAGGTGAACCACTTGATAGTCTATTTAAGCAAAACCCACCCCTATAACATTATAATTTCATCCAAGTGAGGGAGAGAAAAAATAAAAGCAAGGTAGAGAGAGGAAAGGAGAGAAAAAGAGGAGAAGAAAGGTAGGAAGAAGAAGGAGAAGTCTAGAGGACTAAGTACTCAAGGTAAGTTAGCTTAATCTCCATTTGAATCCATCTTTCTTCTTCATCCTTGGGGTTCAAAAACTCACCCTCCTTTTCTTATTTAAGCTGCTAGAAAAGCTAAGGGAAGGGTGTAACAACTCTATTTATGTAAATGTAACAAATTTTTTTTTATATTTGTAAAATTCCATGAAGTTATTATTGCTTTAATTCTAACCACTTAACTCATAATAATAATTAATTTAACCAAGCATAATTTTTATTAATAGTGAAACAATATTGAGTTTCCATACACACCATTATTTTACAAACATTTGTACAAAGGTCTAAAATATACATATTATCCCTAATCATCTACGTAGACTACTTTTGGGGACACTGGTGTGGGTGACGGCACCTCCACCAGAATCTCAGTCACATCTAGTACAGATATATCTGATATAACTGGTAGTTGCCCAAGGTAGGGCATCTCGATCCAATGTACGGCAATAATAAGTGTCATGGAGAAAATCTGCATAATTATTCTTTTGAACATGATATGGAAATTTAGTGAGAATTAAATCCCAGTAGGTTCAACAATAAATCATAATTTACCATCAATATAGTTCATCATGTCATGTCCATCTTTATAAACTACAGAAAATATATTTAGGTCACATGAATGCACTTTATCCATGCACATGAAAATTGTACAATTATGACATGTATGGCATAAATACTATTTTTCAGGATATCATATGATGACTATCAATTTATTCTCATATCAAGCTACCTCGGTCAGGGTGAGTATTTTCTACTCTCCGATACGAGCTTTTCTCGCTCCGTCCGACATGGCTTACTTTCTCTTTCTTTTCTCATTAACATGATCATAACCGTTGGTAGGGCATCCCCCATTGGTGCACCACACGGATTTCCATGTGACCGTGCTCATTTCTTTTCATTTCATAATGATAGCCAAAAATATGCTTTCAATAACAAGTATATAACTATTACCAAAAATCATTGGTAATCATGCCATGAACATAACCATTTCAAATATCACTTTATAAAATATTTCCATGTCAAAATTTCACACTTAAGATGGTAAGAAGTTCATACAATGACAATGGCTATGGCATATACTAGTCATTTATTATTTTCATTTATAGGATTCTTCTTCTTTTTTAAATATTAATTTTATTTCTTTATTTTCTTGATGCAGGTTTTCATCCTATCTAACCTTCTCTTACTAATCATAGCATAACTCCCTCCATTTCACTTCGATGTAGGTGATCTTGGAGTCAATTTAAAGATAAAACAATTATCTGAAACTATTATGTTGAACAGTTTAGCGAAATATTAAGAAATCTAGGTGATATTAGTCCCTCACATTACAGGTTATTTTTTCTCAGGTAGCTTCTGACCTCTACCGACTAATCTATCCATATCTCTCTCATTAAAATTTTAAATTAAGTGATTCCAGTGGCTAAAACTCCGTGACACATATATCTATAATTCTTATGTTAACCATTTATTTTAATTCCCTACATAATGTTCCCAAAAATTAAAACACAGAAGCTATCATAAGATATTCTTCCCTGATTAACCATTTTCTGACCACTGCTTACTAATCAGACCATATTTATCTCATTTTGACTCCAAATTGAGTGATTCCAGTGGCTAAAATTCTGTGAGACATATATTTATAATTGTTATGTTAACAAGTTATTTTAGTTCCTTACCGATTCTTCCCAGAATTTTAAAAATAGAAGCTTAAAGTTTTACCACCCATAGCCATACCTATGCAGAACTATCTACACCTGCCTAAGTATTTAAACATACATCACATGCAAGAATAATATGTAACATGATAAAGCAACATCCAAGACCAATCATCAAAGTTCTTAAGATCAAAATCCCATATAAATGTTACAAATTTCAAAACTTTTCTTCAAAAAGAAGTATTGTTAAACCTACCTAAGAATCTCCCTAGCTCACTTAGTGAATTTGTTTTCTTGTTTTCCCTTGAAAGAAGTATCAAGATTTCTCCCTTCCCTTAGCTTTTCTAGCAGCTTAAATAAGAGAAGGAGGGTGATTTTTTGAACCTCAAGGATGAAGAAGAAAAATGGATTCAAGTGGAGATTAAGTTAACTTACCTTGAGTACTTAGCCCTCTAGACTTCTTCTTCTTCCTTCCTTTCTTCTCCTCTCTTTCTCTCATTTCCTCTCTCTACCTTGCTTCTATTTCTCTCTCTTCCTCACTTGGACGAAATTAAAATGTTATAGGGGTGGGTTTTGCTTAAATAGACCATCAAATAATTCATCTTTCATGATCATGAGTCTACCTTATCACAATTAAGATACACTTGGTTGAATTTTGGGAAAGCAAACAACTTATGTTCTTGTCTTCCTCTTCCTTAGTCAAGATATGCATAGAAAAAGGAGATTTGTATTTTAAAAATTATAATGATATGTTATTAAGATAAGGGACAAGGTCCCTTTGATTTTTGGATTCATTTCCATTTTTTTTTGTCTTAATCAAGTATGATAGGTTTTCCTTTTTGGGTGGCAAATTTTTAGCCCTTGAATCTCCATTATTTGGCTGTAATTATTTGTGTGGGATTGGAATGTTTTGTCCTAATGCCATGTATTATCATACCACTTGCTAAAATTATGAGTGTAGGATATAGATGTTTTGTCTTAATGCCATGTATTATCATACCACTTGCTAAAATTATGAGTGTAGGATGTAGATGTTTTGTCCTAATGCCTTGTCACCTAATCTTGATTACACCATTATTTCATCACTTTATTTTTATTTTTCCTCTTGGGTTTGGGTTCATTCTTGCCCATTTTCTTTACTTTGGTTAAAATTCTACCTTTCATAATGGGCTTGGTCACATTTTCATGATTTTTGGGCTACCGGTCTAATTTCTATATCCTAGTCCAAGTCTATGTTTTATTTCTTCCTTGGGCTATCCTATTAGCTTGCTAAAAATTCATGAGAGGTAGAAAGATTCTATATGAAGTGTCCATAGTTGAAAGCCCAATTTATGGGTGGAGCTACTAAACTTAGTAACTTTAACTCTTAAATTAGGAAAAATTACCCTAATCCAATCTTCTTGAAATTTTAATACCTTCACAAAAGTTTATCTTCCTTACCTAAGAATTTCACCTTTCTTTAGTATATTTATTTCTAATATTTTCTCTTAGGTTTTCTCTCTTTACCTATTCCATTAATGTTAGAACATTTCTATGCATACGTAAGGTGAAAAATTTCTAAGGATTATATTTCCTTAGATATTTAAAAATTGTCTAATAAATTTTATTTCCTTAATTAAATATTTATGTACCTATATTAATAAAAGAAAAGAAATTAGAGATGTTACTTTGAATACTTTTGTACTTTTATTAATACATGAAACGAAATTAGGGATGTTACAAAGGGAGGAATCTTTCTACTTTCTTCAAGAGGAAACAAGAGAAAGAATTCACTAAGTGAGCTAGGAAGATCTTTAGGTAGGTTTAACAATATCTCTTTTTGAAGAAAAACTTTGAAATTTGTAACATTTATGTGGGATTTTGATCTTATAACTTTGATGAAATTTACAATATTTGTTACTTTGATCATTGGTCATGAATGTTTCTATATCATGTTACATGTTATTTTGCATATGATGGATGTTTTGGACAATACAGTTGGTGTGGAAAGTTCTGCATATGTACGGCTATGGGTGGTAAAAAAAATTTGATTTTTATGCTACTATTTTGTATATTTGAATATGGTGAAAAATTGATAGAATATGATTAGATGTAAAGAAAATAGAAGAGGATGTAATATAATGATGAACTAAAACAGTAGGAAAGGATTGGTTAGGAAACTGGATTTCGAGGTAACCAGGGAAGCTTCTGTTTTTGAAATTCTTGGAAGAATAGATTTGGAATTTAAAAAAATAGCTAACATGAGAAATGTGGATCTATGTCTCACAAATTTTTAGCCACTGGAATCACTTGACTTGGAGTCCATACGAGGGAGATATTGCCCGATATTTTAGCAGTGGTCAGAAAATGGTTAACCAGGGAAAAATTTGTCAGGTATGCTTCTGTGTTTGAATTTTTGGTTTAAATCTGTAGGGAATTAAAAGCAATTCTTAACCTAGAAATGTAGATATATGTTTCACGGATTTAAATCCACTAGAATCATTCAAATTTTGAATCAATATGAGGGAGATATGGTCAGATTAGTAAGCGAAGGTCAAAAACTAGCTAAGCAGGGAAGAATCTGTTAAGTATGCTTCTATTCTTGAATTTTTAGACAAACTATGTAGGGAATTAAAGGAAACTATTAACATAATAAATATAGATATATGTATCACGGATCTATAGGCTTCTAAATCACTTAATTTTGAGTCCATATGAGAGAGATATGGCTGATTAATGAGTAAATGTTAGAATTAATCTAGAATCCAGGATGGTAAATGTAAGTATTTTTAGTTTTGATTTTCTGGGAGTAATTAGTAAGGAATCTGAAGCAGTTATAAACATGAAAATTGTAGAGGTCTGATTAGTAAGTAGAGGTCTGAACCTACCCGAGAAGAAATAATATTGAATTTGAGGGACTAGTAACACCATGATTACTTAAGATTTCACTAAAATTTTCAACATAAGGATTTTAGATGAATGTCTTATCTTTCAATTGACACCAAGATCATCTCAAGCGGATGTAAAATTAGGTTGTTATGCTCTGTTTAGTGAAGAGAGGATAGTAATGTTTAAAAAAGAAGCATTTTATAAATGAAAATAATAAATTACTAGTATATGACATAGCCATTGCCATTGCATGAACTCCTTACCATCTTAAGTGTGTAATTTTGACATAGAAATATTTTATAAAGTGATTTTTGAAACGATTATGTTTATGGCACGATTATCAATGATTTTTGGTAATGATTATATTTTGATGAAAATTATGGCATATGAGTATAATGCACATACTTGTTATTAAAATCATATTTTTTGCTATTAATGTGAAAAGAAAAGAAGTGAACACGGTCACATGGCAGTCCGTATGGTGCACCAGTAGTGGACGCCCTACTAACGACTATGATTATGTTAATGAGAAAAGAAAGAGTGCCATGTCAGACGGAGCGAGAAAAGCCTGTACCGGAGAGTAGAAAGTATTCACCTTGATTAGGGTAACTTGGTATGAAAACAATTTGATAGCCATCATATGATATTTTGAAAATTGTTATTCATGCCATACATGTCATAACTGTACAATTTTCATGTGCATAGATAAAGTGCATTCATGTGACCTAAAGATAATTGCTGTAACTGATACAGATGAACATGTCGTGACAAGCATTATTGATAATGATTTATTGTGAACCTACTGGGATTTATTTCTCACTATATTTCCATATCATGTTCAGAAAACTAAGTTATGCAGATATTCTCTACGACCAGATTTTAGTGTACGTTGGGTCGAGTTGGCTAAGATTTAGATGAAGGTGCAACCACCCGCACCCGTATCTCCAGAACTGGTCAATATGGATGAATAAAATGTAGTCTTTTATGTGTTTGAGTTTTGTACATATGTTTTGATTAATGATGTGTACGTGAACCTAGAATTGTGTAAGTGTTAATGGTATTTCTTAAACCTTATTTATATTTGGTTAATTTAATCGAATGTTATTATGCGTTAAATAGTTTGAAGAAGAAGGTAATGACTTCAAGGAATTTTAGAAATATATATATAAGTATATATGTATGTAAAAAAAACTGGAGTTGTTAGAGTTGACATTAATATAAGAATAATAATTAATAACCACAATTCTAGTGGAAACGATACTTATACTCTAATAAATTATTACTTAACAACAATAGTATACACTTGCACAAAAATAGATATATGTTTCATGCATATCATTGATCATAAGTCAAGTAATAAGTATGCCTAAATACTTCTTTACTTAGTTGTATTTACTCTTCCATTTTTTCATGCTCTATTATTTTCCTAATTTTCAAGATTAGTTTTATGCTTTAGAATTCTCTTTTTACTTCTAAGGATGAAAACTCTAAGTTAAAGGCCATCGATTTTGAACTATCTAACTCTGTGAAGCCAGGTTTAACCTACTGAATACCTTTTATATTTTCTCTAAATAACAGAAAATAGAAAACTTAGGGCTAACAATTATAAATTTATGTAGATGATAGATTAAATGATATTGTAGGAAGTGCATATATGTAGCTCTTGAAGTTTTCCATATATCTTATGGGACAAAAGTAGACATGTGGAGCATAACATAATTGCTTATATTCTTTTATGCAAAATCTGACCCTTTTAGGCCAAGACAAAATTTGGCATTTTTCAAGCTGTCCTAAAGATAGATCCAAGTTTTGATAATGCTCCTTGGCCTTCTTTATCATCTAATGCTATTGATTTTGTAAATAGTATGTTGAATAAAGATTACTGTAAAAGATTAACTACATCTCAGAAACTATGTTTGTCTTCCATTTCATATGTGTGACATCAATGGTATTAATAATCTTATTTCATGGAACTCTAGACTGTCATGCTTATAGCCACATTTTATACTTAGTTCATCCCTAATTGGATAATCATCATGATGATTTGAAGGTATACTTTTAATTTATGAATTAAAATTTTAACTTTTAGGTCACTTAAGGTGATAAAAAAATTTACTAGCAAGTATAACAATATAGGGGGGACCCAAAAGAAAGAAAAGAAAGGGAAAGGAGGAAAAAGTTGATTGCTAAGTGTAAATTTTAGATTGAAATTAGTGAAGGGAAAAAAAGAAACAAATGAAGGAAAGAAAATGTTAAAAGTCTTAGTTGACTGATATAGTTACAAGAACATGATAATCAATAATGTAAATGAAATAATTTATAGTTAGGAGTTTTGAGAACTACTAGTCAGCATATGGAATAGAATAGACATTCAAGTTTCTTAATGTACATGAATGGGGAAGAAGGGTAAGTTTGGACAATAAGTTGATGTCATTTATTTGTTGGTAGATAGGTGCAAATTACGCATATTACAATACATGTTATCATATTGCTCTGCCATTTCTATGTCTGCTAAAAGCTTGAATGTGTGCTTTATATTGATAAAATCAAAACTAAGTAAAAGTTTAATTTGGTAAAATAATAATGTTTTCATATTGTTTAGTTTCTTCTTACTTTTAGTTCTTTCAATTCCCTATTGGTTGTAGTGTTCCCACTAGTAACTCATTCTAGATATTGTCACGCCCCTAATTTAAGGGAACGTGAAACACATACTTTACAAACATATATTTGGCATAACATGCATAATACAATCCTTTATCATTGGGAAAAGTTTCATATTGGTATTCCCATGTATACACAATATATAGACTAAGTCTATAAATATCAAAGTAACAGCATAAGTAGGGATCTAGCTTGTAGGGTCGAGTTGGCTAAAATCTCAGTGAAAGTGTAACCATCCGCACCCGTATCTCCAGAACTGGTCAATATAGATGAATAAAATGTAGACTTATATGTGTTTAATTTTTGTACAGATGTTTTGATTAATAATGTGTACGTGAACTTAGAATTGTATAAGTGTTAATGGTATTTCATAAACCTTAATTATGTTTGGTTAATTTAATTGAAAGTTATTATGAGTTAAATAGTTAGAAGTAAAGAGGTAATGACTTCATGGGATATTAGAAATATATATATATATATATATATATATATATATATATATATATATATATATATATATATATATATGGAAAAAAAATGGAATTGTTACACATAACCTGTCTATCGAATATGAAAGCATGCTATACATTCTTGTTATTTTATCATATACAAGGAGAAAATATTTTATGTAGTTTATACAACTAGACATAACACTGTGATTTTCTTATTTACCTTATGATGCTTTTAATGTTAAACCTATTGGGAACTTTCGTTCTCATTATTTTTGGTGTTAAGTTCAGATAAGAGTAAACGATATGCCACTTCTGTGCACTTGATCATAGAGATCCAGTGGATGGCGATGCCTTGTACAGATCCTGTCTCCAGCACCATATCCTCCACCCTTTACACCCAGGGGAGATATGTGGTACAGGGTTCAATGTTAAGTTAATGTAGTTATGTGACTTAATGTTGCTTATGTACAAATATTAATCTTTAATGTAGTTTTGGATATCATGATGATGGAATATTAGCTGCTTATATAAGTGTGTATGGTTTGCTACTTGAAATGTCTTATCAGTCGTTATAACCAGTCATTACACAAACAATGTTTCCAATAGGATTTCTCTACATAAATTATTATTTTCACATATGACATATCGTTCAAAACAAAGGTTTAAGTATAATTTAGAATTTTTAGTCTCAGCATAATTCTTCTATCAGAAAAATCCTAATCAGGGTGATCACATATATATGCTCTTTTCCAAGGCAATCTTATAGCTTCACATATCAATGCCATGTGCACAATATATTTCCTTTATCATATGATGAGAAATACATTTAAAATCACATATTCAATGAGTTCAAAAATCTATTTTCAAAATCATACTCTTCTTGAACTATATGCCAGATAGTAAATAAATCAGGTAATTTAATCCATTTCAGATATATATAAAAGTATAAATAACTGATAGACAGAACCAATTATACATTTAAAGTTCAAGAAGAGTATAGGGTAAGTCATGGAAAGAATTATCTACTCACAAGGTAAGGCTCCAGGTTAGACAGCCTCAAAATGCTCTTTTCCAATCTAAATATAACCAAATAGACCTCAAAAACGAGTTCAGAGGGTCCAAAAACCTAGAAAATGACTCAGGAATCACAAAATTTGGCCTCTGAAAGTTTGGTCAACATTGGTCAACCTATAGTCACTATTCATGGCCAAAAATACTATTCACATCGGCCAATATCACTATTCATGTCAGTCAGAGTTACTATTCATGACACCAAAAGTTTTCAAATGGCTGAGTAATTTCATATTCTAGAGTTTATCTATCTCTTAAATCCATCTACTATAACATCCCTAATTTTGTTTCATGAATTAATAAAAGTACAAAAGTATTCAAAGTAATATCCCTAATTTTGTTTCTTTTATTGATAAAGGTACATAAATATTTAATGAAGGAAATAAAACTTATTAGACAATTTTTAGATATCTAAGGAAATATAATCCTTAGAAATTCTTCACCTTACGTGTATGCATTGAAATATTCTAACATTAATAAAATAAGTAAAGAGAAAAAACCTAAGAGGAAAAATTATAAATAAATATACTAAAGAAAGGTAAAATTCTTGGGTAAGGAAGATAAATTTTTGGAAACAAGTAAAGGTCTTAAAATTGGGCTTCCACCTATGGACACTTCATATAGAGTTTTTTCACTTCACATAAGTTTCTAGCAAGCCCGTTAGATAACCTAAGCAAGAAATAAAACATAGATTTGGACTAGGATATAAAAATTGGACCGATAGCCCAAAAATTATGAAAATGTGTCCAAGGCCTCCAAGAAAGGTAGAATTTTATCCAAAGGAAAGGAAATGGTAGGAATAAGCCCAAATCCAAGAGGAAAAATAAAATAAAATAAATCATGTGATAATATAATAAAGATTAGGTTACATGGCTTTAAGACAAAAAATTTAGCAAGTGGTATAATAATACAAGGCTTTAGGACAAAACATCTATATCCTACACTCATAATTTTAGCAAGTGGTATGATAATATAAGGCTTTAGGACAAAACATCTATATCCTACACTCATAATTTTAGCAAGTGGTATGATAATACATGGCATTAGGACAAAACATTCTTATCCCATACAAATAATTTCAACCAAATAATGGAGATTCAAGGGTTAGAAATTTAACACCTAAAATGGCAAACCCATCATACTTGATTAAGACAAAAGAAAAAGGAAATGAATCCCTAAATCAAAGGGACCTTGTTCCTTATCTTAAGAACATATTATCATAATTTTCAAAATACAAATTTCCTTTTACTATGCATATCTTGACTAAGGAAAAGGAAAACAAAAACATGAGTTGTTTGTTTTCCAAAAGTTCAACCAAGTGCATCCTAATTGTGATAAGGTAGACCCATGATTATGAAAGGTGAATTATTTGATAGTCTATATAAGCAAAATCCACCCTTATAGCATGAGAATTTCGTCCAAGTGAGGGAGAGAAAAATAGAAGCAAGGTAGAGTGAGGAAAGGAGAGGAAGAAAGGAAGAAAGAGGAAGGAGAAGTCTAGAGGACTAAGTGCTCCAGGTAAGTTTAACAATATTTCTTTTTGAAGAAAAGATTTGAAACTTGTAATATTTATATAAGATTTTGATCTTAGAACTTTGATGATTGGTCATGGATGTTGCTATATCATGTTACATATTATGTATGTTTGAATACTCAGGCTGGTGTAGATAGTTCTGCATAGGTATGGCTATGGGTGGCAAAATTTTAAGCTTCAATGTTTTGATTTCTGGGAACATTATGTAGGGAATTAAAATAAATGGTTAACATAATAATTATAGCTATATGTGTCATGGATTTGTAGCCATTGGAATCACTCAATTTGAAGTCCATATGAGGTAGATATGGTCTGATTACTAAACAGTGGTCAGAAAATGGTTAATCAGGGAAGAATATGTTAGGATAGCTTCTGTGTTTTAATTTTTGGGAACATTTTGTAAGAAATTAAAATAAATGATTAACATAAAAATTATTTCTATATATGTCACGAATATTTAGCCACTAGAATCACTTAATTTGGAATTCGTATGAGGGAGATATGAACAGATTAGAAGGTAAAGGGAAGAACCTACCCGAGAAGAAATAACTTGTACTTTGAGAGAGTAATATCACCATGAATTCTTAATATTTCGTTCAACTGTTTAACATAATAGGTTTAGATAATTGTTTTATATTTAAATTGACACCAAGATCACCTAAATTGGAGTTACATTTAGGGAGTTATGCTCTGATTAGTAAGAGAAGGTCAGATGGGATGAAAACTTGCATCAGGAAAATAAAGAAATAAAATTAATATTTAAAAAAAAGAATCTTATAAATGAAAATAATAAATGACTAGTATATGTCATAGCCATTGCCATTGCATGAACTTTTTACCATCTTAAGTGTGAAATTTTGACATGGAAATATTTTATAAAGTGATATTTTAAATGGTTATGTTTATGGCTTGATTACCAATGATTTTTGGCTATTATTGTGAAAAGAAAAGAAATGAGCACGGTCACATGGCAAATCTATGTGGTACACTAGTAGGGGATGCCCTACCAACGATTATGATTATGCTAATGAGAAAAGAAAGAGAAAGTGTGCCATGTCGGATGGAGCGAGAAAAGCACGTATCGGAGAGTAGAAAATACTCACCTTGACCAGGGTAGCCTGATATGAGAATAAATTGATAGTCATCATATGATATTATGAAAATAGTTAATCCTATCATACATGTCATTATTGTACAATTTTCATGTGCATAGATATAGTGCATTCATGTAACCAAAGATATTTGCTGTAGTTTATACAGATGAACATGACGTGATGAGCTATATTGATGATGATTTATTGTTGAACTTACTGGGATTTAATTCTCACTATATTTCCATGTCATGTTCAGAAAATTAGTCATGCAGATTTTTCTATGGCTCTGCCTTTTAGTGCATGTTGGATCGAGTTACTTTATGTTGGGCAGATCCAAAAATCAAATAAAATGTTTGTGGTCAAGTTGGCTCAGATCCTGGTGAAGTTGCAACCACCCGCACCTGTATCTCCGGAATTGGTCAACCAGAATAAATAAGATGTAGATATTTTTGTGTTTGATATGTTGTACGTACGTTTTTATTAATGACGTGTATGTGAACTCTGTATTGTATAAATTAAATAAATGTTATTTTGAGTTAAGTTGTAACAAGGTAATAACTTCATGGTATTTTAAAAAAAATGTTACTTAAATAGAGTTGTTACATCTATGATGTCAAATTTTCAATTTGAAGACTCTAAATAGGAGTTTCAGAACTTACCTTTTTCTAAGATTTTCTACTTCTGGTCTACAACGATTCTACGGTGGATTTAAAAAATTATTCAGTCAATATCGTAGTACTCTTCATCCTGAATCTAGTAGTATCCTTAGTTTTGAGATCAGAGGCTCAAAGGTACTTTAGATCTAGGAAGAAAAAATAAAGAGAGAGAAAGTTACTATTTACTATTCATTTCTTCGGTTATGAGAAGAATGTTTTCTTTTTTTTTCTTTTTTATATTGATGGAGGGACCAATTGGCAATTTTCTAATTGTTAAAGAAAGTCCTTGTAAATTTTATTATTTACATTTTGACCCTTAAACTTTTAAGAAATTACAATTTGACCCTAAAAAATTAATAAGTTTTCGTTTTCATCCTTAAAACCTTTCAATTACATCTCTACTCCTTTTTTTTTCTTTTAATAATCCATACATAAATAAAAATTACTAAATCTCATGGGTGTTACATTCTTTCCCCTTAAGAAATTTGATCCCTAAATTTCAAACCATCATATCACAAGTAAAAAATGAAGTCAAGGCATAAATTACAGTTATTAACCTCACTACTCAAACTATTGAGGATATCTCTTTTGTATATCATTTTTACTTTCTAAAGAATCTCTTCACTTGAGTGATTATGTCATATAACCTTAACCATAGGGATTTTCTTTAACCATAAGTTCTTCACTTATTTATCAACAATAGACATCGATTTTTTCCTCATAATTAAGTGAAATTCTTGTTCAATTGAATTTCTTGGAATCTGATAACGAGGAAAAATCTGATAGGTACTTCCTTAGCATTGATACAAAAAAGATTGTATCAACATCACTTAATCCTAATGGCAAGGCTAGGCGATATACTACTATGCCTACTTTGTTCAAGATTTCAAAAGAGCCTATATACTATATCCTAACATTTTTCTTCTTTCCAAACCTCATTACCTCTTTCATGGGTGAGTCCTTCAAGAATATTTAGTCACCAACTGATAATTTCTAGTGCTATAACATTTATGGTCCTTATAGACTTTTGGCTTGTATTGAGTTGCTTGTATTCTTTTCCTAATCAATTTCACTTTATCAGTAGCATCTTATAATAAGTCTGACCCTACTGAATCATTAAACAAAAAGTTAGTAACATCTCTTACATAAGGCTTTAAGTCATCCAATATCACTTTATTATAGGCAAATTCTGCTAAGAGATCTCTTATCAAACTCGAAGACATATGCTTGAAGCATGCTCTCCAAATTTAGGTTAGTCATATTCTATCTATTGTATGTTATTCTAAATTAGATTTCAAAAGCTTCAATTTACTATACTCACTCACCTATTAGGAGACCTACGATGTTTCATGTCAAATCTCAAATGGTGACATTTGTATATTGGTCTGATAACTACTAATATGGACAAGTTCAACTAAGGACAAATAATTTCTCCCAACTTTCACCAAAATTATATAAAGATACCTGAAGCATAACTTCCAATGCATAAACATACCATTTAGATTTATTATCAACTATACTATAATCTAACTAAGATCCTAAGGATTCCTAAATAGCTCTCCTAAAAAAATGTATTCAATTTTTATTTGTTGACACACCAAGCAATGAAAAATATTTCACTTATATCTTCATTTTATCATTATACTAGTACAATTCTTTTAAATCTTAGTATATCCTATCAATATTCAAAATCTATGGCTTCTTCTAAAATCTTCTTTTCCTACTCAACTATATTAGATAAAATTAGGTGTTCTTCATACCTTAACACTCAATCAGTATATACTATAAACTCATTATTCTTTCTAATTTGCACATGGTTTGCCAACTTACACAGTTAGACATACTTGATATAAAGATTTTTTTTTTAGGTATGCACTTTGTTAGATAAATCCTATTAAAATCTCCATTACTTTAACCTATTAACCACTTGGACACCATAATAACTAAGTTTCAAAGAAAAGAAATTAACCTTCCTTGTAATAAGAAAAAGAATCTTGCATTTAATGCCAAACATTAATGAGGGAGGATGCAATAGAACAGAAGAAAAGCATAATAGAAAATGGTGCCAAAATAGAAAGTCGGACAAAGCATTGAAAGAAACTTAAAATCGATGGCCGTAATTCTTGAAAAGCTGTAAACATAACTTTACTACTATTTTAGCAAAAATCAGTGGCCGTATGTTTTGAATATATGTACCAAAAATCTAATTCAAAGCTACTGTTATTTGGTGGAAGAATGGTACATGGAAAAGAATTATTTCTAAGTTTATAAAAGTTTGTGAAGAGTAAAGAGCATGTAGTTAATTGGTAGGATGCAGTTGGTTGCTTCAAAACAAATGTAATCAATCAACTGTAAAATAAATCAGTCCAAATTAAAAATTCCCAAAATAACTAGTTGACTTAATAATACCGCTAGTTGACCAGAAAGAACATTGGAAAAACAAAATAAATCATTTGATTGTCCCTCTTCAATAATTAACTGGTTTGCATTTTCACTCTCTCTTTTTTCTACAATGACGCCTATTACTTACAACTTCCCTACAAGAATCAAGATATCAATGCTTCATTAATGACTATAAGGAAAAAGAAAATTTCTGGTGATACCCTAATCTTATTCTCTTTATGTGCTTAATATGAGCCATAATCACAACTACGATACATATGCATGCGTGCCATTATTTTTGAAATTCACCTTCAATTTAGTTAAAATCCACCAGCCACTCACATAGTTATTGTAATTATACCCAACCTATTCGCATAGATATTATAAGTGTGCCCTTTTCTAAGTTCTATAAATGCACATATTAGTATCTTTCCCTTCATACTCAAAGTTAGGGTGAGTGTAGTTATGGAGGGAACCGCATTATGTCAGTTTCAAAATATTTGTGTCTTTTGTGGTTCTAACCTTAGAAAAGATGGAGAATATATGAAAGCAGCACAAAGTCTGGGTATGGTGCTGGCCAGGAGAAAAATTCATTTAGTCTATGGTAGAGGTAACTATGAATTATTGGGGTGTGTGTCTATAGCTGCACATGTAGGAGGATGTTAAGTTTTAGGTATTATTCCTACCGCTCTAACTGTATTAAACATTATAGGAAAAATAGTTAGGGAATAATTTACAGTAGCTTCCATGTATAAGTGCATGGCTAGAATGATGAACAATGTTGATGCCTTCATTGCCTTACCAAGTGGTTTTTGTAACATCCCTAATTTCATTAATTTTATTAATAAAGGTACATAAATATTTAATTAAGAAAAATAAATTTTATTAGACAATTTTTAGATGTATAAGGAAATATAAGCCTTAGAAATTCTTCACCTTATGTGTATGCATAGAAAATGTTCTAACAATAAGGGAATAAGTAAAAAGAGAAAACATAATAGGAAAAAATAGAAATAACACACTAAAGAGAGGAAAAATTCTTGGGTAAGGAAGATAAATTTTTGGGAAGTAAGTAAAGGTCTTAAAATTTCAAGAATATTGGATCAAGGTAATTTTTCTTAATTCAAGAGTTAAAATTCCAAAGTTTAACATCTCCACCCATACATTGGGCTTTCTCCTATGGATACTTCATATAGAGTTTTCTCTAGTATACATGAGTTTCTAGCAAGCCAACTAGATAGCCCAAGCAAAAGATAAAACATAGACTTGGATTAGGATATAAAAGTTGGACTGATAGCCCAAAAATCATGAAAATGTGACCAAACGCTCCATGAAAGTTATAATTTCAGCCAAAGCAAAGGAAATGGGTAAGAATGAACCCAAATCCAAGAGGAAAAAAAATAAGAATCGTGTGAGGAAATAGTAGTGCAATAATAATCAAGATTAGGTCACATGACATTAGAACAAAACATCTATATCCAACATTCATAATTTCAGCAAGTAGGTAATAATACAGGACATTAGGACAAAACATCTATATCCTACAATCATAATTTCAGCAAGTACGTAATAATACATGGCATTATGACAAAACATCCCTATCCTACACAAACAATTTCATCCAAACAAGGGAGACTCAAGGGTTGAAAATTTGCCACAAAGAAAGGCAAACCTATTATACTTGAGTGAGATAAAAGAAAAAGGAAATGAATCCCTAAATCAAAGGGACCTTATCCCTTGTCTTAAGAAGATTTTATCATGATTTTTAAATACAAATCTCATTTTGCTATGCATATCTTGACCAAGGGAGAGGAAGACAAGAACATGAGTTGTCTTCCCCTAAAAAGCAACCAAGTGCATCCTAATTATGATAAGGTAGACCCATGATTATGAGAGGTTAACCACTTGATAGTTTATTTAAGCAAAACTCACCCTTATAACAATATAATTTCATCCAAGTAAGGGAGAGTAAAAACATAAGCAAGGTAGAGTGAGGAAAGGAGAGAAAGAGAGGAAGGAAGAAGAAAGAAAAGTCTAGAGGACTAAGTACTCAAGATAAGTTAGTTTAATCTCCACTTGAATCCATCTTTTCTCTTTATCCTTAGGGTTCAAAACTCACCCTCCTTCTCTTATTCAAGCTGCTGGAAAAGATAAGGGAAGGGAGGAATCTTACCACTTCCTTCAAGGGGAAACAAGAAAAATAGTTCACTAAGTGAGTTAGGGAGATCTTTAGATAGGTTTAACAATATCTCTTTTTGAAGAAAAGCTTTGAAATTTGTAACATTTATATGAGATTTTGATCTTAAAGCTTTGATGAAATTTACAATATTTGCAACTTTGATGATTGGCCATGGATGTTGCTATATCATGTTACATGTTGATCTTGCATGTAATGAATGTTTTGAATACTTTAGTTGGCATGGAAAGTTCTACATACATATGGTTATTGTAAGATCTATAATTTCGTTTCTTTTATTAATAAAGGTACATAAATATTTAATTAAGGAAAAAAATTTATTAGACAATTTTTAGATATCTAAAGAAATATAATCCTTAGAAATTCTTCGCCTTATGTGTATGTGTAACATCCCTAATTTCGTTTCTTATATTAATAAAAGTACAAAAGGATTCAAAGTAACACCATAATTTCATTTCTTTTATTGATAAAGGTACATAAATATTTAATTAAGAAAATAAAATTTATTAGACAATTTTTAGATATCTAAGGAAATATAATCCTTAGAAATTCTTCACCTTACGTATATGTATAGAAATGTTCTAATATTAATGGAATAGGTAAAGAAAGAAAACCTAAGAGGAAATATTAGAAATAAACATACTAAAGAAAGGTGAAATTTTTAGGTAAGGAAGATAAATTTTTGTGAAGTAAGTAAAGGTCTTAAAATTTCAAGAAGATTGGATTAGGGTAATTTTTCCTAATTTAAGAGTAAAAGTTACTAAGTTTAGTATCTCTACCCATAAATTGGGCTTTCACCTATGGACACTTCATATAGAGTTTTTCTACTTCACATAAATTTTTAGCAAGCCAATAGGATAGCCCAATGAAGAAATAAAACATAGACTTGGATTAGGATATAGAAATTGGACCGGTAGCCCAAAAATCATGAAAATATGACCAAGCCCATTATGAAAGGTAGAATTTTAACCAAAGTAAAGAAAATGGGCAAGAATGAGCCCAAACCCAAGAGGAAAAATAAAAATAAAAATAACAGTAAAGTGATGAAATAATGGTGTAATCAAGATTAGGTGACGTGGCATTATGACAAAAATTTAGCAAGTGGTGTGATATCCTACATTCATAATTTTAGCAAGTGGTATGATAATACAAGGCTTTACAACAAAACATCTATATTCTACACTCATAATTTTAGCAAGTAGTATGATAATACATGGCATTAGGACAAAACATTCCTATCCTACACAAATAATTTCAACCAAATAATGGAGATTCAAGGGTTAGAAAATTTGCCACCTAAAAAGGCAAACCTATCATACTTGATTAGGACAAAAGAAAAAGGAAATGAATCCCTAAATCAAAGGGACCTTGTCCCTTATCTTAGAAACATATTATCATAATTTTCAAAATACAAATCTCCTTTTGCTATGCATATCTTGACTAAGGAAGAGGAAGACAAGAACATAAGTTGTTTGTTTTCCAAAAATTCAACCAAGTGTATCCTAATTGTGATAAGGTAGACCCATGATCATGAAAGGTGAATTATTTGATGGTCTATTTAAGCAAAACCCACCCTTACAACATTAGAATTTTCGTCCAAGTGAGGGAGAGGACAAATAGAAACAAGGTAGAGTGAGGAAAGGAGAGGAAGAAAGGAAGAAAGAGGAAGGAGAAGTCTAAAGGACTAAGTGCTCTAGGTAAGTTTAACAATATTTATTTTTAAAGAAAAGTTTTGAAACTTGTAATATTTATATGGGATTTTGATTTTAGAACTTTAATGATTGGTCATGGATGTTGCTATATCATGTTACATATTATGTATGTTTGAATACTTAGGCTAGTGCAGATAGTTCTGTATAGGTATGGATATGGGTGGCAAAAATTTTAGCTTCTATTTTTAAATTTCTGGAAAGCATCAATAAGGAATTTAAAGAAATGGTTAACATTAAAAATGTAGATCTATGTCTCACGGAGTTTTAGCCACTGGAATCACTCAATTTGGAGTCTGTATGACGTAGATATGGTCTGATTAGTATGCCATGGCCAGAAATTGGTTAATCAGGGAAGAATATTTTAGGATAGCTTCTATGTTTTAATTTTTGGTAACTTTCTGTACGGAATTAAAATAAATAATTAACATAAGAATTATACATATATGTATCACGGACTTTTAGCCACTGGAATAACTCAATTTGGAGTCCATATGAGGTAGATATGGTCTGATTAGTAAGCAGTGGTCAGAAAATGGTTAATCAGGGAAGAATATGTTAGGATAGCTTCTGTATTTTAATTTCTAAGAACCTTCTGTAGAGAATTAAAATACATAGTTAACATACAAATAATAGATATATGTGTCACGGATTTTTAGCCACTGGAATCACTTAATGTGCAATTTTTTTGAGGGAGATATGGACCGATTAGTAGGCAAAGGTCAGAACCTATCCGAGAAGAAATAACCTGTACATTGAGGCAGTAATATCACCTTGATTTCTTAATATTTGGCTAACCTGTTCAACATAATAGTTTTAGATAATTGTTTTATCTTGAAATTGACACCAAGATCACTTAAATCAGAGTTAAATTGTGGGATTTATACTCTAATTAGTAAGAGAATCTTAGATAGGATGAAAACCTGCATCAAGAAAATAAAGAAATAAAATAAATATTTAAAAAAGAAGAAGAATCTTATAAATAAAAATAATAAATGACTAGTATATGACATAGCCATTGCCATTGTATGAACTTCTTACCATCTTAAGTGTGAAATTTTGACATGGAAATATTTTATAAAGTGATATTTGAAATGGTTATGTTCATGGCATGATTACCAATGATTTTTTGTAATAGTTATATTTTGTTGAATATACTTGTTATTGAAAGCATATTTTTGGCTATCGTTGTGAAAAGAAAAGAAATGAGCACGGTCACATAGCAATCTGTGTGGTGCACTAGTAGAGGATGCCTTACCAACGGTTATGATCATGTTAATGAGAAAAGAAAGCGAAAGTGGGTCATGTCAGATGGAGCGAGAAAAGCCCGTACCAAAGAGTAGATAATACTCACCCTGACCAGAGTAGCTTGATATGAGAATAAATTGATAGTCATCATATGATATTCTGAAAATAGTTAATCCTGTCATACATGTCATTATTGTACGATTCTCATGTACATAGATATAGTGCATTCATGTGACCAAAGATATTTGCTGTAGTTTATACAGCTGAACATGACATGATGAGCTATATTGATGATGATTTATTGTTGAGCTTACTGGGATTTAATTCTCACTATATTTCTATATCATGTTCAGAAAATTAGTTATGTAGATTTTTCTATGGCTCTGGCTTTTAGTGCACGTTGGATCGAGTACTTTATGTTGGGCAGATCCCAAAAGCAAATAAAATGTTTGTGGTCGAGTTGACTGAGATCCCGGTGAAGGTGCAACCAACCGCACTTGTATCTCCGAAATTAGTCAACCAGAATAAATAAGATGTAGATTTTTATGTGTTTGATATGTTGTACGTATGTTTTGATTAATGACATGTATGTAAACTCTATATGGTATAATAATAATAATAATAAAGTTGTTACAGTATGCATAGAACATGTTTCTAACATTAAGAGAATAAGTAAAGAAGAAAACCTAATAGGAAAAATTTGAAATAACATACTAAAGAGAGGCGAAATTCTTTGGTAAGGAAGATAATTTTTGTGTGTGAAGTAAGTAAAGGTCTTAAAATTTTAAGAAGATTGGATTATGGTAATTTTTCCTAATTCAAGAGTTAGAAATTTCTAAGTTTAACATCACCCATAAATTGGGCTTTCACCTATGAACACTTCATATAGAGTTTTTCCACTTCACATAAATTTCTAGCTTGCCCATTGTATAGACTAAGCAAGAAATAGAACATAGACTTAGACTAAGATATAGAAGTTGGACCAATAACCCAAAAATTATGAAAATGTGACCAAGCCCTCCATGAACGGTAGAATTTTAGCCAAAGCAAAGGAAATGGGTAAGAATGAACCTAAATCCAAGAGGAAAAAAGAATAAGAATCTTGTGAGGAAATAGTAGTGCAATAATAATCAAGATTAGGTCACATGGCATTAAGAGGAAACATCTATATCCTATATTCATAATTTCAACAAGTAGGTAATAATACATGGCATTAGGACAAAACATCTATATCCTACATCCATAATTTCAACAAGTCGATAATAATACATAGCATTATGACAAAACATCCTTATCCTGCACAAATAATTTCAGCCAGTTAAGGGACATCAAATTGCTGAAAATTTGCCACTTAGAAAGGCAAACCTATCATACTTGATTAAGACAAAAGAAAAATAAAATGAATTCCTAAATCGAAGGGAACCTTTCCCTTGTCTTAAGAACATATTATCATAATTTACAAAATAAAAATCTCCTTTTGCTAGGCATATCTTGACCAAGGAAGAGAAAGACAAGAACATGAGTTATTTTTTTTTCAAAAATTAACCAAGTGCATCCTAATTATGATAAGGTAGACCTATGATCATGAAAGGTGAACCACTTGATAGTCTATTTAAGCAAAACCCACCCCTATAACATTATAATTTCGTCCAAGTGAGGGAGAGAAAAAAATAGAAGCAAGGTAGAGTGAGGAAAGGAGAGAAAGAGAGGAGAAGAAAGGAAGGAAGAAGAAGGAGAAGTCTATAGTACTAAGTACTCAAGGTAAGTTAGCTTAATCTCCACTTGAATCCATCTTTCTTCTTCATCCTTGGGGTTCAAAAACTCACCCTCCTTTTCTTATTTAAGCTACTAGAAAAGCTAAGGGAAGAGAGGAATCTTGCTACTTCCTTCAAGAGGAAACAAGAAAAAGAATTTACTAAGTGATCTAGGGAGGTCTTTAGGTAGGTTTAACAATATCTCTTTTTGAAGAAAAACTTTGAAATTTGTAACATTTATGTGGGATTTTGATCTTAGAACTTTGATGAAATTTACAATATTTGCTACTTTGATGATTGGTCATGGATGTTGCTATATCATGTTACAATTTATTTTCAATATGATGGATGTTTTGGACATTACGGTTGGTGTGAAAAGTTCTGCATAGGTATGGCTATGGGTGGTAAAAATTTTATGATTTTTATGCTACTATTTTGTATATTTGAATGTGGTAAAAAATTTATGGAATATGATTAGATGTAAAGAAAATAGAAACGGATGTAATATAATGATGAACCAAAAACCTTAGGAAAGGATTAGTTAGGAAACTGGATTTCGGGGTAACTAAGGAAGCTTCTATTTTTGAAATTTTGGTAAGACTCGGTTAGGAATTAAAAGAAATGGTTAGCATCAAAAATGTAGTTCTATGTCTCAAGGATTTTTATCCACTAGAATAACTTAATTTGGAGTCTAGATGAGGGAGATATTGTCCGATATGTAATAAATGATCAAAAAATGGTTAACTAGGGAAGAATCTGTCACGTATTCTTATGTGTTTGACTTTTTGGGATACATTTGTAGGGAATTAAAAGAAATTCTTAACATGAAAAATGTATATCTATGTTTCACTAATTTTTAACCACTAGAACCATTCAAATTGGAATCAATATGAGGGAGATATAGTCAGATTAATAAGCAAAGGTCATAAACTAGCTAACCAGGGAAGAATCTGTTAAGTATGCTTCTGTGTTTGAATTGCTGGGCAACATATGTAGGCAATTAAAGGAAATTGTTAACATAAGACATATAGATATATGTATCACATATCTATAGGCTCTTAAATCACTTAATTTGGAATCCATATGAGAGAGATATAGCTAATTAATGAGTAAAGGTGAGAATCTGTCTAGAATCCAAGGCGGTAAATGTAAGTGTTTTTGTTTTCCATTTTTTAGGAATAATTAGTAAGCAATATGAAGAAATGATAAACAAGAAAGTTGTATATTAATGTCTTAGAGTTTTATAGGCTTTGGAATCACCTCAATTGGAGTTTTTATGAGGGCGATGTAGTCTGATTTGCAAGTAGAGGTCTGAACCTACCCGAGAAGAAATAACATTGAATTTGAGGGAGTAGTAACACCATGATTACTTAAGCTTTCATTAAAATGTTCAACATAAGGGTTTTATAGGATTATCTTATCTTTCAATTGACACCAAGATCACCTTAATCGGATTTTAAAATGAGGGTTTTATGCTTTATTTAGTGAAGATAGGATAATAATATTTAAAAAAGAAGAAGAATCTTGTAAATGAAAATAATAAAGAAAAGAAATATTTTATAAAGTGATATTTGAAACGATTATGTTTATAGCATGATTACCAATGATTTTTGGTAATGATTATATTTTGATGAAAATTATGGCATGTGAGTATAATGAACATACTTGTTATTGAAATCATATTTATGGCTATTAATGTGAAAAGAAAAGAAAAGAAATGAGCACGGTCACATGACAGTCCGTGTGGTGCACCAGTATAGGACGCCCTACCAATGGTTATGATTATGTTAATGAGAAAAGAAAGAGTAAGTGTGCCATGTCGGACGAAGCGAGAAAAGCCCATTCCAGAGAATAGAAAGTACTCACCTTGACTGGAGTAGCTTAATATGAAAATAAGTTGATAGCCATCATATGATATTCTAAAAATAGTTATTCATGACATTCATGTCATCTTCAAATAGACGGTCAAACGGAGAGCACTACAAAAAGCTTTTGGCACTCGTTTGTGTTTTAGTACTGCATATCATCCTCAAACCGACAGTCAAACAGAGACAACTATACAGACTCGAGAGGATATGCTAAGAGCGTGCTTGCTAGAGTAAGGAAAAGGATAGGATGGATATCTGTCACTGGCTGAGTTTGCGTATAATAACAGCTAGCATTCTAGTATTGGAATGGCACCTTATGAAGCTTTGTAAGGTAGGAGATGTAAATCGCCTTTATGTTGGAATGAAGTGGGGGAGAAAAGGTTATTGGGGCTCGAGATAGTGCAACATACTTCTGAGCAAATATATATAATTCGGGATAAAATGCGAACAGCTCAGAGTCGACAAAAGACCTACTTGATAGGAGAAAGAGACCGATACACTTCTAAGAAGGGGAACATGTGTTCTTGAAAATTTCTCCTACTGCTGGAATTGGCTGAGTAATGAAAATTAAGAAATTGAGTCCGAGATATTTAGGGCCTTATCAAATTCTGAAAAGGATAAGGTCATCGGCGTATCAGATTACACTACCTTCGCATTTGTCAAATCTGCATGATGTGTTCCATGTTTCTTCGGAAGTATCTACCAGATTCGTTACACATAATTCAAGAAGAAATAATAGCTATAGACAAGACTCTAACCTACCGATCGAGGCCAATAATAATTCTAGATAAAGACATGAAACAGTTGAGAAATAAAACCATTCCATTGGTGAAGGTAGGTTAGGAGAGTTTAACAGTGGAAGAAGCCACATGGAAAAAGGAAGATGACATGAGACAGAAATATCCATAACTGTTTGAAGACACGTATACCTTGGATTTTGAGGAAAAATATTTTTTAGGGGGGAGAACTGTAGCATCCCTAATTTTTTCTTATGTTACTAATTGGAATTTATTTTTTTCAGAAAGGAGAAAGCATTTTGGATCTCAAAGGAGGATTAAATTATTTTACAAATTTACTTAAGTCAAACAACATCTTAGGATGGTTAAAATGGCATTTATGTAATTTAATTGAAATGGCATTTATGTAAATTCCTTGAGATGGCATTTATGTAAATTTTTTAAGATGCCATTTATGTAAATTCCTTAAGATGGCATTTATGTAAATTTCTTAGGATGGCATTTTTGTAAATAATGGAAGATGGAAAAGTTGTAAATATTGGGTGGTAGGTAGGAAAAATTTTAATAACTATGAGGGAGGTAGGTAAGGAAAATTATTGATAATTATAAGGGAGAGAAAGGAGTGTCAGTAAGGAGTGTTGGTAATAAGGAGAAAGAAAATAAAAGAAAAGAGAGGAAAAGAAAGAGGAGGAAAAAGAAATAGGAGGAAAAGGAAGAGGAAGAAGAAGAAGAAGAGAAAGAGGAAGAAGAAGAGGGAGGAAGAGGAAATAAAAATCAAGGATTTTTGTGTGGTAGGAATCAAGCACCAAGTTGAAAGATTTGTTTAAGGTAGGTTTAACATCTACTCATGAATTTTGTACAAAATTATATATATACTTTTAGATTTATTTAGATGTGATTTTGGATAACATGTGGCTTGGATATTTATATGGAATTCTATTTTGGTTGTATGGACATGCATATGAGTGCATGGGATTACATAAAAAAAACAAAGAAAAAGTTAAACTAAGCTGAATTTCAGAATAATTTGTAAAGCCTTGTTTTTGGAATTTTGGGACAATTTGAGAAGGAGTTTAAAGAAATAGTCAACATATAAATTGTAGATATATGGCTCACGGATTATAGGCTCTGACATTACTTAATTTGGAGTCCATATGAAGGAGATATGGCTAATTAATTGAGTAGAGGTCAGAATCCAGGATAGTAAAAATAATCATTTTAATTTTTAATTTTTCAGAAATAATCCGAGGAATCTAAAGAAATTATAAACATAAAGGTTGTAGTAGCTTTTTATAGGCTTTGACACTAACTCAATTGGAGTCCATATGAGGGAGATATAGCTGATTAATTGAGCAGAGGTCAGAATCAGTTTAGAATTTAGATTGGTAAAATAAGTAATTTTGTTTCTAATTTTTTGGGAATAATCCATAAGTAATATGAAAAAATTATAAACATGAAAGTTGTATAGAATTGTCTTATATTTTTATTGGATTTGAAATCACCTCAATCAGAGTTTGTATGTAGAAGATATAGTTGAATAAGTGAGGAAAGTTCTGGGTTACTTCAGCATGGGTAGGCCGTGTTCGGAGCTGTTTTTGAGCATTTTTAAAGTATTTTTCAAGCATAGCCATATCTTGAACCTGGCCAAGCCGTGTTGGCTACTGGATTAGCATATTTTTCATTGTTTTCTACCTAAAAATAATATTGTTTGTTGAAATATTTTTAGGAAACATATATCCAATAAAAATACTTTTAAAATGACAATTTTGGTATCACAAATTACTCTTTTTTTTATTTGATTTAAAATAAATCATATTAGATATTGGTATGTGATGAATGATTATTAATCATTTGGTATAAAAAATAATGCATCATATTATGAAAGTGATTAAATGGCAAGCGTAAAGCTCATGGAGAGTTGCTTGATAATTATATATTGCATTTGATGAATATACATTTATATATATACATTTATATGTATAGATGAATATCGACGGGTTGTTTGGCTTGAGACGGTACTGAGTAGGGGACGCCCTATTAGCCTAAGTGAGCCAAGGAAGGGCCACTCCAACTAGGTGATAGAGGTAATGTGAGGAGGCAGATAGGTTATGAACTCACATTCCCTGATCACTTATTGTGACTGTAGTCGATCGGTCACTATGCGTATAGCAAATGAGTCAATTGAGAACTGTGATATGTTTGAGCATTTAAAAAAAAGAATGAATTTTCAGTGCATATATAGTATATTAATTATGCATCAACTGAAGTAATGATTTTATCTTCAAATCTTAATATTTTCTGTAGTTTATACAGTTGAACATAACTCCTATTTTTCTCATTAGATTTTATTTATGTTAAGTCTACTAGGAACCTTTGTTCTCACTATTATTGTGGTTTTATGTTCAGATAAAAAAATGAGATGCAATAGGGAATGGCGTTACTGATGGAGATCTCGATGTCAGAACCACCTCCTCACCCTTTGTATTTCAAGGGTGAAGTGTTGTATAGGGACTCTTATTTATGTACTGAAATGTTGTATTGTATAATTATAACATGTGTGAAGTTTGTAATATATATGTATACATATATATTGTGTTTTGAAATGTTGTATTGTATAATTATAATATGTGTGAGGTTTATAATAAATATGTATACATATATATTGTGTTTATACATATGGTGTATTTAATATGCGTAATGTGAAAAAAAAAATTAAAAGTAAATCGGATCTTACAAAGTTGCTATAATAATAATAAATAAATAAAAACTAGATGTTACATTTAGCGTACGTTGGGTCGAGTTGGCTAAGATCCCGGTGAAGGTGCAACCACCCGCACCTGTATCTCTGGATTCGGTCAATATGGATTAATAAAATGTAGATTTAGATGTATTTGATCTTTGTAAATATGTTTTGATTAATAATGTGTACGTGAACCAAGAATTATATAAGTGTTAATGGTATATTTGAATATTGTAAAAATAGATCGAAGATGATTAGGTTGGTAAATTAAGTATGGCCTTAAACACCTAGGGGAAGACCATGAGCAATTTTTGTTGAGAATCACCCTTAGTGATGCATGATTTGATTCTGTTTTTCTTTTGAAGTGGATGATAGAATATGTTAAATTAAGTAAGAAATATAATTAAAGGTTGAGATGAGTAATTCTATGGTTAGGTGGAAATTTGGAAGAAAAATAGAAGATGAATTAATAAAAGGATGAACTAGAACTTTAGGAAAGTCTAGGCTGAGAAAACTAGATTTCGGAGTAACCTGGGAAGCTTCTATTTTTAAAACACTTGGAATAATCCGTTAGAAATTAAAAGAAATGGTTAACATGAAAATGTAGATATATGTCTCACAAATTTTTAGCCACTCGAATCACCCAATTTGAAGTTCAAATGAGGGAGATATGGTCTATTAATAAGCAGTGGTCAGAAAATGGTTAACTATGGGAAAATATGTTGGATAAGTTTCTGTGTTTAAATTTTTGGGAAACATATATAGGGAAATAAAATAAATAATTAACATGATATATATATATACATCAAGAATTTTTAGCCACTGGAATCATTCAATTTGGAATCCATATTAGGAAGATATAGTCATATTAGTAAGTAGTGGTCAGAAACTAGCTAATCCGAAAAGAATCTTTTAAGTATGTCTCATGGATCTATAGACTCTGAAATTACTTAATTTGGAGTCCATATAAGGGAGATATGGCTGATTAATGAGTGAAGGTTAGAATCAATCTAGAATCCATGGTGGTAATTGTAAGTGTTTTTGTTTTCTAATTTCTAGAAATAATTCATAAAGAATCTAAAGAAATGATAAACATAAAAGTTGTGGATAATTTTCTTATCATTTTATAGGCTTTGGAATCACCTTAATTGGAGTTTTCATGAGGGAGATATGGTTGAATAAGTGAGGAAAGGTCACAGAACACAAAAATATTATAAATAGAAATAATAAATAACTAGTGTATTCTTTAGCCATTGCCATTACATGAACTCTTTACCATCTTAAGTTTGTAATTTTGACATAAAAATATTTTATAAAGTGATATTCGAAAATGGTTATGATCCTGACATGATTGCATTTTACCAATGATTTTTGGTAGTGATTATGCTTTGATGATAAATTATGACATGTGAATAAAATGAACATGCTTGTTATTGAAAACATATTTTTGGCTATTAACGTGAAAAGAAAAGAAAAAAAAAGAGATGAGCACAATTACATAGCAGTCCGTGTGGTGCACCAGTAGGGATGCCCCGTTCACGGCTATGATTATGTTAATGAGAAAAGAAAAAGAAAGTGTGCCATGTCGAACTGAGCGAGAAAAGCCCGTATCGGAGAGTAGAAAGTACTCACCTTGATCGGGGTAACTTGATATGAAAATAAGTTCATAGTTATCATATGATATTTTAAAAATAGTTATTCATGCCATACCTGTCATTACTGTACAATTTTCATGTGCATAGATAAAGGGCATTCATGTGACCTAAGATATTTACTGTAGCATAGACATATAAACATGACATGATGAGCTATATTGATTATGATTATCATTTATTGTTGAATCTACTGGGATTTAATTCTCAATATATTTTCATATCATGTTCATAAAACTAATTATGCAGATTTTTCTATGGCTTTGGCTTTTAGTGTATGTTGAATCAAGTTACTCTATATTGGGCAAATCTCAAAAATTAATAAGGTGTTTGTGGTTGAGTTGGCTAAAATCTCGGTGAAGATACAACCACCCGCACATGTATCTCTGTAATTGGTCAACATGGATGAATAAGATGTATATATTTATGTGTTTGATTTTTTTACGAACATTTTGATTAATGATGTGTATGTGAACTCAAAATTATATCAATGTTAATGGTAAACCTTATACTTTGATTATGCTTGGTTAAATTAATTGAATGTTATTATGAGTTAAGTAATTAGAAGTAATGACTTAATGGGACTTCGAAATATATATATTTAAAAAAATATGGAGTTGTTATAATTTTAGTACTTTAGAACAGATTTTTCAATAACCTCCTGGGCATAACTTAATATCCATCATAAACCAATAGGTTTGTTAAATGTTAACCATTTCTTTGATAGTCTATTGTCTTTTCTTGATGAAGCTGTGGAACAAAGGTTTATCTCATACTCAACCCAATAAATTCTCATATCGGCTTCCAATGCTGATGAGTTGATTTATGATTTACAAGTATTTGTTTATGTACCTAATCCAACTAGAACTCAAATATATTGGACAATAGACAACAGTAGAAAGAGAAAATTAGACTTGGATCTTCATCAGTAACTATAGTGAGACATGGCCATTGCTGTACTGCTTCTACTTTCTTAAGGTATACTTGAATACCATACTTACTAACCACATGCCCTAAGAAAATAACACTACTAAGTGATAATTCACATTTTGAAACTTAGCATAGAGCTGATGTTCCCTTTGAGTTTGTAAAACTATCCACAAATGTTGCTTATGACCTTTTGAACTTGGAATATACTAGTATATCATCAATAAATACAATAACAAGTCTTTTTTTTTTAGTTCCTTAAGTTCAGTCGATATTATTCTATATAGGGATATAAATACTAGTTATATCAACACCTCTCACCACTGTTAAATATCCTTGGCACCCTTTTTGTAATAACTTATGGGCTGTTAAATCCAAAATTAAATTTTTGGGTATATGCTTTCACAGATTGTTCACTACTTACAACTCATTTACTAACCTTTTATGCTATTAATGACATCTTCATACTGAATCTGCTAGAACGCACTTTAAAATACTTAACCAAGGTCAACCCATTTTAACTTTATTCTTTAACATGCTTATGCAATGTCTTAACAATCAATCACGAAATGCCTATGTCTATCCAAGAGTCCTTCACATGAATTACCCATTTTGCAGACCTTAATTTAAATTTCCATGGGCAAACTTTCATTTCTCATAATACTTGTACATAATATTATTGAAAGCCAAACTGTCTTCGAATCCTTTATATCAACAAAATCTATCATTGAAAGCATTATCTTTATAGATTCCTTGCTCTCAAATTCAATCCACCCCATAGCTTGCCAAATCCATTTATATACATAGGTTCTAACTCATCTATCCAAAAAGAGATTTACATCTATTTCCAAAACACTCACTTTATTACAAACCGTTATCTTGGAGTTAACAACCTCGATCACATCATAACCCACTATCAATATTGTATTAGCCATTCATCATATTGTTTCACATAAGCAAATCAAAAAACCAATTCAAACCTTCTAGACATCTAATAAAGCTAATACCTTTGTGTTCAAACCAATTCAACCAATTCAAACAACCAATTCAGCTAATTCTTTTTCTTTGTACCTAAGAAGGTTCGTTTTATCACTGTTCATCAAAACAAGTTCAAAAGCTGAACTGGTAGTCCACACATAAGAGGCACCGTCTAGGACATACGCATCGATGCTTAAACATCGCATACCTAAGGATAAGAGTCAGAAGGAAGAAGAGGATGACACCCTATAGAATTTCACAGCAGCACCGTGAGTATAAATATGTATGCGGCTACATACCCGTACTCAAAGTCCTACTACAAAATCCTTGCTCCATTATACCATAGGAAAACTTATTGCTCTGATACTAACTTGTCACGCCCGTAATTTAAAGGCACGTGAAACATATACTTTACAAACATATATTTGCCATAACATGCATAATACACTCATTTATCATTGGAAATAGTTTCATATAGGTATTCTCATGTATACACAATATACAGACTAAGTCTATAAATATCAAAGTAACAACAGAAGCAGGGATCTTACCTGTGGTGTACAGAGCATACTCTAAATTACAAGTACAAAATGATTTAAACACTATGGGCTTTGGAAGCAATGTAGGCTCACCCAGAGAGTGTAACACCTAGTTGATCACATATTTTTAGGACCAAACACTGTATTCTTATCTAAAAAAAATATGAATATCGTGTAGTGAATTTGACAGCTCAGTAAGTAGATAATACCTCCAATGACCTCTTAGATCAGCATATGGATGTACTTATACATTAAAACTTATCACATAGAAAATTACAATTCAGAGGTACATCTATATGAGACCCGCATTTCAAATATTCTCAGTTCAAACCACATTCAGATATCTAAAACCATATGCGATACAATATAATCGTTAATCAAATATTGATATGCATCAAAATATTTCTCATGAAAACATTAGGAGGATCCCATATTAGAACCACTATATTAGAGTTCAAGCTCTTCTATACTATGGCAATGTAGGATTTGCCATCTCAGTTGAAATTTGCCCTACCACCGTTCAAGAGGACATGCGAAGGGACTCTAATATGGGTATTTTCCAATCACACAACAAGGGAGGGCAAATCACATATCATATAGTCGGCATCTTACCTAGATAGGAGGCATCCCGCTCTCCTTGACATATCATATACCGTGAGTTGGCCATCACATGAGGCTACCACCATCCCTGCTAACTGAGGTGTTAAGGTGCACTAGGATTAACATCACCTGCTGTTAGCAAACAATGTTTTCAATAGGATTCCTCCACATAAATTATTATTTGCACATATATCATATCATTCAAAATAGAGTTTCAGTATTATTTAGAATTTTCAATCTCAGTATAATTCCTCTGTTAGAAACTTTTCAATCAAGGTTATCACATATACATGTCCATTTCCAAGACAGTCTTATAGCTTTACATATCACTGCCACGTACACAATATATTTCCTTTATCATATGATTAGAAATATATTTAGAATCACATATTCAATAAGTTCAAAAATCCATTTTCAAAACCATACTCTTCTTGAACTATATGTTAAATAGTAAACAAATCAGGTAATTTAATCTATTTCAAATATATATAAAAGTATAAATAACTTGTAAACATAATCAATTATACATTTAAAGTGCAAGAAGAGTATAGGGTAAGTCATAGAAAGAATTATCTACTCATAGGGTAAGGCTCCAGGTTGGACAGCTTTAAAATGCTCTTTTCTAATCTAAATTTGACCAAATAGACCTCAAAAAAAAGTCCGGAGGGTCCAAAAACTTAGAAAATGACTACATAATCACGAAATTTGACCTTTGAAAGCTTGCTCAATGTCGATCAACCGATGGTCACTATTCACAGTCGAAAATACTATTCACATCAATGGGAATCACTATTTATACTAGTCGAAGTTACTGCTTATGACACAAAAAGTTGTCAAATAGCTAAGAAATTTCATATCCTATAGTTTATCTATCTCTTGAATCCATCTACGGTGTCAGATTTTCATTTTGAAGACTTTAAATTGGAGTTTTAGAACTTACATTTTTTTAAGATTTTCTACTTTCGATGTACAGCGATTCCACAGCCAATTTGAAATATTATTCAATCAATATCGTAGAACTCTTCGTCTTGAATCCAATGGTACCCTTAGTTTTGAGATTGGAGGCTCAAAGGTACTCTAGATCTAGAAAGAGAAAATAAGGAGAGAGAAAGTTACTATTCACTATTCATTTCATTAGTTACGGGAAGAATGATTTTCTTTTTTTTTTCTTTTTTATATTGATGGAAGGACCAATTGGCAATTTGCTAATTGTTAGAGGAAGTCTTTGCAAATTTTATTATTTACATTTTGACCCTTAAACTTTTAGAAAATTATAATTTGACCCCAAAAATATTAATAAGTTTTCATTTTTATCCTTAAAACCTTTCAATTACATCACTACACCTTTATTTCTTTAAAAAATCCATACATAAATGAAAATTAATAATCTTAAGGGTGTTACAGATACCATACGGCGAAATAGCCTCTTAAGGATTCTAAATGTGGCTGCTTTTTCTATAGCTAGCTATACTTCAATGTAAGGGAGAATTTGCAAACCATTTAATCCATTTTTAAGGGAAACATATGGGCCAATTATCTAGATAAAAGTTTACGATTTTTCTTAGAGAAGGTCTAAACTAACTCTAGAGAATGATGTCATTAGTGTAATATTATTTATTTCTTGTGTACATGATCTATATATGTGCTTATCATTTTCTATTTGATACTTAGAGAAGTAGTATATAGCAAGTGAAGAAGGAAGAAATGCAATTTGGTTCCCTTTATGAAAAATATGTTAGAAAGCAAGCCTTATGTTTACTGAGACGACATGATATATTGCTATGGTTAGAATGAAATCTTGGTATAATTCCTTGTGATATCACTTTTTCTCTTTCTTTTTACTCTCTTATTCTATTATATGATTTGTTATGTCCTTTTTTGGTAGTTTCTAATTTACAAATATGTGTGTGTACATGCACGCGTACATAGGACCAGCAGAACTTGATCTTTTTCTTTTTTTATAATATGACCCTATGAAGTCCATATACATGCTAGTTTAAATTCATTAATATATAATAGAAGTGAATTTTTTTGCCTAAGAAATAGTAAGAGTTTAAAAAACTTATCTCTTTTAATTTTTTCCTTTTTTATTCTTATCAAGTAGAATATTAATAAAAAGATACTATCTTTGGGTTATGGTAAATTCAATGTAGAGATTATATCTACGGATGCATAAGAAGTGCTTATGGTATATTTTCATTATGTTAGGATTAGCTAGTTTTATTTGTATCTAGTTACTCTTTTTATTTTAAAAAGTTATTAATTACATTATATTAAACATTTATATTTGAATATAAGTTTAAATAATGAGATTATTTTTATTATGATTTAATTAAGATAACTAATTTTTCAATTACATTTTTATTATTTATTATTATTATGCTTATGGTTAAATATACAAATATTAATAAATAAAAAATTAACTTAACCAAAAAAATTATATATTAGACTTTTAATGGCGACTAAAGTCACCACTAAAAATGATTAAATATGGCTATTTTTTAGGTTTTGATGGCAACCACAGAAAGTTGCCAGCAAAAGTGGATTCATTGGTGACAAAAGCCACTAGTGAAAATTGATTTTCAAAAGTGACTGCAAAAGTTACCACTGAAAACTTTCAATGTCAAGGTAATTGTTAATGATGTGACGGCAACTAAAAGTTGCGACTGAAAGTCTTCAGTGATGACTTGAAGACTTTTAGCAAAAGCCTATTTTCTTACAATGCTTGTATGTCTCTTGACATATTTTACTAATATTAATTATGGTTGCTTTATTACATGAAGTTGCTATAGTTGTTGTAATTCATTAATTTTCTCCATAAATATTTATAAATTGCTTTGAAGACTAGATAGCTGCTACATATTTAGTTATTTACCAATATTTCTCTTGTAATTATTTTTTAGGCTCTTGCTTATAACCAGTCAATAGTAAGAAGTTTGTTAGAATTAAATTAAGTGCTTGATCTCATGTACACACAAATATTTAGCCAATTTTTTTCTTAAAAAAATAGTGCTCAGTCAAGTAAATTTTACTCATATTTTATTTTGGACAAATTTTATTTATATTTCATTTTGTGGAGGCATTAATCCATATTTGAAAAATCTTACATGTAACATCCCTAATATTTAGTAATTTTCATTTATGTATGGATTATTAAAAGAAATAAAGGAGTATGTATGTAATTGAAAGGTTTTAAGGATGAAAATGAAAACTTATTAATATTTTGGGGTCAAAGTGTAATTTTCTAAAAGTTTAGGGGTCAAAATGTAAATAATAAAATTTAAAGGACTTCCTCCAACAATTAACAAATTTTTATTTAGTCCCTCCATCATTTTTAAAAAATCTTCCGTAAGTTTATCTAAGATCACTATTCACTCTCTCTCCTCTATTTTCTCTCTCTAGATTTGGATTATTTTCAAGCATTCGATCTCAAAATTAAGAGTACCACTGGATTCAGGAAGAAAAGTAGTACGATATTGGTCGAACAATTTTTCAAATCAGTCGAAGAATCATCATAGATCGGAAGTAAAAAATCTTAGAAAAAAGTAAACTCTAAAACTCCTATTTAGAGTCTTCAAATTGAAAATTTGACATCGTAGATGGATTCACGAGATAGATAAACTATAGGATATGAAATTTATCAGCCATTTGATAACTTTTGGTGTCATGAATAGTAAATCTAGCTGGTGTAAATATTGATTTCGGTATGTGTGAACAGTAACTCTAGCTGACATAAATAGTGATTTTAGCCAATGTGAACAGTTTTGACCATGAATAGTGACCATCGGTTGATCGGCATTGACCGAGCTCCCGGAGTCATTTTCTAGGTTTTTGGACCCTCTAGACTCGCATCTGAGGTTTATTTAATCAAATTTAGTTTGGAAAAGTGTATTTTGGGACTATCCAACCTATAGCTTTATGTTGTAAGTAGATAATTCTTTCTATAACTTACAACATGCTCTTCTTGAACTTTAAATGTATAATTGGTTTTGTTTACAAATTATTTATGCTATCATAAGTTTTTGAAATGTGTTAAAATATATGCTTTCCTTACTAACTGGCATATAGTTCAAGAAGAGTATGGTTTTACAAATAGATTTTGAAACTCATTGAATATGTGTTTCTATATGTATTTGTCATCATTTGGTAAGGTGAATATTATAAGCATGAGGCATTGATCTATAAACCTATAAAGTTACCGAATGTGATTGAATGGCAAACATAAAGCTCATAGCAAGTTACTTGATAATTATGCATTGCATTTTATGGATATGCATTTATATATATATATATATATATGTGGTTTATGTTTTACCAAATACCGCAAGTGTACGGCGTAGCTGTAGCTAGTCAGGCAAGTACGGGTCGTATCCCACAGAGAACAATGCCAATTACTAGAATTTCACAAAAGGTGCTATCTAAATCGATACAATTCGATGGGAACATATCACAATTAAATAGATAAAAATAACCAATTAAGCAAAGCCTAGGGTTAGGGTTCACCACACTTGTGATACTCAACAACTGATATTTACCTCTAATTGCAATTATCTAGATTATTGGGTATGGTTTAGCCTCAATTAATTAGTAATCTCTTTCAAGCATTACCAATTGTACCTAGGTTAATCAAATTACCTACTTTCGTGGTTCTTAGCTTAACATAAGTCCATTAAGCTTTATGCCAACCATGGAATACAATTAATCAGTTTTCTCGTGCCCATTAATCGATTCAATCCTAGAGAATCTTAAACTACTTTCATGATTAAGATATCCCTAATTAACTATTAGGTTCCAGTTTTAATCTTCACCTTTCAGTTCATCGATTAAATACCTAAGACGTGATAAACTGGTGATCAGGCATTCTACCAACTCATTCATGCATATAACAATCAATACTAATCAATCTAGAAACAATCACAATTAGGGTTTCATAATTTAAGATATAAGCACAGTATCATCGTATCACAATTGGGTTTACCAAAACCCTAGATTAAATTTACTCATACATCATCCAAACAGAAATCAAATTTATCTTCATTGAATAAATCATTATAGTTCAATACAATTGAAAGAGAATGAGTAGAAGTAGAAGAAGAAAACTGAAATAGAAAGATAAAACCTGGTTTGCAGAAAATTCAGATGAATTACAACCTTGAATATCGTAAATTCTACTCTAGAGCATCTAAAATCCATAATAATCTATGTAAAAAACTAGTCTAAATGTGTTTCCTAAGCCTAAAAGTTGATTCTCAAGTGTTTCCTACGGTCTCCCCTTGCTCAGCTGCGCATCCCCATGCCTCTATATCCCTTTGGCAGTCAAAAACCCTAATTTTAATGTTTTGTACAGACCCCGAAGCACGGCCGTGCTTCAAGCTGGAATCTAGGGAAATCCTGCATCTCTTTCTCAGAGCATGGCCAGGCCGTGTTGCAGGCCACTAAGCACGGCTTGGCCGTGCTGCATGCTGCCGAAGTGCTTTCTCCATGATTTTTGATGTGTAGCCTCCTTACTTCCTCCTTAGCATATCCCAGGTCCTTTTGGTTCTTTCCTTGATGGTTTTTTTCTTGCTTCTTGGCTTCTTTTGCTCTCCTGCAACCATAAAACAAACCACAGCAGTACCCAGAACAAAGTATAACCAAAAGCATAGAAATAATCACAAGTTACTATGAATTAGGGGATAAAATACGGCCAATAAACACTCAAAATTCCCCTTTATCAACTCCCCCATGCTTAAACTTTTGCTTGTCCTCAAGCAAATAGCATGTTATATCAGAAGGAAGGGGGAAAGATGCAATCAAAATTCTAGAAAGATAGAAAAATGCAATATAGGTAACTTTTCACTTAATCAGTGTGCACACAATAGATATATGAATAAACAGTTATTAAATAGTCTCTATTCTTCTAAGACCAAACCAGAAATTCTTCTCTTATATATCTGTTTCTATTATTACCATTGGTTGTATGCATCAGACCGATTTTCAAACACTCAAGTAGGCCACCTCATCCTTTAGATCTCCCTATGTTGCCTTACCCTTATTTCTATTTTTTTTAACCCCTTTCTTTTATTTCTCATCTCTTTTCTCTCTTTTTTATTTTTATTTTTATAGAAATATGCTGTGAGTGCATTTTATGCTCCATCTCACTAGGGTAAAAGCATCTAGGTACTCATACTAAGTCCTTTTTGGTGCCTTGAAGGAGGTACTCAGAGTAAAAACTTTTTGGGTTTCACATACCCTCATTTTTTACCTCTCCCTACCTTCACACTCTCATAGTGTGAAAATCAGCCTAAGCATACAATTCACAACACAATAGAGAGATATTTTTCAAAAGATTATAGGTTTAATGCTAGAAGAGAAAGACTAAAATAATAACTACATATTTCATATCCTATTGTGCATCACATGTTCATGAGCTAAAATCAGCCTATACTTCACCAGTCTATCTTGGAAATAGCAACTATGTGATGATGCAGCAAGACAACTTCACCAGTCTATCTTGGAAATAACAACTATGTGATGATGCAGTAGGACAAAAGGAATGCAATATGTACAATATATACATGCAAAGAGAAGCTAAATCAACAAATAAACATGGCCAGTGCAGATCAAAAACTCAGGCACTAAAAATTAGATACGAAAGTACACTCCCCCATACTTAAATAAGACAGTGTCCTCAATGTCATAAATATCAGAAAAGCCAAGTAAAAGGAAGGAGAGAACTTACGTACTCATTGGTCATCCGGTGGTGGTGGAGGGGCGTGCTGGCCCAGGTGCCAGGTATACCAGGCCTGCATCATACCCTACATGCTATGGATGGACTCTTGCATGGCATGCAGGGTGGCTCTCTGGGAAAGTTGCTCAGCCTCAATGCGGCTGAGCTTAGAAGAGATGGAGTTCAGATCCTCCAAGGGAGCAGATGATGGATCTACATGATCAGTAAAATGGGAGTGGGGTAGGGGTGGAAGAGCCATAAGTGGCTCCATGAGGAAATCTTCCTTCTCTGGAGGAATCTCAACTCTCTCCCTATCATCTTCTAAGGGGTAAGTCCAATTCTCCTTGTTGGTCACTGTAGTCCTAGTAGGATTGAAGAGGCAAAATAGTATGTGACCGCGGAGATACAACCAGTATTCGACATCTTTCTTAACAACGAGTTTCATATTCAAACAGGATTCCAAATCAATCCAGTTGTTGCCTATGGCTGGTTGCATCCCCTGTAAATGGGCCTCAAACCCTAACCTTCGAGCTACAGCAGTGACCAAGCCTCCCATGACTATCCTCCCATTCATCGCACCACTTACCCTAGCCATATGATGAGCCATAAAGGCGCCTGTATCCACCTTGGTACCGTGTAGCATAGTATATAGAAAATAAAGCTCTCTCTGATTTGCAACCCCATCACTCTCAGCCCTACCAAAAATAGTATGGGCCATAAGTCGCTGTAAATATCTGAAAGTAGGGTTGCAAATAAAAGAGGCTTTAGAACTTGATGCATTGTATTGCCCCTCAATAGCAATTGAGTTCCAAAAAATGTTAGCAAGAAAACTGGAGGGTATTGATCTAGTACCTCCTGGAGGTAGGCTAAACAGTGCATTAAAATCAACTATGGTTAGGTTGAAGGTACGGTTGAATAGTCTGAAGTTTACTTGGCCCTGACTGACGTTGGGGCCTCGAAACAAGACTATATTAATGGAGCTGAAAAACTCCAAGGTAGGTCTAGGATAGGCTGGGTACCACAGTGAGATGAATGTGTTCCACCCAATCCGATCAATCAAGTATTGGACATCATTTAAAATCCCAAGCCTATCCAAACAATCCTCATCCATGTACCGGGTACTCAGCATTCCCTGTCTAACCAGAGTATCGTATCGTGTCCGTTGACTATCGTCAACGAACATAATACCATACTCATTAATCTGATGAAGAAGTTGGGGCAGTGGTTGATTTTGTCCTCTATGTGTTTGATGTGATTGGGTGGATGGTTGCCCTATTTGGGTTCTTTTGGGACCCATTTATAAAAATTGCAATGAAAAACAGAGGGTACCAAATGCACTTCAAAGGTTCAAATGTGGCAGGAAACAGCAAGCAGGGGATATCAAAGCCAAAAGTGCAGATTTCAGTTAATGCAATAAACAAATGCTGTGTAAATCAATGGATGCAATTAAAGAGTTATGCAGAGCAACTGGGAATTTCAGAGCATCACAAGTAATACACAGGCAAGTAGGGCAGAACCAAGAATTCTAAACAGGCCAAATAAGAGCAGAACACAGCAGAACAAAACAGAACAAGGCATAAAGTTCAAGCAAATAACTAGGCTATATCAGAGCATGCATCAAGTTCAGAGCATGAACCAATAATTCTAAACCAGCTAACTTAGAAGCGAGTAACTAATACCAGAAAGCTAAAGGCATGTTATTTTAGAGCCAGAAACCAGACTAGGTCACAATTAGCAAACCAGAAACATTCCTAATCAGAGCCAAAAACCAGTCTAAAAAGCAACAAGTAATGATATTAATTCAGAAAATTAAAACAAGGGAAGGGATAGAAGTACCTGTTACAGCTCAGCAATATAGAAAGGCAATAACGCAGTAATGGGAAAGGGGAAAAACGCAACAATGGGGATGAGTATTGGGGAAAACAAAGGGGAGAGGTGGATAGGTAGTAGGTTTTGATGGGGAAGGGGGATATCTGGTATGGTTGGGAGATAGAGATTGAGAAAGGGGAAGGTGGGAAAAAGGCGCAAAACAGGGGGGTAACGGCGAAGAGGTATGAATGGGTGAAGGATGGAGTTTTAGGGCACGGATGGGGAAGGAAAAAGGGAGAGGAAGGAGGGGAATTAAAATTGAGGGTGTGGGTGAGGGAGAAAACTGTTGGGAATGCGACGGAGATGGAGGGGAGAATGAGAGAGGGCAACACGGGTATGGCGCAAGAACACGGGCAGATAGGAGGGGGCACGGGTGAAAAGGAGGGAAATTGGATTAAAAGGGGGGGCCATGCCTGAAGCACGGTCGTTCTGTGCAGCACAGCTAGCTCGTGCTTCGGGTTGGCTACTGCAATACACCCAAATTTTTTTTACCTTACCTGGGGCACGACCGTGTCCTGGGACATGGCCTGCCCATGTTCTTGGTGTGTTTGCACACTTTTCACATTTTGGCCCATGCTTGCAGTATGGCCGTGTTGGGGGACACAGGCAGCCCGTGTTACTGGCTGGAATTCCTCAATTCTTCAAATTTCACCTCAGCTTTTGACTCCCTTTAAGCTCCTTTGCTTCTAACCCTTTTATACTACCTTGGAAATTTGGGAATGGACCTAAAAATCAAGGAAAAAAAACTCAATAAACTTCAACCTAAGAAATTAACTAAATTAAAGACGAAAACCAAAACTTAAAGCAGGAATTTAAACAAAAGGGAACTTTAAAAATCAAAATGTGGGTTGCTTCCCACAAAGTGCTTGTTTAAAGTCATTAGCTTAACTCCCTTGCTTATTAATGGATTGAGGGGGGGTTCTAAGAGAGCTTGGGTGGCTCCCTTTTCAACCAGTTGTCCCGTCACAAAATGCTTAAGGCGTTGCCCGTTGACCTTGAAGGATCTGGTAGATTCACTCCACACCTCCACTTCTCCATATGGAAAAACTTGAATTACTTGGAATGACCCAGACCAATAAGAACGGAGCTTCCCGGGAAAGAGTCTAAGCCTTGAATTAAATAGCAAGACCCAATCTCCTACTTGAAATTGACGCCTAAGGATGTGCTTATCATGCCATCTTTTTGTTCTTTCTTTATATAACTTGGCATTGTCATAAGCATCAAGCCTCAGCTCATCTAACTTATTCAATTGTAGGCATCTCCTCTTTCCAGTAGCTGAGAGGTCAAAGTTCATTGTTTTGACTGCCCAATACGCCTTATGTTCAAGCTCTACTGGAAAATGACAAGGTTTCCCATATATCAACCGAAAAGGTATGGTCCCTATCGGTGTTTTATATGTAGTTCTGTAAGCCCATAATGCATCATCAAGCTTGAGAGACCAATCTTTTCTGGCCTTCGAAACAGTCTTCTCCAATATTGCCTTAATTTCCCTATTTGATATTTCCACTTGTCCACTTGTTTGAGGATGGTAGGCTAGAGCCATTTTATGAGTGACTTCATATTTCTTCAAGAGATTTTGGAACTGTTGCTTAGTGAAGTGGGAACCTCCATCACTTATCATAGCTCGGGGCACTCCAAATCTTGGGAAAATTACCTTCTTGAAGAGCTTGGCAACCACTCTAGCATCATTGGTGGGAGATTCCACTGCTTCTACCCACTTAGACACATAGTCCACAGCCACTAGAATGTACTTGTTCCCACATGAAGATGGAAAGGGACTCATAAAGTCAATGCCCCAAATGTAACATCCCTAATTTCATTTCTTTTAATGATAAAAGTACATAAATATTTAATTAAGGAAATAAAATTTATTAGACAATATTTTAGATATCTAAGGAAATATAATCCTTAGATATTCTTCACCTTATGTATATGCATAGAAAATGTTTCTCACATTAAGAGAACAAATAAAGAGGGAAAACCTAATAGGAAAGAAATTAGAAATAACATACTAAAGAGATGTAAAATTATTGGATAAGGAAGATAAATTTTTAGAAACAAGTAAAGGTCTTAAAATTTCAAGAACATTGGATTAGGGTAATTTTTCCTAATTCAAGAACTAGAGTTACTAAGTTTAAAATCTTTACCCATACATTGGGCTTTTACCTATGGACACTTCAAATAGAGTTTTTCCACTTCACATAAATTTCTAGCAAGCCCATTGGATAACCTAAACAAGAAATAAAACATAGACTTGGACTAGGATATAGTAATTGGACCAATAGCCCAAAAATTATGAAAATGTGACCAAGCCCTCCAAGAAAAGTAGAAGTTTATCCAAAGCAAAAAAAAAAGGGTAGGAATAAGCCCATAATGGGTAAAAATAAGCAAGTGGTGTGATTCTACATTCATCATTTAGGCAAGTGGCATGATAATACAAGGCTTTAGGACAAAAACATCTATATCCTACACTCATAATTTTAGCAAGTGGTATGATAATACATGGCATTAGGACAAAACTTTCTTATTCCACACAAATAATATCAACCAAATAATGGAGATTCAAGGGCTAGAAATTTGCCACCTAAAAAGGCAAACCTATCATACTTGTTTAAGACAAAAGAAAATGGAAATGAATCCCTAAATCAAAGGGACCTTGTCCCTTATCTTAAGAACATATCATCATAATTTTCAAAATGTAAATCTCCTTTTCCTATGCATATCTTGACTAAGGAAGAGGAAGACAAGAACATAAGTTGTTTGTTTTCCAAAAATTCAACAAAGTGTATCCTAATTGTGATAAGTTAGACCCATGATCATGAAAGGTGTATTATTTGGTGGTCTATATAAGCAAAACCCACCCCTACAACATTTTAATTTCGTCCAAGTGAGGAAGAGAGAGAAATAGAAGCAAGGTAGAGTGAGGAAAGGAGAGAAAGAGAGGAGAAGAAAGGAAGGAAGAAGAAGGAGAAGTTTAGAAGGCTAAGTACTCAAGGTAAGTTACCTTAATCTCCACTTGAGTCTATTTTTCATCCTTGAGGTTCAAAAATTCACCCTCCTTATCTTACCTAAGCTGCTAGAAAAGCTAAGGGAAGGAAGGAATCTTGCTACTTCTTTCAAGAGGAAACAAGAAAACTAATTCACTAAGTAAGCTAGGGAGATTCTTAGGTAAGTTTAACAATATTTCTTTTTGAAGAAAACCTTTGAAACTTATAATATTTATATGAGATTTTGATCTTAGAACTTTTATGATTGTTCATGATGTTGCTAGGTCATGTTACATATTGATCTTGCATGTGATGTATGTTTGAATACTTAGGTTAGTGTAGATAGTTCTGCATGGGTATGGCTGTGGGTGGCAGAATTTTAAGCTTCGGTGTTTTAATTTCTGGGAAAAATTTATAAGGAATTAACATAAATGGTTAACATATGAATTATAGATATATGTGTCATGGATTTTTACCCACTGGAATCATTAAATTTAGAGTTCATATGAGGAAGATATGTTCCAATTAGTAAGCAAAAGTTAGAAAATGGTTCATCAGGGAAGAATATGTTAGGATAGCTTCTGTGTTTTAATTTTTGGAAATTATCTATTGGGACTTAAAATAAATGGTTAACATAAGAATTAAAGATATATGTGTCATGGATTTTTAGCCACTGGAATCATTCAATTTGGAGTCCATATGAGGTAGATATGGTCTGATTAGTAGTCAAAGGTCAGAAAATGGTTCATCAGGGAAGAATATGTTAGGACAGCTTCTGTATTTTAATTTCTGGGAATTATCTATATAGAATTAAAATAAATGGTTAACATAAGAATTATAACTATGTGTGTCATGGATTTTAATCCACTGGAATCATTCAATTTGGAGTCCATATGAGGAAGATATGAGCTGATTAGTAGTCAAAGGTCAGAAAATGGTTCATCCAGGAAGATTATGTTAGGACAGCTTCTGTATTTTAATTTCTGAAAATTATTTGTACGGAATTAAAATAAATGGTTAACATAAGAATTATAGCTACGTGTGTCATGGATTTTTATCCACTATAATGATTCAATATGGAGTCCATATGGGGAACATATGAGCTTATTAGTAGTCAAAGGTCAGAAAATGGTTCATCAGGGAAGAATATATTAGGATAGCTTCTGTATTTTAATTTCTGAGAATTATCTGTATGGAATTAAAATAAATGGTTAACATAAAAATTATAGATATGTGTATCACGGATTTGTAGCCACTGGAATCACTCAAGTTGGATAAAATAAATGGTTAACATAAGAAATAACCTATACATTTAGGGAGTAATATCACCTTGATTTCTTAATATTTCGCTACAATGTTCAACATAATAGTTTTAGATAATTGTTTTATCTTGAAATTGACACCGAGATCACCTACTTCAGAGTTAAATTGAGGGAGTTATGCTCTGATTAGTAAGAGAATGTTAGATAGAATGAAAACCTGCATCAAGAAAATAAAGAAATAAAATTAGTATTTAAAAAAGAAGATGAATCTTCATAAATGACTAGTATAGCCATAGCCATTGCCATTGTATGAACTTCTTACCATTTTAAGTGTGAAATTTTGACATGGAAATATTTTATAAAGTGATATTTGAAATGGTTATATTGATGGCATGATTACCAATGATTTTTGGTAATAATTATATTTTGATGAACATACTTGTTATTGAAAGCATATTTTTGGCTATCATTGTGAAAAGAAAAGAAATGAGCACGGTCACATGGCAATCCATGTGGTGCACCAGTAGGGGACGCCCTACCAACGATTATGATCATGTTAATGAGAAAAGAAAGAGAAAGTGGACCATGTCGGACGGAGCGAGAAAAGGCCATACCGGAGAGTAGAAGATACTCACCCTGACCAGGGTAGCTTGAAATGAGAATAAGTTAATGGCCATCATATGTTATTTTGAAAATAATTAATCCTGTCATACATATCATTATTGTATGATTCTTATGTGCGTAGATATAATGCATTCATGTGACCAAAGATATTTTCTGTAGTCTATACAGCTGAACATGACATGATGAACTATATTGATGGTAAATTATGATTTATTGTTGAACTTACTGGGATTTAATTCTCACTATATTTCCATATCATGTTCAAAAGAATAAATATGCAGATTTTCTCTATGACACTTATTATTTTTGTACGTTGGATCGAGGTGCCCTACCTTGGGCAACTTTCAGTTATTTCAGATGTATCTGTCGTAGATGTGACTGAGATTCTGGTGGACGTATCACCCGCACCAGTGTCCCCGGAAGTAGTCGACATAGATGATTAAAGCTAATATGTATCTTTGTACAAATGTTTGTAAAATAATGGTGTGTAGTTTGTAAAATAATGTTGTGTATGGAAACTCAGTATTGTATCACTGTTAATAATAATTATGCTTGGTTAAAGTGATTATTATTACGAGTTAAGTGGTTAGAATTAAAGTAGTAATAACTTCATGGAATTTTTACAAATATAAAAAAAATAATTTACATTTACATAAAAGGAGTTGTTACACCAAACGTCAAATATTTCCACTTCCAAAATTCTGTTTAGGGGCATCTCATTCCTTCTAGATATGTTGCCAACTCTTTGACACCGGTCACATGCTTTTACAAAAGTGTGCACATCTTTGAAAAGCGTAGGCCAATAAAAACTAGCTTGGAGAATTTTAGCTACAATCTTAGAAATGCTGGTATGGCCTCCACAAGGTGAACTATGGCAATGGAATATAACACTATAGACTTCTTCCTCCGAAATGGGTAGGAATAAGCCCATAATGGGTAGGAAGCCAAATCCAAGAGAAAAATAAAATAAAATAAATTAGGTGATGATTAATAATGTAATAATAATAAAGATTAGGTTACATGGCATTAAGACAAAAATTTAGCAAGTGGTGTGATTCTACATTCATCATTTTGGCAAGTGGCATGATAATACAAGGCTTTAGGACAAAAACATCTATATCCTACACTCATAATTTTAGCAAGTGGTATGATAATACATGGCATTAGGACAAAACTTTCTTATTCCACACAAATAATATCAACCAAATAATGGAGATTCAAGGGCTAGAAATTTGCCACCTAAAAAGGCAAACCTATCATACTTGTTTAAGACAAAAGAAAATGGAAATGAATCCCTAAATCAAAGGGACCATGTCCCTTATCTTAAGAACATATCATCATAATTTTCAAAATGTAAATCTCCTTTTCCTATGCATATCTTGACTAAGGAAGAGGAAGACAAGAACATAAGTTGTTTGTTTTCCAAAAATTCAACAAAGTGTATCCTAATTGTGATAAGGTAGACCCATGATCATGAAAGGTGAATTATTTGGTGGTCTATATAAGAAAAACCCAACCTTACAACATTAGAATTTCGTCCAAGTGAGGGAGAGGAAAAATAGAAGCAAGGTAGAGTGAGGAAAGGAGAGGAAGAAAGAGGAAGGAGAAGTCTAGGAGACTAAGTGCTCCTAGTAAGTTTAACAATATTTCTTTTTGAAGAAAACTTTTGAAACTTATAATATTTATATGAGATTTTGATCTTATAACTTTGATGATTGGTCATGGATGTTGCTATGGCATGTAACATATTGATCTTGCATGTGATGTATGTTTGAATACTTAGGCTGGTATAGAAAGTTCTGCATGGGTATGGCTATGGGTGGCAGAATTTTAAGCTTCGGTGTTTTAATTTCTACGAACAATCTATAAGGAATTAAAATAAATGGTTAACATATGAATTATAGATATATGTGTCATGGATTTTTATCCACTGGAATCATTCAATTTAGAATTCATATGAGGTATATATGTTCTGATTCGTAAACAAAGGTCAGAAAATGGTTAATCAGGGAAGAATATGTTAGGATAGCTTCTGTATTTTAATTTTTGGAAATTATCTATATGGAATTAAAATAAGTGGTTAACATAAGAATTATAGATATGTATGTCACGGATTTTTAGCCACTAGAATCATTCAATTTAGAGTTCATATGAGGTAGCTATGTTCCGATTAGTAAACAAAGGTCAGAAAATGGTTAATCAGGGAATAATATGTTAGGATAGTTTCGGTATTTTAATTTTTGGAAAAATTCTATAAGTAATTAAAATAAATGGTTAACATATGAATTATATATTTATGTTTCATGGATGTTTAACTACTGGAATCATGTAATTTGGAATTCATATGTGGGAGATATAGTCAGATTAGTAAGTAAAGGTTAGAACCTACCCGAGAAGAAATAATATTAAATTTAAGAGAGTAATAACACTAAGATTTATTACTATTTTGCTGATATGACTAACATAATAGTTCTAGATAATTGTCGTAACTTTCCATAGACACCAAGATCACCTCAATCGGAGTTAAAATGAGGGATTTATTCTCTGATTAGTGAGCAAAGGTCATAGAACACGGCCAGGCCATGTTCTAGGTGCTTCAAGCACGGGTTAGCCGTGTTTGAGGCTGTTTTTGAGTACATTTGAAGTATTTCTAAAGCATAGCCGTGTCTTGGAATGTGGCCAGACCGTGTTGGATGCTGGTGAAGCCTATTTTCAATATTTTTCTACCCTAGATGAACTTCTTTAACTATAGGGTAATAGTAGAAATCAAATTGGAGAAAAATATTCTATAAATTTGTAAGAACATGTGTTAGAAATGATATAAATAAGAAGAAATTGACTAAAGGCCAAGCATAAAGAAAATGAAGAGATGAAATTAATATTTAAAAAAGAAGACGAATCTTATAAATGAAAATAATAAATGACTAGTATATGCCATAGCCATTGCCATTATATGAACTTCTTACCATCTTAAGTGTGAAATTCTAACATAAAAATATTTTATAAAGTGATATTTGAAATGGTTATATTCATGGCATGATTACCAATGATTTATTGACACCCTATAGTTATATTCATCTTAAGTGTGAACATACTTGTGTTCGGATAGAATTTTCTTATTTTCAACTAATTTTCCAAGAGGGTTCTCTTTATCACTTTTGGTCAAAACAAGTTCAAAAACTGAACTAGTAGTCCACACACAAAAGGTACCATATAGGTCATACGCATAGATGTTTAAACCTCGCATATCTAAGGCAAAGAGTTAGAAGGAAGAAAAGGATGACACCCTATAGAATTCCACAACAGCACCGTGAGTATAAATATGTCTGCAGTTACATAGCCATACTCAAAGTCCTACTACAGAATTCTTTGCTCTGTTAGCCACAGGAAACCTAATGCTCTGATACCAACTTGTAACGCCCCCAATTTACGTTACGTAAAATAAACATTTTTTTTTGTAATCAGATATTTTCCATAAAGATACATAATTCAATTCTTTCTCATGGGAACAGATACATATAGGATCTCTCATGTATACACAATATACAGACCAAGTCTATAAACATCAAAGTACAGCAGAAACGGGGATCCTGCCAGTAGCGTTCAGAGCACTCTAGAATACAAACACAGTATAATTCAAAGACTATGAGTCTTGGAAGCAACGTAGACTCACCTAGAAAATATATCACCTATCTACTGAATAAGACTCTGATATTCTTATCTGAAAAATGTAGAAATATCGTGTAGTGAGTTTGACAACTCAGTGAGCAAATAATTCCTCCTATGACCTCTTAGGTCAGCATATGGATGTACTTATATTTTAAAATGTATCACATAGAAAATACAGTTCAGAAGTACATTCATATGGGACCTATATTTCAAATATTCTTAAATCAAAGAATATTCAGATATCCAAAACCATATGCACCATGGTATGATCATTAAACAAATGTTGTTATGCTCAGCTGTATAAGCTATAGTAAAATATTAAGATTTGGAAATAAAATCATCACTTTTAAAATAACCTGCCTCACTCAACGATCTGGTCAATGCAATTTGATTTGAAAATGACCTGCCTCACTCGGCGATCTGGCCAATGCAATTTGAAAATGACATGCCTCACTCGGTGATCTGGTCAATGCAATTAAAATATAATTCATTTGCTATACGCATAGTGACCTCGACCCTAGTCACAATAAGTGATCAGGGAATGTGAGTACATCACCCTCCTGCCTCCCCACATTACCACTGTCACCCGGTTGGAGCGGCCCTCCCCCGGCTCAATCAGGCTAATAGGGCGTCCCCTATTCGATACCATCACAAGCCATACAACCAACCGATATTCATCAATACATATATATACATGTAAAATATCAAGCAACTCACCATGAACTTTACCTTGCCATTCAATCTCATTTATAATATGACATGCATCATTTTCACAAGTATATAGTTTTACAAATCAATGCATCGTGCACATAATATTCACTTTATCAAATAATGATAAATACATTTAGAACCACATATTCAATGAGTTCCAAAATCAATTTCTAAAACCATACTCTTCTTGAACTATGTGCCAGTTCGTAAGTATAACAGATATTTTAACACATTTCAAAAACTTATAATAGTATAAATAATTTATAAATAAAAACAATAATACATTTATAGTTCAAGAAGAGCATAGGGCAAGTCATAGAAAGAATTATCTACTCACATGGTAGGGCTCCTAGTTGGACAGCCCTAAAAATGTAATTTTCCAAGCCGAATTTGACCAATTAGACCTCAAAAACGTGTCTAGAGGTTCCAAAGACTTAAAAAAATGATTCCGGGAGCTTGGTCACTATTCACCGCTAGAAACACTATTCACCCGCACGAAAAACACTATTCACGGCGAACAAAAAATTGTCAGATTGCTGAAAAATTTCATATCTTAAGGTTTTTCTAGCTCCTGAATCCATCTACGGTGTCAAAATTTCAATTAGAGGTCTCTAAGTAAGAGTTTCAGAATTTACCTTTTTCTGAGATTTTCTACTTTAGATCTACGACGATTCAACGGCTGATTTGAAAATTTGATCGGTCAAAACCGTAGTATTCTTTGTCCTGAATCCAGTAACACCTTTAGTTCTGAGATTGGAAGCCAATAGGCACTCCAAATCTAGAAAAAAAAGTTGAATGTTACTATTCACTCACTATTCACTCACTATTCATATCCTTCATAAACTTTCTGTCTCCGGTTGTGTATCTCCCCCTTCCCTTTTTTTATTTTTATAATATTAATTATTATTATTTAATAATTAAATATTTAGATTTATTCTTATTTTATTTCATATATATTCATATAAATACCGTTTTTCATCCTAAAACCTCCCAAAAATTCCTAAAAATTCTCATTCTCATAAACCTTTAGTTGAACTCTTAAATCATAATTTTTCTTGATAAAAATCTCAATAAAAAAAATCATAAAATAAATATCTTTATACATAATAAAAGAAAGAATATTTCTAAAAATACAACAAAATTTATTAAAGGCCAATATAATTATTTCAAGCAAAACAACAATTATTTTAATTAAAAATAGACTTACTTTTAGCATAACATAATCATTTTTAAACAAATAAAAATATATTTATTTATAACAAAATATTATTATTTAAAAATAAAAATTATGGGATGTTACACAAGCAGTCATTATCAAATAAGAACGGGACATCTTTAATGAGTAAATTAGTTAAGGGTTTAGAGATTTTAGAGAAATCTTGGATGAATATTTTGTAGAAGCCCGCATGCCCAAGAAAACTCCTCACTTCCTTAACGTTTGATGGTGGTGGCATTGTTTGAATTGCTTTTATCTTTACTTTATCCACCTCTATTCCCCTTTCAGACACCAAGTGTCCAAGAACTATTCCTTCCTTTACCATAAAATGGCATTTTTCCCAGTTCAGTACCAGGTTGACTTCCTCACATCTCTTAAGTACCTGTGTCAAATTATTCAAACAATCATCAAATGAGGTACCATAGAAAAAAAATTCATCCATAAATACTTCCATTATTTCCTTAATAAAGTCAGAGAAAATAGCCATCATACATCTTTGGAAAGTGGCTGGTGCGTTACACAATCCGAATGGCATCCTTCTATATGCAAAGGTGCTATAGGGACATGTGAACATGGTCTTTTCTTGGTCGTCTGGATGGATAGGAATCTGAAAGAATCCTGAGACAGAAAGTTGAATGTTACTATTCACTCACTATTCACTCACTATAGAAGTGTGAATGTTTAGCCAATCTTTTCAACAATTGATCAATAAAAGGCAAAGGGAAGTGATCCTTACGGGTGGCCTTATTCAATTTTCTATAATCAATACACATACGCCAACCCGTAACAACTCTAGTAAGGATTAATTCATCATTATCATTTTTAACAACAGTCATACCTCCCTTTTTAGGAACCACATGGACTGGACTTACCCATTCACTGTCTGAGATAGGATAGATAATACCTGCATCAAGCAATTTAAGTACTTCCTTCTTGACTACCTCTTTCATGTTTGGGTTAAGTCTCCTCTGGTGTTCCCTGGAAGGTTTATGATCATTGTCAATTATAATACGATGCATACAAACAGATGGACTAATCCCTTTTATATCATATGTACTATATCCAATCACTTTTTTAAATTTTCTAAGAACGTCCAGTAACTTGCCAGTTTCTTCAGCATTCACTATGACTGGATATGAAGAGTTAAGGTCCAGAAATTCATACCTTAGATTAGAGGGAAGAGGTTTGAGTTCTACCTTAGGTGCTTTGCTTTCCTCAATATTAGCTGATTTATGATTATGGTCCAGCACCAGCTTTTAAGATTTCACTTCTGAGGTGAGCACGGGACACTCATCAAGCAATTTAGTATATGCATCAACTTCTACCTGTTCAGCATAAGAAACAAAACTATCCACAAGGCAAAGTTCAAGTGGATCAGTAGGGCATAAACTCATTGCATTATCAACAATATTTTGCTCAATTACATCAATCATGCAACAAGTATCACCTAAGGATGGACATTTCATTGCATCATTAAGATTAAACTCAATCTTTTCATCCCCTACATTTAAGGAAAACTTTCCATCTTTAACGTTTATAATAGCACCTGCAGTGGCTAGGAAAGGCCTTCCCAAAATTATGGGGATTTGTCTATCTTCCTCTATCTCTAATACAACAAAATCAATGGGTATGAAAAATTTTCCTACCTTTAGAGGAACATCCTCTAATATACCTACCGGGTGAGTGACGGATCGGTCCGCTAACTAGAGAGAAATAGTGGTAGGCTTCAAGTCCCCCATCTGGAGCTTCTTGCATATGGACAATGGCATAAGACTTACACTTGCTCTAAGATCACATAGAGCTTTAATGATTTGCACATCTCCAATAGAACAAGGTATAGAGAAGCTTCCAGGGTCCTTGAGTTTAGGAGGCAGTTTGTTTTGGATCAAAGCACTGCATTCTTCAGTCAATGCCACAGTGGCATACTCCTCAATCTTCCTCTTATTAGAGAGGATTTCCTTCAAAAATTTTGCATATGAAGGCATCTAAGAGACAGCTTCCAAGAATGGAATATTGATGTGCAGCTTTTTCAACACATCCAAAAATTTTCCATACTGCTTTTCTAACTTAGCCTTAGCTAGTCTCTAAGGGAAAAGAACTTGTGGCTTATATAGTTCATAAGCCACATAATTAGGCTCTTTTTCTTCCTTTCTTCCACTAACTTGCTCTTCTTCTTCAGATGCTGGTTCAGGCACATCTCTCTTCTCATCTTCCTTATCTTCCTCCTTTTCCACCGGTTCACCCAATTACTTACCACTTGTCAAAGTGATAGCTTTATAGTGTTCTATAGGATTCTCAAGCTGACCTGGGAACTTACCAAAATTTCTGGTTGAAGAGTTCGCTTGCTGTGCTATTTGGGTCTCCAGCATCTTGTTATGCGTAGCAAGTGAGTCAACTTTAGAAGCCAAGTCCTTAATTGCATCATTCATAGAATGATTTTGGGCTCTAAATTCTTCATTTTGCTTACTCTGTGTGGAGATGAAATTCTCCATTAGAGACTCCAGATTCAATTTTGGTTGAGGAGGAGGAGGATTGAATGGCCTTGGATTCTGAAAGCCTGGAGGTTGCCTAAAGTTATTCTGGGGCTACTGACCAATATTCGGCTTATAAGAAAGGTTCAGGCGATTTCTCCAGCCTGGATTGTAAGTATTGTTGTATGGGTTATTCCTTTAATTGTTCACAAAATTAACCTGCTCACAATCCTGAAGTGTAGAACTTTCAAGCTGACACTCGTTGGTTGCATGGCCAACACCTCCACAAATCTCACAGGATGCAGATGAAGAAGGAGAACCGACAGCATTGATGCTTAGCTTATTCAACTTCTGAAATAAAGCATCAACTTTAGAAGTTAGATGGTTAAATGCATTAAATTCATACATACCTGCTGGTTTTCTAGGCTGCCTCTCACTAGACCAAGAATAATGGTTCTGAGCCATGTCTTCAATCAATTCATAAGCCTCATCAACTGTCTTGTTCATCAGCGCTCCTCCAGCTGTAGCATCCACAGACATACGGGTGCTGTAAATCAGTCCATTGTAGAATGTATGGACTATCAGCCACTTCTCCAACCCATGGTGTGCGCATATCCTGAGGAGCTCTTTGAATCTCTCCCAAGCCTCATATAAAGATTCCCCATCCTTCTGAGCAAAAGTAGTGATCTGATTCCTCAGGTGGGCCGTCTTGCTCGGTGGGAAATACTTCGCCAGGAAAGCTTGAGAAAGCTGTTGCCAAGTGGTAATGGACCCTGATAGAAGAGAGTGCAACCATGCATGGGCCTTGTCCCTCAATGAGAAAGGGAACAATCTCAACCTGATAGCATCTGAGGAGACCCCATTCAACTTCAGGGTGTCACAGTACTCCAAAAATACTAAGAGATGTAAATTCAGGTCTTCAGTAGATGACCCTCTAAACTGATTCTGCTGAACCATCTGCAAGAGAGATGGCTTCAGCTTGAAATTATTAGCTTCAACCACTGGCCTGATTATGTTGAGATTCAGGCCATGAGTGTCCGGGGCAGTAAATTCCTTCAATGATCGGTTATCTCTTTCCCCTATAGTGGCTGCAGAATTCTCTTGCTGCTGTCTTCTTCTTATCCTTCGAAGTGTGTGTTCAATTTCCATGTCAAATTCAGCAACTATTTAACGTTCTCCTCATATAAAAGAGAAACACGCCTATAAAGGAAGAAAAGAAGCAAAAAATAGCAAAGGAAAATTATGCAAAAAAATAAAAAGAAAATGATTTAGTCTAGCTATTTTGTAAAATATCTAATATTGGCTTTGTTCCCCGGCAACGGCACCAAAAACTTGTGTATGTTTTACCAAATACCGCAAGTGCACGGCGTAGCTGTAGTTAGTCCAGCAAGTACGGGTCGTATCCCACAAAGAACAATGCCAATTACTAGAATTTCACAAAAGGTGCTATCTAAATCGATACAATTCGATGGAAAAATATCACAATTAAATAGATAAAAATAACCAATTAAGCAAAGCCTAGGATTAGGGTTCACCACACTTGTGATACTCAACAACTGATATTTACCTCTAATTGCAATTATCTACATTATTGGGGATGGTTTAGCCTCAATTAATTAGTAATCTCTTTCAAGCATTACCAATTGTACCTAGGTTAATCAAATTACCTACTTTCGTGGTTCTTAGCTTAACCTAGGTCCATTAAACTTTATGCCAACCATAGAATACAATTAATCGGTTTTTTCGTGCCCATTAATCGATTCATTCCTAGAGAATCTTAAACTACTTTCATGATTAAGATATCCCTAATTAACTATTAGGTTCCAGTTTTAATCTTCACCTTTCAGTTCATCGATTAAATACCTAAGACGTGATAGACTGGTGATCAGGCATTCTACCAACTCATTCATGCATATAATAGTCAATACTAATCAATCTAGAAACAATCACAATTACGGTTTCATAATTTAAGACATAAGCATAGTATCATCGTATCACAATTGGGTTTACCGAAATCTTAGATTAAATTTACTCACACATCATCCAAACATAAATCAAATTCATCTTCATTGAATAAATCATTATAGTTCAATACAATTGAAAGAGAATGAGTAGAAGTAGAAGAAAAAAACTAAAATAGAAAGATAAAACCTGGTCTGCAGAAAATTCAGATGAATTACAACCTTGAATACCATAAATTCTACTCTAAAGCATCCAAAATCCACAATAATCTATGTAAAAACCTAGTCTAAATGTGTTTCCTAAGCCTAAAAGTTGATTCTCCAGTGTTTCCTACGGTCTCCCCTTGCTCAACTGCACATCCCCATGCCTCTATATCCCTTTGGTGGTCAAAAACCCTAATTTTAACGTTCTGTACGGACCATGAACCATGGCCGTGTCCCAAGACACGGCTTGGTCGTGCTTCGGGCTAGAATCTGGGGAAATCCTGCATCTCTTGCTTAGAGCACGGCCTGGCCGTGCTGCATCCTGCTGAAGTGCTTTCTCCATGATTTTTGATGTGTAGCCTCCTTACTTCCTCCTTAGCATATCTCAGGTCCTTTTGGTTCTTTCCATGATGGTTTTTTTCTTGCTTCTTGGCTTCTTTTGCTCTCCTGCAACCATAAAACAAACCACAGCAGTACCCAGAACAAAGTATAACCAAAAGCATAGAAATAATCACAAGTTACTATGAATTAGGGGATAAAATACAGCCAATAAACACTCAAAATTCCCCTTTATCAATATATATGTATGGATAAATATTGACGGGTTGTATGGTTTGAGATAGTATGGAAGAGGGGACGCCCTATTAGCTTAAGTGAGCCAAGGGGTGGGCTACTCCAACCAGGTGACAATGGTAATGTGAGGAGGTAGATGGATGATGAACTTACATTCTCTAATCACTTATTGTGACTATAGTCGGTCGGTCACAATGCATATAGCAAATGAGTGAATTGAGTATATTGAGAGCTGTGACATGCTTGAGCATTATGTAAAATAATTGGATTTTTAGTGCATATATAATATGTTAATTATGCATCAACAAAAGTTATGATTTTATCTCAAAAACTTGATATTTTTCTATAGCTCATATAGTTGAACATAACACCATCAATTGTTGTGTGCTTGGGATTATTTGATGGTTCTGATATGGAATCCTCCCAATATTTACATGTGAAATATTTTAGTGCATAATAAGATTTATTTTATGACCATACTGTATTGTATTTGGTTTTGAACCTCTGAATATCTTTTGAAATGAGAATATTTGAAATACAGGTCCTATATGGATGTACTTCTGAACTATATTTTCTATGTGACAAATTTTAAGTTATGAGTACATCCATATGCTGACCTAAAAGGTCATAGGAGGTATTATCTGCTCACTGAGTTGTCAAACTCACTACACGATATTTCCATATTTTTCATATAAGAATACAGAGTCTGATCCTGCAGGTAGGTGATTAGTTAGGTGAAATAGTCTATGGATAAGTCTACATTGTTTCGAAAGCTCACAGTATTTGAATTATACTGCATTTATATTCTAGAGTTTGCTCTGTACGCCACCGGTAGGATCCTTACTTCTGTTGTTACTTTGATATTTATAAGCTCAGTCTGTATTTTGTGTATACATGGGAGAACCTATATGAAACTATTTTCATTGATAAATGAGTATATTATGCAGGTTATGGTAAATATCTATTTGAAAAATATGTGTTTCATGTGCCCTTAAATTAGGGGCGTGACATTACAAACATGGATAAGGGATAGTAAATTATAGTTTTGCCTCTGATAAAACACTAATGATATATAGAGCTATAATAAAAATTAATGAAAGAAGATGTTAATAAGTGACTTTGCTTCACAATTTTCTCATATATTAATTAGTTTACATCAAATAAAGTAATATAATATTATGGTAAATTATATATCAATTACACCTAAGTTATATGCTTACATTGAATCCCATGTTTATATAATGTCCATGTTGGTCTTAATTTTTTTTCTGTTAGTAAAATTATTTACTATCAAAGATAGGGTTGATTTGATCTTTAAAAAACTTAAATAAACAGTAATTTTTGGGTTGGACAATGGACATGCTTGATTACTAGATTTGAATTTATAAAAGAAATGCAATAATCTCAAAATCCTTCTACTTCATGGTATGCTTAATTAATTAGAATGTATATTTGAATATCTTCTTTCATTAATGTGATTGAGATTTAGAACAAACTGCATAATGCAATATATATGTTCTACACATACGAGTTTCTACAAACATGAACTTTAACGACCTAAGCATGCTGTATACCATAATAGTATTAGATCAATGCGGAATAAAAAATTTACATACTAAACTCCTAGCATTGCTATTATTCACAAGTTTTTTCTAGGTAACATCATGACCTTTCAAAACCAAGCATCTGGACTACTCTTAAGGTGAGTTACTCACAATTTTTAATGAAAAATGGTTACATACTCCCACTTAGTCCATACATTTAACTTATTGGATTAAATGAGTCATATAACAACTTTCTTAAGAAACAAATACATGAATCATAGTGATAAGTCCTATAAAAGCAAGTAATATTATCCATGTATTACAATGCACTTAGTTTCTCAAGTATTTTACTTAATGTGATAACAAAAGCTTAACGAATAAACCCTAAGTTTATTCTTGGTTCAAAAAAATTTATGTTTTCTGAAATAAATAAAGGTGCACATGAATAAGAGAAAACATCATAATATATAAGAATTTCATTAATAAACTGTATGTGTACAATCATAAGGTGGAACCAAGTCCTATTTTCTCTACATGATCCTTGAATTTTAGTTGTGGCATGCCCTTAGTTAAAGAATTAACAAGAATCAATTCAGTGTAAATGTGCTCAACGACCATTTTCTTTTCTTTTACATGTTCTCTAATAGCTAAGTACTTAATGTCGATATGTCTACCGCAACTTCCACTTTTATTATTCTTAGCCATAGAGACTAACAGCAGAATTATTGCAAAAAATTCTCAATGGCCTTGAAATAGAATCTATAACTCTAAGCCCATAAATGAAGTTCTTAAGTCATACATCATGTGAAGTAGCCTCAAAACACAAGATAAACTTTGATTCTATGGTAGAAGTAGTAGTCAAGGTCTGCTTAATGATAAAGGGGAAAATGTGTGTTTAATTGTTATATTTCATCCTTTATTTCATAGTGAACTTGTGATTGTTTCCCTGCTTTGGTTCTGTTCTATTTTGTTTGCTCTGGATACTACTTGGCTTTGTTTTCTATTTATAGGTGAGCAAAATAGGTTAAGAATCAAAGGAAAACACTTATGTGAAGAGTTATTTGGACTTACAATAAGCTAAGGAGGATGCAAGGAGGAAACATCGAAGAAATTGGTAAGATTCCATTGACGGCATATGGTGAGTTTCACCATCTTGCCTCTAACCTGCACTTTATGACATTCATAGACTGTAGCATTGGAGTAAAACTCCTGTACCACAGAAATAACCCTTGGTTTTGGATTCTTGCAGAAAATCTCCCAATGACTATAGAGGATATTGTCTCTATGAGGTAGCCCAGCGATGATGATAAATCCTCATTCTAAAATGATGGGTTTATGCACCATCACTTTGATGTGGTGCTGATAAACCTCTTTAGTCACAAATGCTATGTTATCGAATGCTGGAGGGTCATCTACTATATTCTTCCTCTTCGATAGGTCCAATTTTGAAGTTTTAGGAGCCATTGGACTTAGAAAACTCACTGGGGCATTTTCTTGAACACTTGGTGTGCACTCTTGAAATATGGGAAGAATGGGTGGTGGATTCCCAACTTGAAGTCCCAATTCAATGCAAACAAGTACAAATTGAGTATAGAGATCAACTATAGTAAGAAATATGAACAAAACCATACCTAATTAAGCTTGATTTATGGCTAGAAGATGAAGGATCAAATTTGCTTTATAAACTCTTGAAAACTTCCAATGATTCCCAATTAATTGCTGAAAGAGTTGCTCAATCCTACAAAAGAAGATGGAAAATCACTTAATTTAAGTAAAGAAATGTAATTGGAGCTTATTAGGGTTGATTGGATGTAGGGAATGGTGATTGGGGGTGAAAGGGTGTGGAAATAGGGTGTTGGGAGTAAGAACGTCGCGGGCTTCTTATGGAAAGCGCCACGGTGCTCTCTATTGCAATGCAGCGCTTGCCCATTTTGGGTCAAGAGCACCGCGACGCTCGCCCTTTTTGGGTATTGAGTGCCACAGCACTGTGAATCAACAAGTTTTTTTAATGAATAAAAGAAATAGAATTATGAAAAAGAAGAAGAAGAAGTATTGTTGTTGGGTTGCTTCCCAACTAGCACATTTATTTAACATCGTTGGCTCGACATAAACTCATAAAATTAAAGAGGATCTTGAAGAGTTGTCCATTGTGGTTCCTCTTCCTGAAATCCTTCATAATATGGTTTAAGCATATGCCTGTTGACTTTGAAGCTATTCTAATTATCCATGCTTTTTATTTCAACTGCACCATGAGAAAAAATATCAGTAACAATAAATGGTATCTCCCATCTAGAACGAAACTTATTTGGAAACAATTAGAACCTACAATTATAGAGGAGGACTTTTTGTCCTTTAGTGAACTCCTTGCGTGAAATTATACGATCGTGTAGGAGTTTGGTTTTGGCCTTATAGATATTTGTATTTTCATAAGCCACATTTTTGACTTCCTCTAATTCCTGAAGTTGTAATTTCCTATATTCTCAACTTTCTTCCATATTCATGTTAAATTTTTTTATAGCTCAAAATGCTTTATGTTCTAATTCAACTGGAAGATGATAAGTTTTGTCAAATACTAAGTTGTATGGAGACATACCAATTGGGGTCTTATAGGCTGTTCTGTATTCCCAGAGAGCATCATCTAATCTGAGACTCAAATCCCTACGGTTGGGATTTATTGTCTTACTAATGATATTTTTTATTTCTCTGTTGGATACCTCAGCTTGCCCATTGGTCTGGGGGTGGTATGTAGTTCCAAATTTATGAGTGAAATTATATTTCTTTAATAGGACTTTAATAGTCTTAGTGCAAAACTGTGTTCCCCTGTCACTTATCAAAAATCTTGGAATCCCAAATCTTGAGAAAATATGGGATTTAATGAAATCTGCAACCACTTTAAAATTATCAGTCTTAGTGGGTTTAGCTTCCACCCACTTTGAGACATAATCCATAGCCAGTAAAATATAATTATATCCAAATGATAAAGGAAAAGGTCCTATGAAATCAATGCCCCAAACATAAAAATTTTCACAAAATAATACTGGTGTTTGAGGCATCTCATTTTTCCTGGATATATTACCTGTTTTCTGACAGCTAGTTCATAACTTACAAAAATGATATGAATCTTTGAATAGAGTAGGCCAGTAAAAATCGTTGTCTAATACTTTCTTTGTTGTCCTTTTTGTCCCAAAGTGTCCTCCACATGCATAAGAATGGCAGAAGGTTAGAATTGATAGAACTTCAAAGTTAGGAATACACCATCTTATAATTTGATATGAGCATTGTTTCCATCGGTAGGGATCATCCCACATGTAATATTTGGTATCACTCTTGATCCTGTTTCTAGCTGCCCTAGTCAAAAGAGGAGGTAACTGATTAGTAGCCAAATAATTTACAATATTTGCATACCATGGCATATGAACTGAAATTAAAAATAAATTTTCATCTGAGAATGATTCTTTAATTTTCAGTTTCTCCTCCACATGTGTCAGGTAACTTAGGTGATCTACTACATTATTTTCAAACCCTTTCTTATCTTTGATTTCTAAATCAAATCCTGTAAGCAATAACACCCATCTGATTATCCTAGATTTAGCCTCCTTTTTCATCACCAAGTACCTCAAAGCTACATGATCAATACAAACAATAATTTTAGTACATATTAAATATGATCTAAATTTTTCTAATGCAAAGACTACAGCTAAGAGCTCTTTTTCAATGGAGGTATAATTCTTCTGAATATCATTCAATATTCTGGAGGCATAATATATCACATGGGATGCGTTTCCAACGCTTTGGCCAAGTGCTACTCCAACTGCATGATTACTAGCATCACACATAATTTTAAAAGGGAGGTTCCAGTTTGGTTCTTGGATGATTAAAGCTGAAATCAAAGACTCTTTCAATTTGTCAAAAGCTTCCCTGTATTCTTCATCAAATTCAAAAGAGACATCTTTTTGAAGCAATTTGCACATGGGTGCTGCTTTCTTGAAAAATTCCTTTATGAATCTTCTATAAAAACCTGCATGGCCAAGAAAATAACGAACTTCCCGCACACAAGTGGGATAAGGTAGAGTTTGTATAATATCAATTTTTTCTTTATCTACCTCTATTCCCTTTTTGGAGACAACATGACCTAAAACTATACCTTGTTCAACCATAAAATGACATTTTTTAGAATTTAAAACAAGGTTAGTTTCTTGACATCTTTTCAAAATTAATGAAAGGTTATGCAAACAATTATCGAATGAATCCCCATAAATTGAAAAATCATCCATAAATACCTTAATAATTTTTTCAAGGTAATCTGAGAATATGCTAATCATACACCTTTGAAAAGTAGCATGGGCATTATAAAGCCCAAACGGCATGCGCCTATATGTGAATGTCCCAAATGGACAAGTGAAGGTTGTCTTTTTCTGGTCTTTAGAAGCAATTGCAATTTGAAAATAGCCTAAATAGCCATCAAGAAAACAATAGTAAGGTTTACCATATAACCTTTCAAGCATTTGATCAATAAAAGGTAAAGGAAAATGGTCTTTTCGAGTTACAGAATTTAATTTTCTATAATCTATACAAACCCTCCACCCATTTTAAATCTGGGTGGGTATCAATTCCTCCTTCTGATTTTTATCACAATTATTCCTATTTTCTTGGAAATCACTTGCACTGGGCTCACCAAATGACTATCTAAAATAGGGTATATTACCCCAATCTCTAACGATTTAAGAATTTCCTTCTTCACTACAACCATCATAGGTGGATTTAGCCTTCTTTGGGGCTGTCTATATGGTTTAGCTCCTTCCTCCATTAATATTCTGTGCATACATGTGGAAGGGCTTATCCCTTTAAGATCAGCTATGGTCCATCCTATTGCAGTTTTGTGCTATTTAGGAACTTAGATTAATTTCTCCTCTTGATTAGCTTTAAGCTTGTTGGAAATAATAACAGGAAGTGTTTCTCCTTCCCTTAAAAACACATATTTGAGGTGATCAGGAAGTGGCTTCAATTTAGGAGTAGGAGCTTGCACAACAGAAGATAAAAGAATAGTATCAGAAATTGGTAATTCCATATAAGCAACATTACTTATTGGTGGTCCTTCTGAAAAATCATTGAGTGCAGCTAGTTCCTCTTTTGTTTCTTCATCCAAATCTATCTCAGTGTCATCTTCTTCTATGGATTTGATCACAATCACTTCCAGTTTATCCTTTCCATCTAATTCAAATACATCATGTGCTAAGGAATCAAAGACATCAATAGAGTAAACAAGAGCATCATCACCTGGGTGTTTCATGACTTCATACATATTAAATTTTATTACTTCACTATCAAATTCCATAATGAGTGTGCCATTGTGAACATCTATCCTGATTTTAGAGGTTTTCAAAAATGGTCTCCCTAATAATATTGGAGAGGTAAAATCCCCGTTTTCCATGTTAAGTACATAAAAATCTGTAGGGAAAACCAAATCATCTACCTGTAGCAAGACATCCTCAATTACTCCTTTAGGATATGTATTGGACCTGTCCACAAATTGAATTACCACATTAGTAGAGTTCAATTGTCCTAATTTCAAGGAAGTATATATAGAATATGGCATGACATTTATGGAGGCTCCTAAATCCAACATAGCCTTTTTGACACGAGTATCCCCAATTTTGCATGGAATAGTGAACATACCTAGATCCTTGCATTTAATAGGGAGTTTTGTTTGTATCATGGCAGATACATTTTGACTCATTTGAACCTTTTCAAATCCCTTCAATTTTTGCCTTCTTTTTTTAGTACATAGTTCTTTTAAGAACTTTGCATATCTTGGCACTTGTTTAATAGCATCTAGAAGGGGAATATTAACTTCACACTTTTTAAAGGTTTCATATAAATCAAAAGTTTTCTCATGTAGCCTGTTTTCTTTAAGAGCTTCTGGAAAATGAGAAACTACTTCATAATTTAAATTAGATGGAGACTTACCTATAGGTGTTTCACTCTCCTTAATTAATTTTTCAGATTCCTTAGGAGAAGAAGGTACTGGTGGACTTTCAATTTCCTTACCATTCCTTAAAACAATTGCACTAGCATTTTCTCTTAGATTCACCACAATTTGAGAAGGTAACTTACCTGAGTTTTAAGCATCCAATCGACTCACTATGGTTGCTAACTGACCTATTTGAGTTATTAGGTTCTGAATGCTAGCTCTTGTCTCTTGCTGGAATTGTTGAGAGTTATGCAGAAGAGTTTTCATAATATCTTCCAAGGGATTACTTACCTGGTAATCTTGAGATGCATTATGTCTAAGATAATAGGCATGTTGATTTGCTAAAAATTTTGTCCTGTAGGCCTATTTGAACATATTCCACAAACTTTAACTTGTTACAGTGTACCTGTAGCCATTTGGCGCACAAGAGAGGTAAGTTCAGATATCTGTTACTGAAGAGAAGTAGTACTTACCTTATGGGCATGTCTTGGAGGATCATGCCTAATGCCAAATTTTTGAGAGTTGGCAGCCATATTTGATATCAAGATCAGGACTCTGACGACTTCAAGAGTATTGTCTATAGTGCTCCTCCACTAGCTGCATCTATCATGCTTCTGTCTCCCTACAAAAAACCTTCATAGAAATATTGGATTAGTAGCTACTCACTAATCTGATGATGTGGGCAGCTTGCACAAAACTTTTTAAATCTCTCCCAATATCCATAGTGTCTCTCTATGCAATTTCCTAATGCCGCATATTTCCTTCTTGATATTAGCGACTCTAGATGCAGGAAAATATCGTTCTAGAAATATTCTCTTCATCTTATTCATGTGGTGATAGTGCCAGAGGGTAAATAATATAGCCAATCTTTGGCTGAGTCTCTTAATGAAAAAGGAAAAGCCTTGAGTTTTATTTGTTCCTCAGTTACTCCAGGGGGCTTCATGCTGGTACATACCACATGGAATTTCTCCAAATGTTTATACGGGTCTTCACCTGCAAGACCATGAAAATTAGGTAATAGATGAATTAATCCATATTTTAATTCAAAATTAACATTATCATCAAGATTAGGAAAAGTAATGCATAAAGGTTGCTGATGCAAATTTGGAGCTGCAAGCTCTTTCAGAGTGAGGTGCCTAGTCATGATTACTTCCTCCTCTTCTTGATCAATGTCTTCTTGAAGCTTTCTTCTGTGCCTGTATACAGATTTTCCAATATCTGCATTGAACTGTAAATCTTGACAATTAGAAGAACGAGTTATAGGCATAAATCAAAATAAAAATAAAAAAGGTAATAGACGCAGTCCCTAGCAACGGTGCCAAAATCTAGTGCATATTATTGTAGTTACACCTAAATTTATACCTTACCTCTCAACTAACCTATAGTCGTGGGAGTAAGGGTTGATCCCTCAGAAACTAGAAGTACCTTATATGATTGAGAAAGGGGGATTAATAATTGCAAATAACAAAGTAAACAATAATGAAAGCAATTAAGAGAGTAATTAATAAGAGAGGCATTGGTTTCGGTCAATAACTACTATTAAGGGATTGCATTAATCATTGACAAAATAATCAATCTCAAATCAAATATCTACCATTGGGATTCTATCCCTATTTCTCCTTAAGTCTAGTAAATTGATAACAATCGCACCAATTAAACCCTAATCAATAAGATATCCTTTAACACGTCAGTAAAGTCTAACCTATTAATTGCATGAAGAATAAAAGAAACTACTAGAGCTAAACAAATATAAATATAACATCCCTAATTTCGTTTCTTTTATTGATAAAGGTACATAAATATTTAATTAAGGAAATAAAATTTAGTAGACAATTTTAGATATCTAAGGAAATATAATCCTTAGAAATTCTTCACCTTATGCGTATGCATAGAAATGTTGTAACATTAATAGAATAAGTAAAGAGAGAAAACCTAAGAGGAAAAATTAGAAATAAATATACTAAAGAAATGTGAAATTCTTGGATAAGGAAGATAAATTTTTGTGAAGTAAGTAAAGGTATTAAAATTTCAAGAAGATTGGATTACGGTAATTTTTTCTAATTTAAGAGTTAAAGTTACTAACTTTAGTATCTCCACCCATAAATTGGGTTTTCACCTATGGACACTTCATATAGAGTTTTTCTACTTCATATGAATTTTTAGCAAGCCAATAGGATAGCTCAAGGAAGAAATAAAACATAGACTTGAACTAGGATATAGAAATTGGACCGGTAGCCCAAAAATCATGAAAATGTGACTAAGCCCATTATAAAAGGTAGAATTTTAACCAAAGTCAAGAAAATGGGCAAGAATGAGCCCAAACCCAAGAGGAAAAATAAAAATAAAAATAAAAGTGATGAAATAATGGTGTAATCAAGATTAGGTGACATGGCATTAAGACAAACAATTTAGCAAGTGGTGTGATATCTTACATTCATAATTTTAGCAAGTGGTATGATAATACATGGCATTAGGACAAAACATCTATATCCTACACTCATAATTTTAGCAAGTGGCTAATAATACATAGCATTATAACAAAACATCCTTATCCTACACAAATAATTTTAGCTAAGCAAGGAAGATTCAAGGGTTGAAAATTTGCCACCTAAAAAGGCAAACCTATCATAATTAATTAAGACAAAAGAAGAAGGAAATGAATCCCTAAATCAAAAGGACCTTGTCCCTTATCTTAAGAACATATTATCATAATTTTCAAAATAAAAATCTCCTTTTCCTATGCATATCTTGACTAAGGAAGAGGAAGACAAGAACATGAGTTGTTTGTTTTTCAAAAAAATTCAACCAAGTGCATCCTAATTGTGATAAGGTAGACTCATGATTATGAAAGGAGAATTATTTGATAGTTTATATAAGCAAAAACCCAACCTTATAACATTAGAATTTTCGTTCAAGTGAGGGAGAGGAAAAATAGAAGCAAGGTAGAGTGAGGAAATGAGAGGAAGAAAGGAAGAAAGAGGAAGGAGAAGTCTAAAGGACTAAGTGCTCAAGGTAAGTTTAATAATATTTCTTTTTGAAGAAAAGATTTGAAACTTATAGTATTTATATGAGATTTTGATCTTAGAACTTTGATGATTGGTCATGGATGTTGCTATATCATGTTATATATTATGTATGTTTGAATACTTAGGCTGGTGTAGATAGTTCTGCATAGGTATGGCTATGGGTGGCAAAAAATTTTAAGCTTCTATTTGTAAAATTTTCGAAAGAATCTGTAAGGAATTAAAAAAAATGGTTAACATTATAGATATATGTGTTACGGATTTTTAGCCACTAGAATCACTCAATTTGGAGTCCATATGAGGTAGATATGATCTGTTTAGTAAACAGTGGTCAGAAAATGGTTAATCGGGGAAGAATATGTTAGGATAGCTTCTATTTTTTAATTTTTGGGAACATTATGTAGGGAATTAAAATACATGGTTAACATAAGAATTATAGATATATGTGTCACAAATTTTAGGATATATGTGGTAGATATGGTCCGATTAGTATGCATTGGTCAGAAATTAGTTAATCAGGGAAGAATATTTTAGGATAGCTTCTGTGTTTTACTTTCTGGGAACATTCGGTAAGGAATTAAAATAAATTATTAATATAAAAATTATTGCTATATGTGTCATGGATTTTTATCCACTGGAATCACATAATTTTGAATTCTTATGAGGGAGATATTGATAGATTAGTAGGTAGAGGTCAGAACCTACCCAAGAAGAAATAACCTGTACTTTGAGGGAGTAATATCACCTTGATTTCTTAATATTTAGCTAAACTATTCAACATAATAGTTTTAGATAATTGTTTTATCTTTAAATTGACACCAAGATCACCTACATTGAAGTTAAATTGAGGGAGTTATGCTCTGATTAGTAAGAAATGGTCAGATAGGATGAAAACCTACATAAAGAAAATAAAGAAATAAAATTAATATTTAAAAAAGAAGAAGAATCTTATAAATGAAAATAATAAATGACTAGTATATGATGTAGCCACTGCCATTGTATGAACTTCTTACCATCTTAAATGTGAAATTTTGACATGGAAATATTTATAAAGTGATATTTGAAATGGTTATGTTCATGGCATAATTACCAATGATTTTATATAATAATTATATTTTGAAGAACATACTTGTTATTGAAAGCATATTTTTGGCTGTTATTGTAAAAAGAAAAGAAATGAGTATGGTCACATAGCAATCTGTGTGGTGCACCAGTAGGGGACGCCCTTCCAACGATTATGATCATGTTAATGAGAAAAGAAAGAGAAAGTAAGCCATGTCGGACTGAGCGAGAAAAGTCCGTACTGAAGAGTAGAAAATACTCACCCTGACCGGGGTAGCTTGATATGATAATAAATTGATAGTCATCATATGATATTCTGAAAATAGTTAATCATGTCATACATGTCATTATTGTACGATTCTCATGTATAGTGCATTCATGTGACCAAAGATATTTGCTGTAGTTTATACAGATGAACATGATGTGATGAGCTATATTGATGATGATTTATTGTTAAACTTACTGGGATTTAATTCTCACTATATTTCCATGTCATGTTTAGAAAATTAGTTATGCAGATTTTTCTATGGCTTTAGTTTTTAGTGCACGTTGGATCAAGTTACTTTATGTTGGGCTGATCCCAGAATCAAATAAAATGTTTGTGGTCGAGTTGGCTCAGATGCCGGTGAAAATGCAACCACCCGCACCTGTATCTCAGGAATTGGTTAACCATAATAAATAAGATGTAGATATTTATGTGTTTGATATGTTGTACGTACGTTTCGATTAATGACGTGTATGAGAACTCTATATTGTATAATAATAAGAAAAAAAAAGTTGTTACAATAAACACATCGGCTATATCTAATTTAGTTGATAATTCATCATAGGGTTAATGATTTATAATCCAAAATCCTTAATCCTATTTGTTTCATGAATATAGTAATGAAAATTTTGTTCAAAACATAATTCAGCCATAGATTAAAACAAACAATATACTAGTAGGCCTTCCTAGTAATTATATGAATAATCATTGAAAAGAGAAGAGTATATGAATAATTGATACCCGATTAAGATTAAACAAATAAAATCTATTCTAAATCTCACAATGCATAACAATCCCTTGATGTTTCAATCTTCCTCTACCAACTAAGAATAAATCAGCCATGCAGAGCCATAAGAAAATCTAAAGAAGAATTAAATAAGGTAATTAAGAGCTTGAATGATCCCTGATGCTTCCTCTCTTCCCCTTTTATAAATTAACTTCTCCTCATTGAATTAGAATTGTTTTTAGGTCAAAACTCAGCCCGTCGGTCTTTAATTAGAGCTAAAAAGACCTAAAAATCATGACTTCAACATTCTGGTGCGGTGGTGAGCACCGCAGCGCTATGGAATTCAACTGACGAGGCACACGAGCTAGCATCGTGGCACTTCAGAATTAGCCTCGAGGTGCCGTGGCGCACTAGGTTGGGCGCTGTGGCGCTTGGGTCCAACGTCACGACACTCTGGATAAGCATTGATGCGGCGCCGCAGCACTCTCTTGCGAACGTCGCTGCACCCAGAAACTTCTAGATTTTTCCGAAGTGCCAAACTATAATATTATGCATAAAATAAACTCATTTTTAATAGCATGAAAAATAAAAACATAACATTTATTCATGCATCATATGAGTATTTAATCTACATTGCACATACAAGAATAACATAATAATATATGTACATAAACTTAAAATAATTCAAAGAATTATAAATCATAGCAAAAAAGTACAGTAGAAATATCAATTGGTTGTGAAAACTATTTTGCCCAGTAAAGACTCTTAATATTATTTTCTAAAAGCTCCTAAACCAACTAGCTATAACGACTTAGTGGTAAAAAGCAAGAAGCACCTCTGCAAACATGCCCGAAGTAAAATTATTTTTTCTTAACAATGGTCATCATCTTTAACCTCTAGTGGGGTCACCTTAACCTAATTACAACTTGCAAAAAACCAACTTTTCACACAATTTTGACTTCCAAATTTGACGTTCTATATATCAAAATTCTCAATATTATTTTCTAAAAACTCCAAATTTGGTTGTGAGAAATATTTTGCTATCATTTTCTAAAAACTCCTAAACCAACAAGCTACAACGGCTTAGTGATAAAAAGCAAGATGCACCTTTGTAGACGTGCTTGAAGGAAAATTATTTTTTCTTAACAATGTTCATCGTCTTTAATGTAACATCCTAAACCTCTAATAAAGTTAGATAAATTTAAAGATGAGTAGAAAATACATATGACAAGTAATTAAGATGCTTAGTTATGTGACTATAAGGCAAGTATAAAATAGGTGATATAGTTAATATTGAATCATATAAATAAAATTTTTAGGATCATAATGGATGGAGAGAGGACACAGATACATTTATTAGACATTACTAATCTAGGATTAGTAATAAATTAAGACATATATGAACAAAAATTAAAATGTGTAGTTGTTTGATAATAAAGTCTTTATAAAATATGTGGTACCATTTCATGGTTAGAAGTAATATAAATAAAAAAATTTGGAGCATAAATGAGAGCAATAGGATATAAATATATTCCTTAAGATGCTACTAATTTAGGATTAGCAACATAATAAGGAAGGAAGAAGCATTATATATATATATATATATATATATATATATATATATATATATTCTCCACCTCCACTATGCATATTCTAATATATATATTTACATATGTAAAAGCATAAGCATTACATATATATATTTTCTCCACCTCCACCATGCATACCATAATGCATGCACGTGAGAATTTGAAACAAGCACCAACAAATTTGTTGGTTAAAAACACATATGCAGTGTTAAGCAGAAACAAGTGATGGAAGCATCAGAATTTGCAGCTGGATTCACATGGCAGAGTTGTTTTTCTTTACACCCACCATGCAGTAGAATCACGCACCACATACAAGCAAAAAACACACCCCCACAAGGCAGCAGATTCACGCCCATCCTTGCCCCATAAAGCAAGCAGAAACACACTCCATGAGACAGCATAATCATACCACCCTTGCTCCCATATGCAAGCAGAAAACACACGCCCACAAGGCATCAAATTCACGCCGATCCTTGCTCCATAAAGCCAGCAGAAACACACCCACCAACTACAGTAGAAAAACGCCCCCATCTGCTCTATAAAGCAGCAGAATCACGCTACCATGCTTCGTGAGACAAGCAAAAGCATTCCTGCATGCAAGTGAAGTGGCAGCATGTGTTTTCCTACGTATTATGCATATACTTTCACCCACCCCCACTGAGCATATTATAATATAGATACACATGCATGCACTTATGTGGAGAAGCAGCAGAAAACCTACTCCCCCACCCTGCAGAACCCAGAGAATCCCAACAACCATAGCAGACAGCATCTTGCATCTTGGTAGCAGCAAAAAATACACCAGCCTTACCTCACGCCGGCAGAAGAAATGAGAGAGGGAAGGTAGTCAAAAACTTAAGAGGTAAGAGGAAGGAAGAGGGAGAGAGCAGCCAAGAAGAAGAAGAAAGTCTGAGAGAGGAGGAAGAAAGAGAAAGCAAGAAGAAAATATGGAGAGCTCCTTCTTTTTTTTCTTCCCTCACCATAAGGCAGTGAGAGTGAGTGCTGTGATTACTCACCCCATATTTTGTGTAAGAAACGTGGCTAAGTTGCAAGAGAAACCAAGAGGAGAAGCAAGCTACAAATTGAGAGCCATAGGAGTAGGTTTGCACAAGGTAAGTTTGGCTTCTTATAAAATCCGGTTTATAGTTTATTAGGCTACTTTTAGGCTCTGCATGGACGAATTTTTGTCTAAAATATGAAAACATGTTCAACATAGAAGTTCTAACCCTATGTCTTAAATTTCCATATTATTTGGAATCACATCAATCGGACTTAAAATGAGAGAGTTATACTCCAGCGAGTGATGAGAGGTCAGAATCGGGTCTAGAATTCAGACTAGTGAGAATAACTTTTCTTTCGAATTTTTGGGACTAACATATAAGGAATATGAAGACATGGTTAACATGAAAGTTGTAGATATATTTCTCACGATTACATATCCATTGGAATCACCCAATTTGAAGTCTATATGAGTGAGTTAAGGTCTGATTAGTGAGTAAAGGTCATAGAGCACAGAAGGGTTAGGTTGAGAACATAGAAACCTTTTAGAACCTAAAAATATTAGCTTAGTAAATTTAGTAAATGGCCTTTAAATTCTCTAATTTTTGGTGAGAAAAGCCTTAAAATTTTCATAATCAATTCTAAAAATTTTCGTAATTTTTGAGAACCTACAACTAGGCCTTTGGTAATTAAAATAGTGCTGACAACAATCAACTAGACAGCTTAGACTATTGATGGAAATACAAACTATTGAAGGGATTAGATGTTGAATTTTTGTATGAAAATTTTATGACATGTTATAGGGATCCTAATTAAGGATCCCACCAATGTTTAGAGAATTTTGTGTAGGTTAAGGCATATAATAAAATGTATAAATTAGGTATGGCGGGAAATGAGTTAGAATAGACCATAACTATGGATAGCCTTTAAAACTTGGGTTATTCGAGGGGTCAAATGAATTATTTTCTACTTGAAATTTTTATGGTGATTATATAACATATTCAAAATGCTTCATATAAAATATTATGAATTTTGAAGAAGTTTTACCAATCCAAAGGAATACAAAACAGAATAGAAATGGAACTGAAACCAATCTACACTGTTTTGGGTTATGGAGGTAGTTTTTATTGTTGAATGGAATAGTTAAGGGCTAAGAGAACCACAAAATAAAATAAACATGTTCCATAAAAAATTTTAACATTTTTAGAGAACTTTTGTCATATTTAATAATAATCCTAAATTTCAATAGAATTATAGTTTTCTTTTGGGGAGCAGATGCTCTTAAACTAGAGATTTATGACTTTAAGTGCTAATATGCATGCATTAACCAAAAGTTCTTATATGTTTTAGTTTGAGTTGATGGTAGTAACCTTGGTAGCCTTAGAAAGGAAGTGATTGTGCTAGAATTGAGGTAGCTAACTTTTCCTTAAAACACTCTTTATGTTTATGAACTTGAATTTATCAATTTTCACTGGTTACCTAACTTTTATGCTATGATGAATGATGGTCTAAAGATATATTATGTATACATTCTCAGGAATTAAGGGGGTGCCCAAAGTGTGCCAAGTAAGCTCTATTTCCCCCACGTATTGGCCAATAATAGGAGAGATATAACTCTGTTGTAGGTATAGGACTGCATTAGGTAAGTAGACCATAATGTTATGGGTCCCTAATGTGACCAAGATAATGTATGTATGTATGGTCAGTGCTTATGTTTCAATGAAATAAATTGAGATGTTTTAAGGAATGAAATGTGTACTGTTTTTCTGAAAAATTTACTAGCTATTGAGATTGTCATCTCATCTTTTTATGTCCACACAATCACATTCCAAGTACTCCAGCAAGAGGTGAACAACAGGGGTCTCAAGGTTGACTCAACTAATTATAGATATGGATTATATTTTCTTTGGTTGTGTAATATTTGTGGGATGGTTTAGTTGAATGCCAAGTTCCTTTTAGACAGCTGATAATGTGATGTAATATAAGTTATGGACTGTACCTTTTTCTTTATGGCATGAGATCCTTTTTTGTAAGTAATGCATATTATGCCTAGTTAGTTGCCTATAAGGAAATGAAATTTGAAAATACTTGAAATAACCTGAAGCACTTTTATGCTTATCCAAGAAAGATAACAAATGATATAAGTAAATAGGTTAATTTATGGGGTAGGTAGACATTGCTAAAAATTTATAGATAAAAAAAATGTACAATACTAAATTCTCTAAAGTGGAATATTCTATGATATGGATGTATAAAATAAGATGCTAGTCAGTAGGGTATAACATTTAACCTCTAGTGGGGTTACCTAGACCTGATTACAACTTGCAAAAAACCAACTTTTCACACGATTTTGACCTCCAAAAATTATAATGTTATAAGGGTGGGTTTTACTTAAATAAACTATCAAGTGGTTCAACTTTCATAACCATAGGTCTACCTTATCATAATTAGGATGCACTTGGTTGTTTTTTTGTTTTTGGAAAAACAACTCATGTTCTTGTTTTCCTCTCCCTTAGTCAAGATATGCATAGCAAAAGGAGATTTGTATTTTTAAAATCATGTTAAAAAATTCTTAAGACAAGGGACAAGGTCCCTTTAATTTAAGGATTCATTTCCTTTTTCTTTTTTCTTAATCCAATATAATAGGTTTGCCATTTTAGGTGGTAAATTTTTAGCCCTTGAATCTTCCTTGTTTGGCTAAAATTATTTGTGTAGGATAAGGATGTTTTGTCATAATGCCGTGTATTATTACCTATTTGTTGAAATTATGAATGTAGGATATAAATGTTTTGTCCTAATGCCATGTATTATTTACCTACTTATTGAAATTATGAATGTAAAATATAGATGTTTTGTCTTAATGCCATGTGACCTAATCTTGATTATTATTACACTACTATTTCCTTCTTGGATTTTGGCTCATTCTTACCCATTTCCTTTGCTTTGGCTGAAATTCTACCTTTCATGAAGGACTTGGTCACATTTTCATGATTTTTGGGCTATCAGTCCAACTTCTGTATCCTAGTCCAAGTCTATGTTTTATTTCTTGCTTGGGCTATCCTATTGGCTTGCTAGAAATTCATGTGAAATGGAAAAACTCTATGTGAAGTGTCCATAGCTGAAAGCCTAAATTATGGTTGGAGATGTTAAACTTAGTAACTCTAGGTCTTGAATTAGGAAAAATTACCCTAATCTAATCTTCTTGAAATTTTAAAACCTTTACTTCACAAAAATTTATCTTCCTTACCCAAGAATTTCACCTCTCTTTTGTATGTTTTTTTTAATTTTTCCTATTAGGTTTTCTCTCTTTACCTATTCCCTGAATGTTAGAAACATATCCATAAACATTATATGAAAAAATTTTAAGGATTATATTTCTTAGATATCTAAAAATTGTCTAATAATTTTATTTTCTTAATTAATTATTTATGAACTTTTATTAATAAAAGAAATGAAATTATGGATGTTTTAATATACCATGATTTTTATTTTTAAATAATAATATTTTGCTATAAACAAATATATTTTTATTTGTTTAAAAATGATTATGTTCTGCTAAAAGCAAGTATACTTTTAATTAAAGTAATTATTGTTTTACTTAAAATAATTATATTGGCCTTTAATAAAATAAATTGTATTTTTAAAAATATTCTTTCTTTTATTATGTATAAAGATATTTATTTTGTGATTTTTTTATTAATATTTTTATCAAGAAAACTCATGATTTAAGAGTTTAACTAAAGGTTTATGAGAATGTAAATTTTTAGAAATTTTTGAGATGTTTTAGGATGAAAAACAGTATTTATATGAATATATATAAAATAAAATTATATTATTCAATTATTAAATAATTATTATTATTATTATTATAAAGAATAAAGAAAAGGGGGAGGGGGAGACGGATGAAGAGAAAATGTAAAGGTTTTTGGTAATGATGAATAGTGTAAATAGTAACTTTTATTTTCTTCTCTAATCTTGGAGTGTCTACAGGTCTCTAATCTCAAAACTGAGGGTGTCACTGGATTCAAGATGGAGAATACTACGATTTTGATTGAACAATTTCTCAAATCAGCCATAGAATCGCCGTAGATCGGAAGTAGAAAATCTAAAAAAAAGGTAAACTCTGAAACTCTTACTTAGAGACCTCAAATTGGAAATCTGACACCGTAGATGGATTCAGGAGTTAGATAAACCTTATGATATGAAATTTTTCAACTATCTGACAACTTTTTGTTCTTGGTGAATAGTATTTTTCAGCCATGAATAGTGACCAAGTTCTTGGAGAATTTCCTTGATTTTTGGACACTCCGGACACGTTTTTGAAGTCTGTTTAGTCAAATGTAGATTGAAAAAGTGCATTTTGGGACTATCAAACCTAGAGCCCTGACCTGTGAGTAGATAATTCTTTTTATGACTTGCCCTATACTCTTCTTGATCTTTAAACAAGTATTTGATTATGTTTATGAGATATTTACACTTTTAAATGTTTCTGAAATGCATTAAAATTATCTAAATTACTTATAATTTGGAATATAGTTCGAGAAGAGCATAGTTTTGAAAATAGATTTCTGAACTCATGATATATCTGATTTCACATGTATTTCTCATTAAATGATAAAGTTAATATTTATGCATGTGGCATTGATTTGTAAAACTGTAAAGTTACTGATTATTATTTTACTATAGTTTATACAGCTGAGCATAACAACATTTGTTTAATGATCATACCGTGTTTAATATGGTTTGGATATCTGAATATCCTTTTATTTGAAAATATTTGAAATACGGGTCATATATGGATGTACTTTTGAACTGTATTTTCTTAAGTGACAAATTTTAAAACATGAGTACATCCATATGTTGACCTAAGAGGTCATAGGAGGTATTATCTGTTCACTGAGTTGTCAAACTCACTACACGATATTTCCACATTTTTCAGATAAGAATACAAAGTCTAATCCTGCAGATAGGTGATCAATTAGGTGACATATTCTCTAGGTGAGTCTACGTTGCTTTCAAGGCTCACAGTTTTGAATTATACTATATTAGTATTCTAGAGTGTGCTCCGAACGCTACAGGTAGGATCCCTGCTTCTGTTATTACTTTGACATTTATAACTTGGTTTGTATAATGTATATATATAAGAGAACCTATATGTATCTATTTTTATGACAAAGAATAGTATTATGCATGTTAAGAAAAATATCTGATTGCGGGAAAAAAAATGTTTGTTTCACGTGCTCATTAATTGGGGCCGTTACAGATGTTATATTAAATATTTATGTACCTTTTTTAATAAATGAAACAAAATTAGGGATGTTACATTTCTCTCCCCCTAAAAGAAATTTTGTCCTCAAAATTCCAGAAATTACCTTTTAAGAACAATTGCGGATATTTCTTCCTGATGACTTCTTCCAGCTCCCAAGTTACTTCTTCCAGAATCAAACCTTCCCATCACACCTTAACTAAGGGAATGGTCTTATTCCTCAATTGCTTCATGTCGGTGTCCAATATGGATGCCGGTACTAGCTGGTATGTCATGTTCTCCTTTATTTGGATTGGTTCATCTTGTATTACATGTGATGAATCTGGAAGATACTTTTGGAGCTGTGATACATGGAAAACATTATGCAGGTTGGACAAATTAGGTGGGAGGGCAACTTAATATGCTGACATCCCCATTTTCTTCAAAATTTGGTAGGGTCCCAAAAATTGCGAACTTAACTTTCTGGTTTTGAGAGACTTACCAACTCTAGTAGTCAGATCCAGTAGTCAGAAAAAGTTTTAGAAATACATGGTCTCCTTCCTCAAACTCCAGAGGTCTATGTCTTTTATCATAGTAACTCTTTTGCCGACTTTGAGTTATAAGTATTTTGTCTCGTATTATCCTGATTTGTCCAGTGGTTTATTGAACTAGATCAGGACCCAACAAGTTCTTTTCTCCTACCTCAAACAAACATAGTGGACATTGGCACTTCCTACCGTATAAAGCTTCGTAGGAGGCCATCTTAATACTAGAGTAATGATTATTAATATAAGCAAACTTCACTAAAGGTAGGTACTTATCACATCCTTTACCTTGCTCTATTACACAGGCTCTTAACATCTCTTCTAGTGTTTGAATAGTTCGTTCTATCTGTCCGTCAGTCTATGGATGGTAGGCAGTACTGAACCGCAACTAGGTTCCAAAAGTTTCCTGCAACGCCATTTAAACCCTCGACGTGAACCTTGGATCTCTATCAGAAACGATATTTAAGGGAATTCTATGAAGTCTAACTATTTTCTGGACGTACAATTAGGCCAATTTTTTCAGTGAAAAGTTAATTTTTATGGGCAAAAAGTGAGCAGATTTGGTTAATCTGTCAACTATTACCCAGATAGAGTCATGTCCAACTAAAGTCTTAGGTAAGCCCACCATAAAGTCCATCAAAATACTGTCTCATTTCCATTTAAGGATCTCAAGAGGTTGTAGAAATCTCATTGGATTTTGATGCTCTACCTTCACCTTCTGACAAGTTAGACATTTTGCCACAAACACAGCAATGTCCATTTTTATCCCTGGCCGCCAATACATCCTCTTTAAATCCTAGTACATTTTAATGGATCTAGGATGGACTGTGTATTTACTCTGATGCACTTCCTGCAAGATGCAACAACTTTTTTTATTATTTATTATTATACAATATAAAGTTCACATACAAATCATTAATCAAAACGTACGTACAATATTTCAAACACATAAATATATACATCTTATTTATTCTGGTTGACCAATTCCGGACATTCGGGTGCGGGTGGTTGCACCTTCAACGGGATCTGTGCCAACTCACCCACAAACATTTTATTTAGGATCCACCCATCATAGAATAACTCGATCCAACGTGCACTAAAAGCCAGAGCTATAGAAAAATATGCATAACTAATTTTCTGAACATGACATGGAAATATAGTGAGAATTAAATCCCAGTAAGTTCAACAATAAATCATTATCAATATAGATCATCACGTCATGTTCAACTGTATAAACTACAGTAAATAACTTTGGTCACATGAATGCACTATATCTATGCACATGAGAATCGTACAGTAATGACATGTATGACAGGATTAATTATTTTCAGAATATCATATGATGACTGTCAATTTATTCTCATATCAAGCTACTCTGGTCAGGGTGAGTATCTTCTACTCTTCGGTACAGGCTTTTCTCGCTCCGTCTGACATGGCACAATTTCTATTTATTTTCTCATTAACATATTCATAACCGTTAGTAGGGTGTCCCCTACTGATGCACCACACGGATCGCCATGTAACCGTGCTTATTTCTTTTCTTTTTACATTAATAGCCAAAAATATGATTTGCAATAACAAGTATGTTCATTATACTCACATACTATAATTTTCATCAAAATATTTCCATGTCAAAATTACACACTTAGAAATGTAAGAAGTTCATGCATTGGCAATGGCTATAGCATATACTAGTCATTTATTATTTTTAATTATAAAATTCTTCTTCTTTTTTAAATATTAATTTTATTCCTCCATTTTCTTGATGCAAGTTTTCATCCTATCTGACTTTCTCTTACTAATCAGAGGATAACTCCCTCAATTTAACTCCGCTTTAGGTGATCTTAGTGTCAATTTAAAGATAAAACAATTATCTAAAACTTTTATGTTGAACAGTTGAACGAAATATTAAGAGATTATGGTGATATTACTCCCTCAAAGTACATGTTATTTCCTCTCGGGTAGGTTCTCACATCTACCTACTAATCAGTCCATATCTCCCTCATAAGAATTCCACATTAAGTGATTCCAGTGGCTACAAATCCGTGACATATATATCTATAATTCATATGTTAACTATTTATTTTAATTCCTTATAGAATGTTCGCAGAAATTAAAACACCGAAGCTATCCTAATATATTCTTCCCTGATTAACCATTTTTTGACCTTTGTTTACAAATCGGACCATATCTACCTCATATGAACTCTAAATTGAATGATTCCAGTCGCTAAAAATCCGTGACCCATATATCTATAATTCATATGTTAACTATCTATTTTAATTCCTTATACAATGTTCCTAGAAATTAAAAAATCAAAGCTATCCTAACATATTCTTCCCTGATTAACCATTTTCCGACCTTTGTTTAATAATCTGACCATATCTACCTCATATGAACTCTAACTTGAATGATTCCAGTGGCATAAAATCCGTGAGACATAAATCTACATTTGTTATGTTAAACATTTGTTTAGATTACCTATAGAATGTTTTCAGAAATTAAAACACAGAATCATAAAATTCTGCCACCCATAGCCATACCCATGTAGAATTATCTACACAAACCTAAGTATTCAAACATACATAATATGTAACATGATATAACAACATCCATGATCAATCATCAAAGTTCTAAGATCAAAATCCCATATAAATATTACAATTTTCAAAACTTTTCTTCAAAAAGAAATATTGTTAAACTTACCTGGAGCACTTAGTCCCCTAGCCTTCTCCTTCCTCTTTCTTCCTTTCTTCCTCTCCTTTCCTCACTCTACCTTGCTTCTATTTTTCCTCTCCCTCACTTAGACGAAATTCTAATGTTGTAAGGGTGGGTTTTCTTATATAGACCACCAAATAATTCAACTTTCATGATCATGGGTCTACCTTATCACAATTTGGTTACACTTGGTTGAATTTTTGGAAAACAAACAACTTATGTTCTTGTCTTCCTCTTCCTTAGTCAAGATAAGCATAGGAAAATGAGATTTGTATTTTAAAAATTATGATAATATGTTCTTAAGATATGGGACAAGGTCCCTTTGATTTAGGGATTCATTTACTTTTTCTTTTGTCTTAATCAATTATGATAGGTTTGCATTTTTAAGTGGCAAATTTATAGCCCTTCAATCTCCATTATTTAGTTGAAATTATTTGTGTGGGATAGAAATGTTTTGTCCTAATGCTATGTAGTATCATACCACTTGCTAAAATTATGAGTGTAGGATATAGATGTTTCGTCCTAAAGCCTTGTATTATCATACCATTTGCTAAATTTTTGTCTTAATGTCATTTCACATAATCTTGATTACACCATTATCTTATCACTTTATTTTTATTTTTATTTTTATTTTTATTTTTCCTTTTGGATTTGGGCTCACTCTTGTCCATTTTCTTTACTTTGGTTAAAATTCTACATTTCATAATGGGCTTGGTCACATTTTCATGATTTTTGGGCTACTGGTCCAATTTCTATATCCTAGTTCAAATCTATGTTTTATTTCTTGCTTAGGTTATCCAATGGGCTTGCTAAAAAAAATTATGTTAAGTGGAAAACCTCTATATGAATTGTCCATAAGTGAAAGCCCAATTTATGGGTGAAGATACTAAACTTAGTAACTTTAACTCTTAAATTAGGAAAAATTACCATAATCCAATCTTCTTGAAATTTTAAGACATTTACTTACTTCACAAAAATTTATTTTCCTTATCCAAGAATTTCAACTTTCTTTGGCATGTTTATTTCAAATATTTCCTCTTAGGTTTTCTCTCTTTACCTATTCCATTAATGTTAGAACATTTCTATGCATACACATAAGTTGAAGAATTTCTAAGGATTATATTTCCTTAAGTATCTAAAAATTGTCTAATAAATTTTATTTCCTTAAATATTTATGTATGTTTATCCATAAAGGAAAAGAAATTAGGGATGTTACTTTGAATACTTTTGTACTTTTATTAATACATAAAATGAAATTATGGATGTTACATTTCCCTCCCCCTAAAAGAAATTTTGTCCTCAAAATTTCAAAAATTACCTAGTAAGAACAATTTCGGATATTTCTTCCTCATAACTTCTTCTAGCTCCCAAGTTGCTTCTTCTGGAGTCAAACCTTCCCATAACACCTTAACTAGGGGAATAGTTTTGTTCTGCAATTTCTTCACGTCAGTGTCCAATATAGATGCTGGTACTAGCTGGTATGTCATGTTCTCCTTTATTTGGATTGGTTCATCTCGTATCACATGTGAGGAGTCTGGAAGATGCTTTCAAAGCTGTGATACATGAAAAACATTATGAAAGTTGGACAAATTAGGTGGGAGAGCAACTTGATATGCTGACGTCCTTACTTTCTTCAGAATTTGGTAGGGTCCTAAAAATCGCAGATTTAGCTTTTTGGTCTTGAGAGACCTTCCAACTCCAGTGGTAGGAGAAAGTTTTAGAAATACATGGTCCCCTTCCTCAAACTCCAGAGGTCTATGTCTCTTACCATAGTAACTCTTTTGCCGACTTTGATCTTTGAGTATTTTATCTCGTATCATCTTGATTTGTTCAGTGGTTTGTTGAACTATATCAGGACCCAGCAAGTTCTTTTCTCCTACCTCAAACCAACATAGTGGAGATCGGCACTTCTTACCGTATAAAGCATTGTAGAGGGTCATCTTAATACTGGAGTGATAACTATTATTATAAGCAAACTCTACTAAAGGTAGGTACTTATCCCATCCTTTACCTTGCTCTATCACACAGGCCCTTAACATGTCTTCTAGAGTTTGAATGGTCCGTTCTTTCTGTCCATAAGTTTGAGGATGGTAGGCAGTACTGAATCGCAACTGAGTACCAAAAGCTTCCTGCATCACCTTGCAAAATCTCAACGTGAACCTCAGATCTCTATCAGAAACAATATTTAAGGGAATCCTATGCAGTTTAACTATTTCCTGGACGTACAATTGGGCCAATTTATCCAGTGAAAAGTTAATTTTTATAGGCAGAAAGTGAGCAAATTTGGTTAATCTGTCAACTATTACCCAGATAGAGTCATGTCCCACTGAAATCTTAGGTAAACCCACAACAAATTCCATCGAGATACTGTTCCATTTCCATTTAGGGATCTCAAGAGGTTATAGAAATCTCGCTGGCTTTTGATGCTCCACCTTCACCCTTTGACAAATTAGAAATTTTGCCATGAACTCCACAATATCCTTTTTCATCCCTGGCCACCAATATATCCTCTTTATGTCTTGGTACATTTTAGTGCATCCAGGATGGACAATATATTTACTCTGATGTGCTTCCTGTAGGATCTTAGTCCTTAACTCTCGTTCTTGAGGGACACAAATCCTTCCTTGATACATGATTGCTCCATCTTCCATGATAGAAAATTTTCCTTGATCTTTATGATCCTGTAAGTATTGGTTATGAACTTGAGCCTCTTTGATATAGGCTCTAAGGTTACACCCTATACTTAAACCATTAATGATTAGCTTCTTTGAGGAAAAAGTAGTGTCTAGCTTCAAATTCCGAAACTCCTTTAACATTTGCATCTCATACACCATCATCTGGTCCATGTGTAGAAATTTTCAACTTAAGGCATCAGCTACAACATTCGCCTTTCCTGGATGATACTTTATTTCAAACTTGTAGTCATTGAGAAATTTCACCCATCTTCGTTGCCTCATATTTAACTCATTTTGATCAAAGAGATATTTAAGACTCTTATGATCGCAATATACTTCAAAGGTTGCTCCGTATAAGTAATGTCGCCAAATCTTTAAAGCAAACACCACCGCCGCCAATTCAAGATCATGGGTTGGATAGTTTCCTTCGTGGGGTCTTAGTTGTCTAGAGGCATAAGCAACTACTCTCTTGTCTTGCCTTAGCACACACCCTAGTCATTTCTTTGAAGCGTCACTATACACTTTAAAATGTCCTGTGGGAGCTGGAATAATTAAAACCGAAGGAACGGTCAGTCTTGTCTTTAGCTCCTGAAAACTAAATTCACATTGATCAGTCCATTTGAAAGGACTTCCCTTCCTGGTCAATTTAGTCAATGGCAAGGCTATACGAGAGAAGTTTTGTATAAACCTCCTGTAGTATCCTACCAAACCCAGGAAACTTCTGACTTCCGTAACCATCTTTAGTCTCTCCCATTGAATTACTGCTTCCGTCTTGCTAGGATCTACGGCTACCCCTCTATTTGAGATGACATATCCGAGAAACTTTACTTCTGATAGCCAAAATTCACACTTCTCCAATTTGGCATACAACTTTTTCTCTTTTAGTACTTGCAGCACAATTCGGAGATGTTGTTCATGTTCTTTCTCACTTTTAAAATATATCAAGATGTCATCAATGAACACTACCACAAATTGATTTAGGTAGGGTCAAAAAATGCAATTCATGTAATCCATGAAAATTACAGGTGCATTTGTCAACCCGAAAAGAATTACGAGAAACTCATAGTGCCCATACCTAGTCCTGAAGGCAATTTTGGTACATCCTCCTCCTTGATCCTAATCTGATGATATCTCGACCTCAAGTCAATCTTAGAAAAGATATAGGCTCCCTTCAATTGATCTAATAAGTCATCTATCCTAGGAAGAGGATACTTGTTTTTGACAGTCACCTTATTTAACTGTCTATAGTCTATGCATCATCTAAGGCTTTTGTCTTTCTTCTTAACAAACAATACAAGAGCTCCCCAAAGTAATACACTTGGTCTAACAAATTGCTTGTCTAACAGTTCCTCAAACTGTTTCTTGAGTTCCTGTAGTTCTTTCGAGGCCATTCTATAAGGTGCAATAGAGATAGGCCCTGTCCTAGGTAAGAGATCAATAGAAAATTATATCTCTCTCTTGGGAGGTAAGCCTGGAATATCTGATGGAAATACTTCAAGAAATTCGTTGGCTATTGGAATTTCATCAAGCTTCGCTTTAACTTCTAGATTTGATAAGTGCAAGAGAATGTATCCAAGTACTCCATTCTTCAACTCCTTATTAACTTGATTGGCATTGAGCATCAATAATTGCACCTCCTCTTTTGGAGTAGGAGATAGAAATTCAACAGTTTTGTTACAATAATTCAGCAAGACCCAATTTTTAGACATCCAGTCTAACCCTAGAATGACCTCAATACCTCTTAAAGGTAAACAAACGAGGTCTATAGAAAAGGTTTTCTCCTGGATGATGATTTAACAGTCCTTACATATAGAGGAAGTTAATACCCTTTCCCCTGTGGGGGTAACTACAGATAGCTCATAGGGAGTTTCAAAAATAGGAAACTGAAACTTGCTAATACATTCTTCCGATATAAATGAATGACTAGCACCAGAGTCAAACAACACCATAAGAGCAAATCTATAGATATAGCATGTACCTTGAATCATTTCAGAAGATTGAACTACCTCTTGGCCGCTCAGGGTGAAAACCCTTCCTTTCACCTGAGACTTTTGTTCTGGCTAGTTTCCCATATTTTGTAGGTAGCTCCTTGCAAAATGGCCCTTCTGTCCACATTTAAAACAAACATCTAGTCCCATGTAGCATGGCCGGTTACCATGCATACGTCTGCACTTAGTGCACTTGATTGGAGCAAGGTCTTGTTGGAAGGGTCAAGGACTCATAGTCATTGGCCTCTTGCCAGTACCCTGTCCTATTCCTCTGACATTTCTGCCAGAATTTTGTGGCCCATTCTTCCTTTTTCAAAAGTTCTGTCTTTGTTTCTCATCCTCCACTACCTTCAAACTCTTCTCCAGGAGTCTGCATTTATTTATCAAAGGTACAAACTCCCTCATCTCCATAGCTATAACAGCATTCTTTATCTCTGGGTTCTATCCCGCTTTGAACTTAACAGCCTTCCAAGCTTCATCTGGGTTAAATCGCAGGTAAGAGGAGAACTTAAACAACTCCTCAAATCTCGCGATGTACTGGTCTATGGTCATGCTGCCTTGCCTGAGTTAGAGAAATTTGATCTCCTTCTCCGCCCGCACAGTACTTGGAAAGTACTTTTCCAAAAAGGTGTCTTTGAACACCTGCCAAGTGATCTGCCTTCCCTGGTGAGCTAAAAGTTCTTTAGCTCCCCGCCATTAGTATTCTGCTTCATTTTTAGCATATATACAGCGAAGATTACTTGCTGTTCCTCAGTACAGCCCATCACTTCAAAGATTTTCTCTAACTCCCTTATCTATCTTTCAGCTACAATCGAATCAAAGCTGCCTTGAAAACAAGGTGGCCTAGTCCTCAGGAACTCGGATATGCATTATCATTTCCAGCCATCCGGTTGTTAGCACCATTCGAGTTATTGGCATTTTGAAGGTATTGTAGAATTTGGTTAGTGGTCATGACTTGGTCTCGAATTATTGTGGCCAGGTTGTGCAGGGTTTCCTCCATATTGTTTGTTGGATTCCTCCTTGGTGGTGCCATTTCCTAATATGGCAAAAACAAGGTTATGCTGCTATTGAGGTGATCAAGCCCAATAGTTAGTTCAAAAATATTTAACAGCAGTCATAACACCACCTCGGCATATAGATAGGAAACACTAGTAATTTCTTACCTATATGAATTCATTGATCCCCTACACAGCACAACCACAAACATACTCAAGACACTATAAGATCTATTCAGATAACCATCCACCCACTGGCCATCTAGGATCGACCTGCTCTAATACCAATTATGTAACAACTTTGTTTTATTTATTTATTTATTATTATATGATATAAAGTTCACATACACATCATTAATCAAAACATACGTACAACATTTCAAACACATAAATATCTACATCTTATTTATTCTGGTTGACCAATTCTGGAGATTCAGGTGCGGGTGGTTGCACCTTCACCGGGATCTGTGCCAACTCGCCCACAAACATTTTATTTAGGATCCGCCCATTATAGAATAACTTGATCCAACATGCACTAAAAGCCAGAGCTATAGAAAAATATGCATAACTAATTTTCTGAACATGACATGGAAATATAGTGAGAATTCAATCCCAATAAGTTCAACAATAAATCATTATCAATATAACTCATCACGTCATGTTCAACTGTATAAACTACAGTAAATAACTTTGGTCACATGAATGCACTATATCTATGCACATGAGAATCGTACAGTAATGACATGTATGACAGGATTAATTATTTTTAAAATATCATATGATGACTATCAATTTATTCTCAAACCAAGCTACCCCGGTCAGGGTGAGTATTTTCTACTCTCTGGTACGGGATTTTCTCGCTCCGTCCGACATGGCACACTTTCTCTTTCTTTTCTCATTAACATAATCATATCCATTGGTAGGGCGTCCCCTACTGGTGCACCACATGAATTTCCATGTGACCGTGCTCATTTCTTTTCTTTTCACAATAATAGCCAAACATATGCTTTCAATAACAAGTATGTTTATCAAAATATAATTATTACCAAAAATCATTGGTAATCATGCCATGAACATAACCATTTCAAATATCATTTTATAAAATATTTCCATGTCAAACTTTCACACTTAAGACGGTAAGAAGTTCATGCAATGGCAATGGCTATGGCATATACTAGTCATTTATTATTTTCATTTATAAGATTCTTCTTCTTTTTTAAATATTAATTTTATTTCTTTATTTTCTTGATGCAGATTTTCATCCTATCTGACTTTCTCTTACTAATCAGAGCATAACTCCCTCAAATTAACTCTAATTTAGTTGATCTTGGTGTTAATTTAAAGATAGAACAATTATCTAGAACTATTATGTTCAATAGTTTAGCTAAATATTATGAAAGCATGGTGATATTACTCTTTCAAAGTATAGGTTATTTCTTCTCGGGTAAGTTTTGACCTCTACCTACTAATCTGTCCATATCTCCCTCATAAGAATTCTAAATTGAGTGATTCCAGTGGCTATAATTAAGTGACACATATAGCTATAATGTTTATGTTAACCACTTATTTTAATTCCCTACATAATGTTCTCAGAAATTAAAACACAAAAACTATCTTAACATATTCTTCCCTGATTAACTATTTTCTGACCTTTACTTACTAATCGGATCATATTTACCTCATATGGACTACGAATTGAATGCTTCCAGTGGCTAAAAATCCGTGACACATATAGGTACAATTGTTTTGTTAACCATTTATTTTAATTCCCTACATAATGTTTTCAGAAATTAAAACACAAAAGCTATCTTAACATATTCTTCCCTGATTAACCATTTTCTGACCTTTGATTACTATTCGGATCATATCTACCTCATATGGACTCTAAATTGAATGATTTCAGTGGCTAAAAATTCGTGACACATATACAATTTTTATGTTAACCATTTATTTAATTCCCTACAGAATGTTCTCAAAAATTAAAACATCGAAGCTATCCTAACATATTCTTCCTTGATTAACAATTTTCGAACCTTTTCTTACTATTCGGATCTTATCTACCTCATATGGACTCCAAATTGAATGATTCCAGTGGCTAAAAATATGTGACACATATAGCTACAATTTTAATGTTAACCATTTATTTAATTCCCTATAGAATGTTCTCAGAAATTAAAACACAGAAGCTATCCTAACATATTCTTCCTTGATTAACCATTTTCTGACCTTTGTTCAGATTCTATCTACCTCATATGGTTTTCAAATTGAATGATTCTAGTGGCTAAAAATCCATGAGACATAGATCTACATTTTTTATGTTAACCATTTCTTTAAATTCCTTACCGATTCTTTCCAAAATTTTAAAAACAGAAGCTTAAAATTTTGCCACCCATAGCCATACTTATGCAGAACTTTCTATACCAGCCTAAGTATTCAAACATACATCACATGCAAGATCAATATGTAACATGATATAGCAACATCCATGACCAATCATCAAAGTTCTAAGATCAAAATCCCATATAAATATTATAAGTTTCAAAAGTTTTCTTCAAAAAGAAATATTGTCAAACTTACCTTGAGCACTTAGTCCTCTAGATTTCTCTTTCCTCTTTCTTCGTTTCTTCCTTTCTTCCTCTCCTTTCCTCACTCTACCTTGCTTCTATTTTTCCTCTCCCTCACTTGGACGAAATTCTAATGTTATAAGGGTGGGTTTTACTTATATAGACTATCAAATAATTTACCTTTCATAATCATGGGTCTATCTTATCAAAATTAGGATGCACTTGGTTGAATTTTTGGAAAACAAACAACTTATGTTCTTGTTTTCCTCTTCCTTCGTCAAGATATGCATAGGAAAAGGAGATTTGTATTTTAAAAATTTTGATGATATGTTCTTAAGATAAGGGATAAGGTCCCTTTGATTTAGGAATTTATTTCCTTTTTCTTTTGTCTTAATCAAGTATGATAGGTTTGCCTTTTTAGGTAGCAAATTTTCAACCCTTGAATCTTCCTTGCTTAACTAAAATTATTTGTGTAGGATAAAGATGTTTTGTCATAATGTTATGTATTATTACCCACTTGCTAAAATTATGAGTGTAGGATATAGATGTTTTGTCCTAATGCCATGTATTATCATACCACTTACTAAAATTATGAATGTAGGATATCACACCAGTTGCTAAATTTTTGTCTTAATGCCATGTCATCTAATTTTGATTACACCATTATTCCGTCACTTTATTGATTTATTTTTTTTATTTTTTTTCCTCTTGGGTTTGTACTCATTCTTGCCCATTTTCTTTACTTTGGTTAAATTTCTACCTTTCATAATGGGCTTGTCACATTTTCATGATTTTTGGGCTACCGGTCCAATTTCTATATCCTAGTCCAAGTCTATGTTTTATTTCTTCCTTGGGCTATCCTATTGGCTTGCTAAAAATTCATGTGATGTAGAAAAACTCTATATGAAGTGTCCATAGGTGAAAACCCAATTTATGGGTGGAGATACTAAACTTAGTAACTTTAACTCTTAAATTAGGAAAAATTACCCTAATCCAATCTTCTTGAAATTTTAATACCTCTATTTACTTCACAAAAATTTATCTTCCTTACTCAAGAATTTCAACTTTCTTTAGTATATTTATTTCTAATTTTTCCTCTTGGGTTTTATCTCTTTACCTATTTTATTAATGTTAGAACATTTCTATGCATACACGTAAGGTGAAGAATTTTTAAGGATTATATTTCCTTAGATATCTAAAAATTGTCTAATAAATTTTATTTTCTTACGGGATGTTACAATGCAGAGCGGAATGCCTCCTATATAGGTGAGATGCCAGTTATATAAGATGTGATTTGCCTTCCCTTGCCATGTGCTTGGGGAAAAAACCCATATAAAGTCCTTTCGCTTATCCTCTTGAATGGTAGTAGGGCAAACCTCAGCGGGATACTAAGTTTAGGCAAATCTTATAGCACCAAAGTACGGAAGGGGTTAAACTCTGATATAGTGGTTCTGATATGGGATCCTCCAAATGTTTTCATGTAAGAGGTTTTGATGAATTACAGTATTTGAATAATGATCATACCATATTGCATATGATTTTGAATATCTGAATTTGATATAAACTGAGAATTTTTGAAATGCGGGTCCCATATGAATGTACTTCTGAACTGTCATTTTCAATGTGATAAATTTTAAAATATGAGTACATCCATATGTTGACCTAAAAGGTGATATGAGGTATTATCTGCTCACTGAGTTGTAAAACTCACTACACGTTGTGGATATGTTTTTCAGATAAAGACCCAGAGTTTGGTTCTACAGATACGTGATCAACTAAGTGTCATCTTCTCTGGTGAGCCTATTTTGTTTTCAAGGCTCGTAGATTTTGATTTATATTATACTTGTACTCTAGAGTATGCTCTATATGCCACAAGCAGGATCCCTGCTTCTGCTGTTATTCTGGTGTTTATGGACTTGTTCTGTATATGGTATTTCTATATGGGAGAATCTATATGTATCTGTTTCCATGATAAAGGATTGGAATATTCATGTCTATGGAAAATATATGTTCATGGTATATGTGTTTCACGTGCCCTAAAATTAGTGGCGTGACAATCTTAGTCCTCAACTCTTGTTCTTGAGGAACACAGACCCTTCCTTGATACATGATTACTCCATCTTACGAGACAGAAAAATCATCTTGATCATTATGATCCCGTAAGTATTGGTTGTGAACTTGAGCCTCTTTAATCTGGGCTCTAAGGACACACTCTATACTCAACCCATTAATGATTAGCTTCTTTGAGGTAAAAGTAGCGTCTAACTTCAAATTTCGAAACTCTTCTAGCATTTGCATCTCATACACCATTATCCGACCTATATGTAGAGATTTTCGACTTAAGACATCAGCTACAACATTTGCCTTTCCTGGATGATACTTTATCTCAAACTTGTAGTCATTGAGGAATTCTACCCATCTTTGTTGCCTCATATTTAACTCCTTCAGGTCAAAAAAGTACTTAAGACTCTTATGATCACAATATACTTCAAATGTCGCTCCGTATAAATAGTGTCGCCAAATCTTTAAGGCAAACACCACCGTCGCCAATTCAAGATCATGGGTTAGATAGTTTCCTTCGTGGGGTCTCAGTTGCCTAGAGGTGTAAGCAACTACTCTCTTGTCTTGCATCAGCACACACCCTAGCCCTTTCTTTGAAGCGTCACTATACACTTCAAAATGTCATGTTGGGTCTAGAATAATTAAAACAGGAGGAGTGGTCAATCTTGTCTTAAACTCCTGGAAACTAGCTTCACATTAATCAGTCCATTTGAAAAGACATCCCTTCCTACAATTTAGTTAATGGCAAGGCTATATGAGAGAAGTTTTGTATAAAGCTCCTGTAGTATCCTGCCAAACCTAAGAAACTTCTAACTTCTATAACTGTCTTTGGTCTTTTCCATTGAATCACGGCTTCCATCTTGCTAGGGTCTACATCTACCCCATTATTAGAGATGACATGTTTGAGAAACTTTACCTCTGTTAACCAAAATCCACACTTTTCCAATTTGGCATACAACGTTTTCTCTTTCAGCACTTATAGCATGATTCGGAGATATTGTTCATGTTCTTTCTCACTCTTAGGGTATATCAAGAAGTCATCAATGAACACTACCACAAATTGATCTAGGTAGGGTCAAAAAATGCGATTCATGTAGTCCATGAAAATTGTAGGTGCATTTGTCAACCCAAATGGCATTATGAGAAACTCTTAGTGCCCACACCTAGTCCTGAAAGATGTTTTTGGTACATCCTCCTCTTTAATCCTAATTTGATGGTATTCTAATCTTAAGTCAATTTTAGAAAAGATGGAGGCTTTCTTCAGTTGATCTAATAAATCATCTATCTTAGGGAGAGGATACTTATTTTTGATAGTTACATTATTCAGTTGTCTGTAATCTATGTATAGTCTCAAACTCTCGTCTTTCTTCTTAACAAACAATACAGGAGCTCCCCAAGGTGATACACTCGATCTAATGAATTGCTTGTCTCACAATTCCTTTAACTATTTCTTAAGTTCATGTAGTTCCTTTGAGGCCATTCTATAAGGTGCAATATAGATAAGCTCTGTCCTGGGTAGGAGATCAATAGAGAACTATATTTCTCTCTTGGGAGGTAAGCCTCGAATATCTTATGGAAATACTTCAGGAAACTCGTTGGCTATTGGGATTTCATCAAGCTTCAATTTGACTTCTAGGTTTGATAAATACAAGAGAATGTATCCAAGTACTCCATTCTTTAACTCCCTATTGACTTGATTGGCATTAAGCATCAATAACTATATCTCCTCTTCTAAAGTAGGAGGTAGAAATTCAACGATCTTGTTGCAATAATTCAGCAAGACCCGATTTCTAGACATCCAGTCTAACCATAAAATGACATCAATACCTTTTAAAGGTAGACAGACGAGATCTACAGAAAAAAAAAAATTTCTCTTAAATAGTGGCCTGACAGTCTTTACATACAGAGGAAGTTAAGAACCTTTCCCCGTGGGAGTTACTATAGATAGCTCATAGGGGGTTTCAGAAATAAGATACTGAAGCTCCCTAATACATTCTTCAAATATAAATGAATGACTAGCACCAGAGTCAATCAACACCATAAGAGAAAATCCATAGATATAGTATGTACCTTGAATCATTTCGGAGGATTGAGTTGCTTCTTGGCCGCTCAAGGTGAAAACCCTTCCTTTCAGTTGAGTCTTCTGTTCCAGCTACTTCCCCAAATTATGTGGGCAGCTCTTTGCAAAATGACCCTTTTATCCACAATTGAAGCAAACATCTTATCTCATGTAGCATAGCCGATTACCATGCATACGTCTGCACTTAGAACACTTGACCGTGGAAAAGTTCTGTTGGAAGGGTCGGGGACTTGCAGTCATTGGCCTCTTGCTAGTATCCTATCCTTTTCCTCTAACATTTTTGCCGTAGTTTTGTGGCCCATTCTTCCTTTTCCAGAAGTTCCGTCTTTGTTTCTCATCTGCCACTACCCTCAAGCTCTTCTCTTGGAGTCTGCATTTATTTATCAAATGTACAAACTCCTTGATCTCCATAGCTAAAATAGCATTCCTTATCTTCGGATTCAATCCCGCTTCGAACTTAACAGCCTTCCATGCTTCATCGGGGTTAAATCACAAGTAAGAGGAGAACTTAGACAACTCCTCATACATTGTGATGTACTGGTCTACGGTCATGCTTCCCTGCTTAAGTTGGAGAAATTCAATCTCCTTCTCCGCCCGCACACTATTAGGGAAGTAATTTTCCCAAAAGGTGTCTTTGAACACCTGTTAGGTGATCTGCCTTCTTTGGTGAGCTAAAAGTTCTCTAGCTCCATGCCACCAGCTTTCTACTTCATCTTTCAGCATATATGCAGTGAAGATAACTTGCTGCTCCTCATTACAACCTATCACATCAAAGATTTTCTCTAATTCTCTTATCCACCTTTCAGCTGCAATCGGGTCAAAGCCACCTTGAAAAGAAGATCGTCTAGTCCTTAGGAACTCAGATATGTCATTATCATTCTTTGTCATCCGATTATTAGAATCATTCTCACCATTATGGTTATTAGCATTCTGGAGGTATTGTAGAATTTGGTTGGTGGTGGTGACTTGGTCTCGAATTGTCGTAGCAAGGTCGTGCAAGGTTTCCTCTACATTTTTTGCCAGATTCCTCCGTCGTGGTGCCATTTCCTACTGTCGTAAAAACGAAGTTATGCTATTATTGAGATGATCAAGCCCAATAGTTAGTTTCAAAAATATTAAATAGCAGTCATAACACCATCTCAGCATATAGATAGGAAACAGTAATAATTTCTTATCTATATGAAATCACCAATCCCCTACATAGCACAACCAAAACATACTCAAGATACTATAAGATCAATTCAGATGACCATCCACCCACTAGCCATCTAGGATCAACCTGCTCTGATACCAATTATATAACAACTCCATTTTTTTACATATATACATATATACATACATACATATATATATATATATATATATATATATATATATATATATATATATTTAAAATTCTATGAAGTCGTTACCTTTATTTAACTCATAATAGCATTCAATTAATTTAACCAAGCATAATTAAGGTTTACACATCATTAATTAACAATATCCGTACACAAATTAAACACATATATGTCTACATCTTATTCATCCATATTGGCCATTTCCGAAGATACGGGTGCGGGTGGTTGCACCTTCACCAGGATCTTAATCAACTCAACCACAAACACCTTATTAGTTTATAGGATTTGCCCAACAGAGAGTAACTCGATCCAACGTACACTAAGAGCCAGAGTCAAAGAAAAATCTACAAAACTAGTCTTCTGAATATGATATGGAAATATAGTGAAAATTAAATTCCATTAGGTTCAACAATAAATCACAATTATCATCAACATAGATCATCATGTCATATTCATCTGCATACGCTACAGTAAATATCTTAGGTCACATGAATATACTTTATCTATGCACATGACAATCATACAGTAATGACATGTATGGCATGAATAACTATTTTCAGATTACCATATGATACTATCAACTTATTTTCATATAAAGCTACTCCAATCAGGGTGAGTACTTTCTACTCTCTGGTACTGGCTTTTCTCGCTCCGTCCGCCATGGCACACTTTATTTTCTCATTAACATAATCATAGTCGTTGGTAGGGTGTAACATCCCGTAATTTTTAGATATTTTTCTTAGAAATTCTTCACCTTACATATATGCATAGAAATGTTCTAACATTAATGGAATAGATAAAGAGAGAAAACCTAAGAGAAAATATTAGAAATAACAACATAAGCGCCATGCAGGCATGACATAGACATGATGTGGCGTCCAGTCAGTAACTTTTCCATGCAAGCATTTAGAGGGTGCCAGAATGTTCTAGAACATTCTACACAATTTTTGTACATTCTGGAAATCTCTAGCAGTCTCTAGAATAGTGTAGAATACTCTAGAATCTAGTAGAAGACTCTAGAAGGTAGTGGAACCTTCCTTATTTTGTTTCTACAAGCCATGACAAGAAAGGAACCTTCCTTATTTTATATCTACAAACCATGACAAGAAAGGAACCTTCCTTATTTTGTTTCTACAAACCATGAGAAGAAATGAACCTTTCTTATTTTGTTTCTACAAACCATGACAAGAAAGGTGAATTATTTGATAGTCTATTTAAGCAAAACACACTCTTAGAACATGAAAATTTCGTCCAAGTGAGGGAGAGGAGAAATAGAAGTAAGATAGAGTCAGGAAAGGAAAGGAAGAAAGGAAGAAAGAGGAAGGAGAAGTCTAAAGGACTAAGTGCTTAAGGTAAGTTTAACAATATTTCCTTTTGAAGAAAAGTTTTGAAATTTGTAACATTTATATGGGATTTTGATCTTAGAACTTTGATGATTGGTCATGGATGTTGCTATATCATGTTACATATTGATCTTTCATGTGATGTATGTTTGAATACTTAGGCTGGTATAGAAAGTTCTGCATAAGTATGGCTATGGGTGACAAAATTTTAAGCTTCTGTTTTTAAAATTTTGGAAAGAATTGGTAAGGAATTTAAAGAAATGGTTAACATAAAAAATGTAGATCTATGTCTCATGGATTTTTAGCCACTAGAATCATTCAATTTGAAAACCATATGAGGTAGATAGAATCTGAACAAAGGTCAGAAAATGGTTAATCAAGGAAGAATATGTTAAGATAGCTTCTGTGTTTTAATTTCTGAGAACATTCTATAGGGAATTAAATAAATGGTTAACATTAAAATTGTAGCTATATGTGTCACATATTTTTAGCCACTGGAATCATTCAATTTGGAGTCCATATGAGGTAGATAAGATCCGAATAGTAAGAAAATGTTCGAAAATTGTTAATCAAGGAAGAATATGTTAGGATAGCTTCGGTGTTTTAATTTTTGAGAACATTCTGTAGGGAATTAAATAAATGGTTAACATAAAAATTGTATATGTGTCACGAATTTTTAGCCACTGGAATCATTCAATTTAGAGTCCATATGAGGTAGATATGATCGAATAGTAATCAAAGGTCAGAAAATGGTTAATCAGGGAAGAATATGTTAAGATAGCTTTTGTGTTTTAATTTCTGAAAACATTATGTAGGGAATTAAAATAAATGGTTAACAAAACAATTGTACCTATATGTGTCATGGATTTTTAGCCACTGGAAGCATTCAATTCGTAGTCCATATGAGGTAAATATGATCCGATTAGTAAGTAAAGGTCAGAAAATAGTTAATCAGGGAAGAATATGTTAAGATAGTTTCTGTGTTTTAATTTCTGAGAACATTATGTAAGGAATTAAAATAAGTGGTTAACATAAACATTATAGCTATATGTGTCACTTAATTATAGCCACTGGAATCACTCAATTTGGAATTCTTATGAGGGAGATATGGACAGATTAGTAGGTAGAGGTCAGAACTTACCCGAGAAGAAATAACCTATACTTTGAAAGAGTAATATCACCATGCTTTCATAATATTTAGCTAAACTATTCAACATAATAGTTCTAGATAATTGTTCTATCTTTAAATTAACACCAAGATCAACTAAATTAGAGTTAATTTGAGGGAGTTATGCTCTGATTAGTAAGAGAAAGTCAGATAGGATGAAAATCTGCATCAAGAAAATAAAGAAATAAAATTAATATTTAAAAAAGAAGAAGAATCTTATAAATGAAAATAATAAATGACTAGTATATGCCATAGCCATTGCCATTGCATGAACTTCTTACCGTCTTAAGTGTGAAAGTTTGACATGGAAATATTTTATAAAATGATATTTGAAATGGTTATGTTCATGGCATGATTACCAATGATTTTTGGTAATAATTATATTTTGATGAACATACTTGTTATTGAAAGCATATGTTTGGCTATTATTGTGAAATGAAAATAAATGAGCACGGTCACAGGGCAATCTGTGTGGTGCACCAGTAGGGGACGCCCTACCAACGGATATGATTATGTTAATGAGAAAAGAAAGAGAAAGTGTGCCATGTCGGACGGAGCGAGAAAAGCCCGTACCATAGAGTAGAGGATACTCACCTTGACTGGGGTAACTTGAAATGAGAATAAGTTGATAGCCATCATAAGATATTCTGAAAATAGTTAATCCTATCATATATATCATTACTGTATGATTCTTAGGTGCATAGATATAATGCATTCATGTGACCAAAGATATTTATTGTAGTTTATACAGCTAAACATGATGTGATGAGCTATATTAATGATGATTTATTGTTGAACTTACCAGGATTTAATTCTCACTATATGTCCATATCATGTTCACAAAATTAGTTATGCAGATTTTTTTCTATGGCTCTAGTTTTTAGTGCACATTGAATCGAGTATCTTTATGTTGGGCAGATCTCAGAATCAAATAAAATGTTTGTCGACGAGTTGGCTCAGATCTCGGTGAAGGTGCAACCACCCGCACCTGTATCTGCAGAATTAGTCAACCAAAATAAATAAGATGTAAATATCTATGTGTTTGATATGTTGTATGTACTTTTTGATTAATGACGTGTATGTGAACTCAATATTGTATAATAAATAAATAAAAAAGAGGTTTTACATAATTGGTATCAGAGCAGGTCGATCCTAGATGGCCAGTGGGTGGTTGGTTATCTGAATCGATCTTGTTGTGTCTTTAGTATGTTGTGGTTGTGCTATGTAGGAGATCAGTGATTTCATATAGGTAAGAAATTACTAGTGTTTCTTATCTATATGCCAAGGTGGTGTTATGATTGCTGTTAAATATTTTTGAAACTAACTATTGGGCTTGATCACCTCAATAGCAGCATAACTTTATTTTTGCCACAGTAGGAAATGGCACCACCAAGGAGGAAACCCTGCACAACATTGCTACGGCAATTTGAGAATTTGATATTGATTGACTCCTTGGAACCCAACTAGTATCTATATCCCTATACAGAATGATATTGATTGAATAAAAAAAAATTAGTTACAAGACTTGTTAGACAAGGGATTTAAATGTCCTAATACTTTTATTTGGAGTGCTCTAGTTCTATCTTTAAAAAAGAAAGATAGATCACTATGACTATGCATAGATTATAGACAGCTGAATAAGGTGACAGTGTAGAATAAAAACCCATTACCTCGTATAGATTACCTGTTTGACCAGTTACAAGGTGTTCAATAATTTTTTCCAAAAATTGATTTGTGATATGAGTAACATTAATTAAGGATAAAAGAAGAGGATGTACGAAAATTTTCTTTTAGGACTCATTATGGGCATTATGAGTTCTTGGTGATGTCATTTAATTTTAAAAATGTCCTAACTGCATTCATAGATTTAATGAATAGTAATTAGGTCATCCCTGGATCAGTTTGTTTTTATTGATGATATACTAGAATATTTTAAAAGTTCAAAGGATCGTAAGCAACATTCAAAGATGGTTTTATCAACTCTAAGGGAGTATGGTTGGTAAATATGGTATCCAAGTATACTCTAAGAAAGTAAAAGTAGTACAATAATAGCTACGTTTTACTACATTTAAAGATGAAGATCCAAATCCAATTTGCGCTTCCTACGGTTGTCTGCTGTCCATTCTATTTGAGTCATAGTTAGATCAGGTACAAGAACATATGCGTGTAAAGCATCAATCAACTCCTCAGCATTTGAAGCTGAGATGAGAATTCGTCGTGTTGAGTGTGAGATGAACCTTTGTTCCACAACATGATCAAGGAAAGACAACAAACCATCAAAGAAGTGGTTAACATTTAACAAACCTATCAGTTTATGATGCATATTTAGTTGTGCCCAAGAGACTATTTGAAAAATTTCTTCTAAAGTACCAAAACCCCCTAGTAAGGCAATGAAGGCATCAGCATTGCTCATCATTCTAGCCATGCGCTCATGCATGGAAGCTACCCTAAACTCTTCCCCAATTTTCTTTCCTATGATGTTAGATGCAGCTAGAGCTATAGGAATAATACCTAGAACTTGGTATCCTCCTACATGGACAGCTGTAGACACACTCCCCATTAATCCACGGTTACCTCCACCATAGACTAAATGAATTTTTCTCCTGGCCAGTACCATACCCAGGTTTTGTGCAGCTTTCACATACTCTCCATCTTTTCTAGGACTGGAACCACAAAAGACACAAATATTTCGAAATTGACGGAATGCAATTCCCTCTATAGTTACACACACCCTAACTTAGAGTATGAGAAGATAAAGATACTAATGTGTGCATTTATAGAACTCGGAGAATGGCATACTTATGATAGCTATGCTAATAGGCTGGGAATAATTAGAACAGTTATGTGAGTGATTGGTGGATATCAACTAAATTGAAGGTGAAATTTTCTAAAATGACGGCAAGCATGTATATGTATAGTAGTTGTGATAGTCGCTCATATTAGGCATATAAAGAGAATAAGGTTAAGATATCATTAGAAATTTGTCTTTGTTGTCTTTGATGAAACCTTGATGTTTTGATTCTTGTAGAGAAGTTGTAGGTGATAGGTGTAATTGAAAAACAAAATAAATTGAAAATGTAAACAAGTTAGTTATTGAAGAAGCACAATCAAATGATTTATTTTGTTTTCCCAATATTTTTGCCAGTCGACTATTGGTATTATTAAGTCGACTAGCTATTTTGAGAAATTTTAATTTGAACTGGTTATTTTACAGTTGATTGATTACATCTATTTTGAAGCAATCAACTGCATCTTACCCGTTAACTACGTATTCTTTGATTTTCACATACTTTTATAAGCTCAAAAATGTTTCTTTTTCCATGTGATATCTTTCCAGCGAATACCAACAAATTTAAAGTAGATTTTGGCACATATATTCAAACCTTGCGGCCACCAATTTTTGCTAATATAACAGCTAAATTTTTGTTTTCAAATTTTCAAGAATTATGGCCACCGATTTTAACTCTCTTTAATGTTTTTGTCCAAACTTTTGACTTTCTATTTTAACATCGTTCTTTATTATACTTTTCGTCTGTTCTACTGCATTGTTCTACATTAATATTTGGCATTAAATGTAAGATTCTTTTCCCACATTATAAGAAAAGTTAATTTATTTTCTTTGAAACTCAATTATTATGGTGACTAAGTTGTTAGTATGTTAATGTAAGGAAAAGTTTGAAAAGAATGGACGGATGATGGTCTTATGGTGTTTTGACAAATGTAATCAAGAGAATTAGTGATGTTGAAGTTCTTGAGGAATAAAATATAGGAAGTAGGATTTAAATTAGTCTTTGACCTCTTAATTTGGAAATATGGAGAATATTCTGAGAACCATGTCCGAAAATAATGTAAGTGATCAAGATATTTGTGTTAAAGGTTTATATCATGCTAAATTAAGTCTAGTATCTAGGATGTGAATTATGTTGGAATTGAGAATTCATGTATGAGTAATTGTTAGGAAAAATCTTCTTGAAATGATTGGGTGAATTAAATGGGATTGACATAAGCTAGAATGAGGTGCTTTTGGATATGATAGAAGAAAGGCTTGAAATTTTTAATAATGAATTTATTGATGTTAATAAGAGAGTATAGAGTTACTGTGATGAGGTAAGTGGAATTGTTAGACATCTGCCAATAATACATAAACGTGATAAAAGGGTTGGTGGATTTATTGCTATGTACGTTTAACATATTGATTAATGGATTTTAGGAAAAAACAAATAAATGATAGATTAAGATGACTTGATAGAAGTGTGGAATAAGAAAAGATAGTTACCCCAATATGGATGTGAATATGTTCTTTTATGGGTGTATTTTCTAATATCGACCCAAAGATATATATCCATGCGAGCTAGAGGATATAAAGTGAAGAACTTATGAATGAAAGAAATCCTTATGGTTAAGTTATATGGCAAAATCACTCAAGTGAATAGACATATTAAAAAGTAAAGATGATATACAAAAAATATATCCCTAATTATTTGGGTAATAAGGTTGGTAACTCTGAATTATGCCTTAATTTCATTCCCTACATGTGGTAAGATGGGCTGAAATTCGGGGACCGAATTTCTTAAGGGGGGAAGAATGTAACATCCCGTAATTTTTAGATATTTTCCTTAGAAATTCTTCACCTTACATATATGCATAGAAATGTTCTAACATTAATGGAATAGATAAAGAGAGAAAACCTAAGAGGAAATATTAGAAATAAACAACATAAGCGCCACGCAGGCATGACATGAACATGATGTGGCGCCCAGTCAGCAACTTTTCCATGCAAGCATCTAGAGGGTTCCATAATGTTCTAGAACTTTCTAGACAATTCTTATACATTCTGGAAATCTCTAGAAGTCTCTAGAACAGAGTAGAATACTCTAGAATCTAGTAGAAGACTCTAGAAGGTAGTGGAACCTTCCTTATTTTGTTTCTACAAACCATGAGAAAAAATGAACCTTCCTTATTTTGATACTACAAACCATGACAAGAAAGGTGAATTATTTGATAGTCTATTTAAGCAAAACCCACCCTTAGAACATGAAAATTTTGTCAAAGTGAGGGAGAGGAGAAATAGAAGCAAGATAGAGTGAGGAAAGGAAAGGAAGAAAGAGGAAGGAGAAGTCTAAAGGACTAAGTGCTTAAGGTAAGTTTAACAATATTTCCTTTTGAAGAAAAGTTTTGAAATTTGTAACATTTATATGGGATTTTGATCTTAGAACTTTGATGATTGGTCATGGATGTTGCTATATCATGTTACATATTGATCTTGCATGTGATGTATGTTTGAATACTTAGGCTGGTATAGAAAGTTCTGCATAAGTATGGCTATGGGTGGCAAAATTTTAAGCTTCTGTTTTTAAAATTTTGAAAAGAATCGGTAAGAAATTTAAAGAAATGGTTAACATAAAAAATGTAGATCTATGTCTCATGGATTTTTAGCCACTAGAATCATTCAATTTGAAAATCATATAAGGTAGATAGAATCTGAACAAAGGTCAGAAAATGGTTAATCAAGGAAGAATATGTTAGGATAGCTTCTGTGTTTTAATTTCTGAGAACATTCTATAGGGAATTAAATAAATGGTTAACATTAAAATTATAGCTATATGTGTCACATATTTTTAGCCACTAGAATCATTTAATTTGGAGTCCATATGAGGTAGATAAGATCCGAATAGTAAGAAAAGGTTCGAAAATTGTTAATCAAGGAAGAATATGTTAGGATAGCTTCAGTGTTCTAATTTCTGAGAACATTCTGTAGGGAATTAAAATAAATGGTTAACATAAAAATTGTAGCTATATGTGTCACAGATTTTTATCCAGTGGAAGCATTCAATTTGGAGTCCATATGAGGTGATATAATCCGAATAGTAAGCAAAGGTCAAAAAATGGTTAAAGGTCAAAAAATGGTTAATCAGGGAAGAATATGTTAGGATAGCTTCTGTGTTTCAATTTTTGAAAACATTATGTAAGGAATTAAAATAAACGATTAACATAAAAATTGTAGCTATATGTATCACGGATTTTTACCCACTAGAATGATTCAATTCATACTCTATATGAAATAGATATGATCCGATTAGTAAGCAAAGGTCAGAAAATAGTTAATCAGGAAAGAATATGTTAGGATAGCTTCTGTATTTTAATTTCTGAGAACATTATGTAGGGAATTAAAATAAATAGTTAACATAACAATTATAGCTATATGTGGCACGGAATTATAACCACTGGAATCACTCAATTTGGAATTCTTATGAGGGAGATATGGACAGATTAGTAAGTAGAGGTCAGAACTTACCAGAGAAGAAATAACATGTACTTTGAAAGAGTAATATCACCACGCTTTCATAATATTTAGCTAAACTATTCAACATAATAGTTTTATATGATTGTTTTATCTTTAATTTGACACCAAGATCAACTAAATTGGAGTTAATTTGAGGGAGTTATGCTCTAATTAGTAAGAGAAGGTTAGATAGGATGAAAATCTGCATCAAGAAAATAAAGAAATAAAATTAATATTTAAAAAAGAAGAAGAATCTTATAAATGAAAATAATAAATGACTAAAATATGCCATAGTCATTGCCATTGCATGAACTTCTTACCATCTTAAGTGTGAAAGTTTGACATGGAAATATTTTATAAAATGATATTTGAAATGGTTATGTTCATGGCATGATTACCAATTATTTTTGGTAATAATTATATTTTGATGAACATACTTGTTATTGAAAGCATATTTTTGGCTATTATTGTGAAAAGAAAAGAAATGAGCACGGTCACATAGCCATCCGTGTGGTGCACCAGTAGGGGATGCCCTAGCAACGGGTATGATTATGTTAATGAGAAAAGAAAGAGAAAGTATGCCATGTCGGACGGAGCGGGAAAAGCCCGTACTGGAGAGTAGAGGATACTCACCTTGACCGGGGTAGCTTGAAATAAGAATAAGTTGATAGCCATCATATGATATTCTGAAAATAATTAATCCTATCATACATATCATTACTGTATGATTCTTATGTGCATAGATATAATGCATTCATGTGACCAAAAATATTTACTATAGTTTATACAACTGAACATGAAGTGATGAGCTATATTAATGATGATTTATTGTTGAACTTACTGGGATTTAATTCTCACTATATGTCTGTAACACCTAACTTCTAGCGTCATTTTCTTATATCTAAATCGTAGAATGTTCCTTATTATTTATATATATATTTTTGGCATTGTCTAACTAGCCCATAATTTTACCTATTCATTTATATCATTTGTAATCCTTCTTTCATAAGCATAAATGTGCTTCAGGCTATCCTAAGCACTTTCAAAATTCAATTCCATCTAGGCAATTACCTAAGCATGCTATGTAATACTTACAACATAAAGGATCTCATGCCATAAAGGAAAGGAGTACAGTCTATAGTTTACATTACATCACATTATAAACTGTCTAATAAGAACTTGGCACTTAATTAAGCTGTCCCACATAAATATTACACAACCAAAGCAATTACAATCATGAACATATGAGTCAACCCTGAGACCCCTGTTGCTCACTTCTGGCTGGAGTACCTGGAATGTGATTATGTGGATATAAAAAGTGAGATGACAATCTCAATAGCTAGCAAAGTTTTCAAAAAAATAGTGCACATTCCATTCCTTAAAACATCTCAAATTATTTCACTGAAATATAAGCACTGACCATATATCATACATACGGCATCTTGGTCACACTAGGGACCCATAACATCATGGTCTACTTACCCAATGCAGTCAATACGGCCATACCTGCAAAGAGCTATGCATCTCCTATTATTGGCCAATCGTGAGGGAAATGGGGCTTACTTGGCACCCTTTTTGTGCACCCCCCTTAATTCCCGAGAATGCATACATAACATATCTTTAGACCATCATTCATCATAGCATAAAAGTCAAGCAATCAGTGAAAATACATAAATTCAAGTTCATAAGCATAAAGAGTGTTTTAAGGAAAAGCTAGCTACCTCAATTCCAGCACAATCAATTCCTTTCCAAGGCTGCCAAGGTTACTACCAGCAACTCAAACTAAAACATACAAGAATTCTTGGTTAATGCATGCACATTAGGTCCTAAAGCCATAAATACCTAGTTTAAGAGCTTCTGTTCCTCTAAATAAAACTATGATTTTGCTTAGATTTGGGGTTATTATTAAATATGACAAAAGTCATCTAAAAATTCTAAAATTTTGGATGGAGGAACCTTTACATGTCTATTGTTTTTCTACATTCTCACAGCCCTTAAATCTTCCATTCAACCCCAAAAATTACCTCCATACCCAGGACAATACAATTTAGTTTTAGTTTCATTTCTATTCGGTTTAACATCCATTTGGATTAGTAAAACTACTTCAAAATTCATGATATTTTATATGAAGCATTATAGACATGTTATATAATCACCATAAAAATTTCAAATAAAAAAGAATTCTTTTGACCCCTCAAATATCCCACGTTTTAAGACTGTCCCCGGTTATGACCTGTTCTGCCTCATTTTCAAACTACCAAATTTATACATTTTATTATGTACTTTAAACTACCCATAATTTTCTACAATTTGGTAGGATGATTAATTAGGATCCCTTTAACATGTCATAAATTTTTTATACAAAATTGCAACATATAATGCCTTAAAAATATTGTCTTTCCATCAGCAATCTGAGCTGTCTAGGAAATTGTCCTCAACACTATTTTAATTGTACAAGACCTAATTTTAGGTTCTCAAAAATCATGAAACTTTCCAAAATTGATTATGAATATTCGAAGAATCTTCTCACCAAAAATTATAGAATGTAAAGGTCATTCACTAAATTTACTAAGCCAATATTTTCGGGTGCAAAAGGTTTCTATTTTCTCAACCTAACTCTTCTATGGTCTATGACCTTTACTCACTAATCAGACCCTAACTCACTCATATGGACTAGAAATTTTGTGATTCCAGTGGCTATGTGACCATGAGAAATATATCTACAACTTTCATTTTAATCACGACTTCATATTCCTTATGTATTAGTCCCAGAAAGTCGAAAACCGAAGCTATTCTTCACCGGCCTGGATTCCAGACCCGATTCTGACCTATTTTACTCCATGGACTATAACTCTATCATTTTACGTCCGATTGATGTGATTCAAAATGCTATGGAAAGATAATGAACATATTTTCATATTGTCGACATAAAGTCCTACATGCAGGCCCAAAAATTGACCTAATAAACTCAAAACTGGATTTTTGCAAGAAGCTAGACTTACCTTATGTAGACCTACTCCTATGGCTCTCAATTTGCAGCTTCCCTCTCTCTCAACCTTCTTCTCCTTGTTGGCTACTCTCTCCCCCTTCCTTCCTCTTCCTCTTCAATTTTGTTTTTGGACCTCTTCTCTCTCTTTTCTCCTGCTGGCGTGAAAGCAATAAGGAGGCTAGTTGCTGGGCGCTGGAATCCTTTGGATTCAGCAAAGGAGGGAACGGTTTTCTGCTACTCTCCAAGTGAGTGTGTGCATGGGTAGCTCTAGTGTATTGTGGTCAGTGAGAGAATGGGTGTATGACACATCAAAAGAAGAATTTTCTGGCTGTATGAGTGTGAGTGTGAACTGTAGCTTTCTTGGGCAGAGGGGGAGCGTGAGTTTGCATGTGGAGGCATGGGTTTCTGCTGTAGTGGGTGGGTGTGTTTTCTGCTGGGTTTATGGAGCACATATGGGTGTGGAGATGTTGTCAAGTGGGATGTTTTCTACTGGTTGAATTTGGCGCTGAACATGCTGGATGTGGGGCATGTTCTAGCTGGATTTTTTTCTGGTTGCATGTGGGATCAAGGGTGGCGTGAAATGCTGTCTTGTAGGCCATGTTTCTGCTGGTCTCTTAAAGCAGATGGGGGGTTATTTTCTGCTGTGTAGGGTAGGTTTCTGCTGGCTGGGTGGAGCAAGAGTGGGTGTGTTTTTGCTGCTTGGTTTAGGAGCAAGTGTGGGGCATTTTTCTCTGCATGTGATGCATGATCTTCTGCTGGTTTTAGTGCACGTTTCAGCTTGTATTCCTAGTTGCATTCATGCTTTTTAACTTACCATGGCTATTGTATTTCATTTCAAAATTATGTGCATGCATGGGTGGCTATATCTATTATGCTATGCATGGCATAAATGAGATAAATGCATATATATATATATATATATATATATATACCTACGTAAATCTCCTCCTTTTGCATGTGCAAATATATATATAATAATGTGTATGGTGGAGGTGAGAGAAAATATGTATATATATATATTTATATAGCATCACATAATGCTTCTTCCTTCCTTATTATTTTCCTAATCCTAAATTAGTAGCATCTTAAGGAATATATTTGTATCATGTTCCTCTAAGTTATGCTCCAAAAATATTTTATTTATATTACTTCTAACCATGAAATGATTCTACATTTTATAAAGATTTTTACTATCATCAACTATACATTTTAATCCTTGTTCATGTATATCTTAATTGGTCACTAATCCTAGACTAGTAATATCTAAAAAAATGTATTTGTGTCCTTTCTCCATCCATTATGATCCTAAGAATTTTTATTTATGTGATTCAACATTAACTATGTTACCTATCTTATGTTTGCCTTATAATCATATAACTAAGTATCTTAATCACTTGTCATATATATTTTCTATTCATCCTTAAATTTATCTAACTTTATTAAAAGCTTAGGATGTTACAATGTTCATATCATGTTCAGAAAATCAGTTATGCAGATTTTTTTTCTATGGCACTGGTTTTTAGTGCACATTGGATCGAGTTACTTTATATTGGGCAGATCTCAAAATCAAATAAAATGTTTGTGGTCGAGTTGGCTCAAATCCCGATGAAGGTGCAACCACCCGCACCTATATCTGCGGAATTGGTCAACCAAAATAAATAAAATGTAAATATCTATGTGTTTGATATGTTATATGTACGTTTTGATTAATAACGTGTATGTGAACTCAATATTGTATAATAAATAAATAAAAAAGAGGTTGTTACATAAGGCATCCCCTACTGGTGCACCACAAGGATCGCCATGTGACCATGCTCTTTTCTTTTCTTTTCACATTAATAGCCAAAAATATAATTTCAATAACAAGTATGTTCATTATACTCACATAATTGTTCATCAAAATATAATCATTTCCAAAAATAATTAGTAATCATGATATGAACATAATCATTTCAAATATCACTTTATAAAATATTTTCATGTCAAAATTACACACTTAAGATGGTAAGGAGTTCATGTAATAGCAATGGCTATGGCATACACTAGTCATTTATTATTTTCATTTATAAGATTCTTCTTTTTAAAAAAATATTATTTTTATCTCTTCATTTTCTTTATTCTTGGCCTCTAGTCACTTTTCTCCTACTTATATCATTTTCAACACATATTCTCACAAATTTAATACTACATTCTTCTTCAATTTGATTTCTATTATTATCCTATAGTTAATGAGGTTCATTTAAGGTAGAAAATGTTGAAAATAAGTTTTACCAACTTCCAACACGACCTAAATGTATCTTGTAACATGGCCTGGCCATTTCCTATAAAATAGCCATGCTTTAGGCTTCAAAATGTCCTTTCTAGCACCGAACACAACCATGCTCTATGTTGTGTTATTCCCTGATGTAGGTTTTCGTCCTACCAGACATTCTCTCATTAATCAAAGCATAACTCCCTCATTTTATCTCCGAATTAGGTGATCTTGGTGTCAATTTAAAGATAATACAATTCTATAAAACGATTATGTTGAACAGTTTAGGAAAATCTTAATTAATCTTGGTGATATTACTCCCTCAAGTTAAACGTTATTTCTTCTCAGGTAGGTTCTGACCTTTACTTACTAATCTGACCATATCTCCCTCAAATAAACTCCAAATTGAGTTATTCCAGTGGCTAAAATTCTGTGAGACATATATCTATATTTTTTATGTTAACCATTACTTTTAATTGCTAACCGATTTTTCCAAGAATTTTAAAAACAGAAGCTTCCCTGGTAACTCCGAAATCCAGTTTCCTAACCAAACATTTTCTAAGGTTTTAGTTCATTATTTTATTATGTCCTCTTCCATTTTCTTCCTAATTTACATCTAATCATATTCCATCAATTTTTTACCACATTTAAATATACAAAATAGCAGCATAAAAATTTTAAAATTTTGCAACCTATAGCCATACCTATGAAGAACTTTTCACACCAACCTAAGTATTCAAACATACATCACATGCAAGATCAACATGTAACATGATATAGTAACATCCATGGCCAATCATCTAGGTAACAAATATAGTAAATTTTATCAAAGTTCTAGGATCAAAATCCCATATAAATGTTTCTTATTTCAAAGCTTTTCTAAAAAAAAAGTATTGTTAAACCTACCTAAAGATCTCCCTAGCTCACTTAATGAATTCTTTTTCTTGTTTCCTCTTGAAGGAAGTAGCAAGATTCCTCCATTCCCTTAGCTATTCTAGCAGCTTAAATAAGAGAAGGAGGGTGAGTTTTTGTACCCCGAGAATGAAGAAGAAAGAGAGATTCAAGTGGAGATTAAGCTAACTTACATTGAGTACTAAGTCCTCTAGACTTCTCTTTCTTCTTTCTTCCTCTCTTTCTCTCCTTTCCTAACTCTACCTCCCTTATGTTTTTCCACTCCCTCACTAGGACGAAATTATAATTTTATAAATGTGGGTTTTGCTTAAATAAACTATCAAGTGGTTCAACTTTCATAATCATGGGTCTACCTTATCACAATTAGGATGCACTTGGTTGTTTTTTTTGTGGAAAAACAATTGATGTTCTAGTCTTCCTCTCCCTTAGTCAAGATATGCATAGCAAAGAGATATTTTTATTTTAAAAATCATGTTAAAATGTTCTTAAGACAAGGGACAAGGTCCCTTTGATTTAGGGATTCATTTCCTTTTTCTTTTGTCTTAATCAAGTATGATAAGTTTGCCTTTTTAGGTGACAAATTTCTAGCCCTTGAATCTTCCTTGCTTGGCTAAAATTATTTGTGTAGGATAAGGATGTTTTGTCATAATTCCATATATTATTACCTACTTGTTGAAATTATGAATGTAGGATATAGATGTTTTGTCTTAATGCAATGTGATTTAATCTTGATTATTATTACACTATTATTTCTTTCTTGGATTTGGGCTCATTCTTACCCATTTTCTTTGCTTTGGCTGAAATTCTTCCTTCCATGAAGGACTTGGTCACATTTTCATTACTTTTGGGCTATCGGTCCAACTTTTATATCGTAGTCCAAATCTATGTTTATTTTTTGCTTGGGCTATCCTATTGGTTTGCTAGAAATTCATGTAAAGTGAAAAAACTCTATATGAAGTGTTCATAGGTGAAAGCCCAATTTATGCGTGAAGATGTTAAACTTAGTAACTCTAGGTCTTGAATTAAGAAAAATTATCCTAATTCAATCTTCTTGAAATTTTAAGACCTTTACTTACTTCACAAAAATTTATCTTCCTTATCCAAGAATTTCTCCTCTCTTTAGTATGTTATTTCTAATTTTTTCTATTAGGTTTTCTCTCTTTACCTATTCCCTTAATGCTAGAAACATTTTCTATGCATACACACAAGGTGAAGAATTTCTAAGGATTATATTTCTTAGATATTTAAAAATTGTCTAATAATTTGATTTCCTTAATTAATTATTTATGTACTTTTATTAATAAAAGAAACAAAATTATGGATGTTACATTAAATATTTATGTACATTTATTAATAAATGAAACGAAATTAGGGATGTTACAATAGCACATGGATGTGTGCCTTCATGTAGCTTGATTCTAGGCTTCCAACAAAACCAAATATAGAATAGAAGCAAAGCAATTTTTAGTATTTAGACAAAAACTTGCCAAGCCCATTCCTTCTTGATATTAAACCACTGATCCAATCATTGATCAATGGAATTAAGGAATATATGAACAGCTTGAAAAGTAAAATCACTTCCAAAACATATTGCACGAGCAAATGGCTATTCTAAGAAAAAAGGATTTTTGGTTTCATTTGCATCCTTTCACATGACACATGTACCATCAACCTCTAGGAGTTGTTTTCTCAAAGTTTTAGCCAAAGGAAGGGCATCATTTTTCAGCTTCCATATAAAGAGGACCAATTTGGGAGGAAGCTAAGGACTCCCAAAGCCCTTGTTAGTTAAAAATTAAGGCTCGAGATAGTCTACCATCTTTAGAAGAAGTTGAAATCATATGAAATCCCCTCATAATAAATATTCCACATAGAAATATTCTTTCCAAATAAAGAAGTCTGGCATATTACAAAGAGAGATAGGAAGCTTAAAGATAGATAAAGCATAATCCAAAGAGTTTACTTGTTTTAATAGAGATTCCAACTCTTGTCTTGATTATTCATGGAATCAGCTACACATTGGACATTGTGAGACATTTGTATAGGTCTAAAACCCAACAACCAGTTCTGCAAGGGTATAGACTAACCATTACCTACACTCCACTCCAAGTTATTCATAATAATGTCTTTCGACTTAGCAACACCTTACCGCATCCAAGAATTAGCAACATGATGATAAAGGACTCCTTCAACTTATGAGGGGCCATACTTTTGTTTTAACACTAGGCTAAACAAAGAATTAGGTTGGGATACCAATCTTTAAATATTTTTAGCAAGTAGAGCTTGGTACAAATTAAAATAATTTGCAAAGCTTGATCCCCCTTGAAATTTAGGAAAACAAAGTTTTTTTCCAAGCCAACAAATGCATTGCAAGTCTAATTTTTGAAACTCCAAATAAAATTTGAAATTGCATTATCAATTTTCTGACGATAACTTACTTAGCAATGCAATAGTAGACATGGAGTAAACTGATAAGCTTTTAAGAGTTGCTTTAGCCAAAGTAATTATACTAGTTTGGGATAACAAATTAGCTCTCCATCCTTGTAATTTCCTATAAACTTTGTCAACAATCTCCTTTCAATGTTGTGTTTTTTATTTATAAGTATCAATATAAACACTTAAGTACTTTTCCAATCTAGGTTTGTAAGGAACTTGAAAAATGATTGCCATCAATTTTTTGAATTTACTAGGGGTATTTAGATGAAAAACTATTTCAAATCTCTTAAAAGTGATTTGTTGGCCTACTAATAGGCTATAATAGTCTAATAAACTTTTAACACACTCTACTGAGGGAGATATGGTCTAATTAGTACTGCAAAGTCTGGAATCGCTGCAATTCAGCATTTTTCCATGAATTTCTTATCTTTTTTTCTTCTTTTCTTCTTCCTTTGCTCCTACATCACAAAACACAAAACTAAGTTAATTCCTAATCATATTTTACTTAAAACAAACAAAAAGTAAATTTAAAGGTATTAAAATCATATTTAATTATGAACACATTATCTACTATATTAACTTTGAACAAAATTATAGTGTCATCAGTATATATTAAATAATCAATGTGCTAAAAATTTTTACTTACCTTAATACCTATGATCGTACCATTATTAACTGCATGGACAATCATAGCATATAAGATGTTAGAGCATAGAATGAAGTTACAAGGTGAGATAGGGTATTTGTTAATACACAAAAATTTTAAAATTAGATTTTTCAAGCGCTTGGAAAAACTAAAATTTTCTTGTACCAAATACCACCTAAGTGCATTTTATCTTGATTTGGTATGCAAGATACATTTTAAATAATAAAGCGTAAATAATTCTATTTAAAAAAATTAAGATATTGTATTTTTAAATTTTTAAATTGTAATTTAATTATTTGTATTACATATAAATTTCAACAAATTACATTTTATTAAATAACTATTTATTCTATACTATACTAGCTTTTTAAAGTGTAACTTTACATTTGGTGCATATCCATCTTAGTTTTGTATTAAAAGAAATTATATATAAAAAATTTGAATAAGAAAAATAGTAAAATTAAATTTTTTATATTATTCAAGTCATATAAATATATAAATTTTAAAATTTGTATGTTTAGTATACTCAAATATCTTCAAAATAAAACTTCAATTACTTTAATGATATACAACTATTTATCCATCTTATTTCCTATTATGATCCATATTATTTTAAAGTATTGTTTTTGTTTTGAAAGTTTCAATTGTGTCTTGATATTGTCTTAAAAATTTATTTTGATTCAATTTTATCCCATACTTCTCCAAAAAAATTTAATATTTTCTTAATCTATAGTTGCATTAATTAAAGTGGTGAAAATGGCATACTTAATATTTATTTGTGCCTAGCTAGCATTTTGTTTTGGCTTACATGACATTTGTGAGAGTATAAACTATAGTCCACGTGATGATTAACTATACTCACGTGTTGGTAGTTCGATGAGTCTCGTCTATTGTATATAAATGAAAGGACTGATGTATTGCTCAGAATTATCTTGAATAAAAGAAATTATCCTTTCTTCTTCTTCTATCATCTCTCTCTATATTATGTGTTCTATAGTTTCGTAAGAACTTTCATGGTATCAGAGCTTTCACAGGTTTGACATGGAGAATGTTTCAATGTCTAGTTCTGCCACATGCACCAAAACTGAGTTAGTGGCATTTTCTCATCCTTTATTAATTAAACTTGATGAAAAGAATTATCTCCTCTGGAAACAACAGATCATTACGACTATCAGAGGCCATCAGTTACAAAAATTTCTTGATCATAAAGTGAATGTTCTAGCAAGATTTAAGTCAGAAGACGATGCCGTCACAGGGAAATATTCAAAAGAGTTTGTAGATTGGGATGTATAGGATCAACTAATAATTTCTTGGTTCCTTTCTTCCATGAGTGAGTCATTACTTACCAGAGTAGTGGGATGCGAGACTTTTAGGCAAGTATAGACAAGAATTGAAGCTTTCTTTAATGCCCAAACTCGAGCAAAAGCAAGCCAATTCAAGATGCAACTTTACAATACAAAGAAAGGATCCATGTCTGTGAGTGAATACTTGATGAAGATTAAGAATGCAGTAGATTCATTAATTAGCATAGGCTACCCAATGACAAAAAGTGATCACATTGATGCTATATTAGAAGGTTTTCCTGAAGAATACTTACCGTTTGTTATGTCAATAACCTCAGGAATTGATCTTTATACTTTGCCAGATATAGAGTCTTTGTTATTGGCACATGAAGCAAAATATGAACAGTTCATAAAATTTGAAACCTTGTTTGTAAACGTTGCACAAGCAAATTTTGTAAATGGAGTTAGTTTAAAAGGATACAATCCGGGTAGATCTCAGCACTTTAGAGGCAAAGGAAAAAGAAATGGAAATCCTAATAGTTGAAGAGGCAGAGGCAAATATTATTCAAACTATCATCATCATTTAAGTGATAAAATACCAACAACATGTCAAGTCTATGGAAAGATAGGACATCAGCTATTAAATTGCTATCATCGTTATGATCCCAACTTCCAATCTGCAACAAGAAATAATACAAATTCATCAAGACAAGGCTCCCAAATGTCTGCGATGCTAACAACCCCAGAAACCTTACTTGATGCATCCTGGTATCCTAACTTAGGTGCATCAAATCATGTTACTATGGATGAGCATAATCTGGGGCAGAAAGAACAATTTCGTGGTAATGAAAAGCTACATATTGGTAATGATAAAGGACTTCTTATTTTCCATATTGGTCACTTTCTTCTAAAAACACCATTCTTCCCCAACTCCTCCCTTTCCCTACGAAACATTCTCCATGTCCCATTAATAGCCAAAAATCTACTTAGTGTATCAAAATTTTGCAAAGATAATGATGTCTTGTTTGAATTCCATTCTAATTGTTGTTTTATCAAATCTTAGGTTACCAAAAAAGTGCTTTTGATATGGAAGGTCACTAATGGATTGTATACCTTTGACACTTTTGAGCTTTCACACTTGGGTCAACACAACAACTCAAATAACCTTGCAAACAGACGGCATCCTTCAGCCTTTCAAGCAAACTTTCAAGCCTCTCAGATTAACAATCATTTAGATTCTTGTACTTTTACATTGTGGCATAGCAGACTTGGCCAACCCTCTTATAAAATAGTTAATCAAGTCATGAAAATTTGTAATCTTCAATATTTTCCCAATAAAATTGAATTTGATAGTTGCAAATCTTGTTGTTTTAGCAAATTTCATACATTTTTGTTTCCTATCTCCTTCAATACTTACACATAGCCTTTAAAACTTGTACATTCAGATAACTGGGGACAATCTCCCATTCCTTCTCTCAAAGGCCATTGTTATTTTGCACATTTCATAGATGCAGCAACCAACTTCACTTGCTTTTATCCACTCACACAAAAAGTTTGAATTGTTTAAAACCTTCCAGCATTTTAAAGCCATGGCTAAACTACAATTTGATACAAAATTGAAATGTTTGCAATCTAATTGAGGTGGTGAGTATAAAGCCTTGTCTACCTATCTTACATCTCATGGAATTTTGCATAAAATAAGTTACCCATATACACCCCCAACAAAATGGAAAAGTAGAAAGAAAGAATAGACATATTACAGAAGTTGGCCTCATTATGCTAGCTCATGCTAACCTTCCTCTAAAATTTTGGGTTGAAGCTTTTCACACTATTGTGTTTCTCATTAACTGACTTCCAACTCCTACTCTCCATAATAAGTCACCTTTTGAATGTCTTTATCACACTAAACCAAACTACTCTCTCCTAAAGTCTTTCAGCTATGAATGCTATCCTTATACTCGGCCTTATAATTAGCACAAACTCAACTTCAACTCCCATCCCTGCATTTTCATTGGCTATAGTGATCAACATAAGGGTTATAGATGTCTAGACCCCAAAGGAAAAGTCTTTATCTCCATACATGTTGCATTCTGTAACAACTCCATTTTTTTATTTTACATATATACATATACATATATATATATATATATATATATATATACATATATATATATATATATACATATATATATATATATACATATATATATATATATGTATATATATATATATATATATTTGTAAAACCCCATGAAGTCATTATCTATTTACTTCTAACTATTTAACTCATAATAACATTCAATTAAATTAACCAATCAAAATTAAGTTTTATGGTATACCATTAACATTAATACAATTATGAGTTTACATACACATCATTAATTAAAAACATCTGTACAAAAAACAAACACTTATATGTCTATATCTTAATCATCCATATTGACCAGTTTCAGAAATACGAGTGCGAGTGGTTTCACCATCACCGGGATCTTAACTAACTCAACCCAACATACGCTAAAAACTAGTCATAGAGAATATCTGCATATTTAGTCTTCTGAATATGATATAAAAATATAATAAAAATTAAATCCCAGTAGGTTTTCAACAATAAATCATAATCATCATCAATATTGCTCATCACGTCATGTTCATCTGTATAAACTACAGCAAATATCTTAGGTCACATGAATGTACTTTATCTATGCACATGAAAATCATGCAGTAAAAATATGTATGGAATGAATAATTATTTTCAGAATATCATATGATAACTATCAACTTATTTTCATATCAAGCTACCCCAGTTAGAGTGAGTACTTTTTACTCTCCAGTACAAGGTTTTCTTACTCTGTCCGACATGTCACACTTTCTCTTTCTTTTCTCATTAGCATAATCATAGCTGTGAGTAAAGCATCCTCTACGAGTGCACCACACAAACCGCTATGTGACCGTGCTCATCTCCTTTCTTTTTTTTTCTTTTCCCATTAATAGCCAAAAATATGATTTCAATAATAAGTATATTCATTATACTCACATGCCATAATTTATAATCAGAGTATAATTATTATCAAAAATTATTAGTAAAATACAATAATGCTATGAATATAATTGTAATATCCCGTAATTTTTAAATAATAATGTTTTATGATAAAAATATATTTTTATTTTAAATGATTATGTTTTGCTAAAAGCAAATATATTTTTAATTAAAATAAATTTTGTTTTACTTAAAATAATTATATTGGCCTTTAATAAATTTTTGTTTTATTTTTAGAAATATTCTTTCTTTTATTATGTATAAATATATTTATTTTTTGATTTGTTTTATTAAATTTTTATCAAGAAAAGTCATGATTTAAGAGTGCAACTAAAGTTTGGCAATAATGTAAATTTTTAGAAATTTTTGGGATATTTTAGGATGAAAAATAATATTATTATATATATAATAAAAAAATAAAATTTAAATATTTAATTATCAAATAATAAAAAGTAAAAAAAACAAATAAAAAGGGGGAGGGGGAGATGCAGAAGAAGAGAAAACTCCGTAAACCAAATGAATAGTATGAATGGTAACTTATATGTTTTCTATCTAGATCTATAGTGTCTATAAGTCTCTGATCTCAAAACTAAGAGTACCACAGGATGAAGAGTACTACGATTTTGACCAAACAATTTTTCAAATCAGCCGCAGATCAAAAGTAGAAAATCTTAGAAAAAGGTAAGTTCTAAACTTCTATTTAGAAATTTCAAATTAAAAATCTGACACCATAGATAGATTCAAGAGTTAGATAAACCTTAGGATAGAAATCTTTTTGGCCATCTGATAACTTTTTGTGTATGGTGAACAGTAAATTCGGCCGATATGAATAGTGATTTTTGGAGGTGAATAGTATTTTTTTGACTGTGAATAGTACCTAATAGTTGACCAAACTCTCAAAGGCCAAATTTCACGATTCTGGAGTCATTTCCTAGGTTTTTTGACCCTCTAGAAACGTTTTTGAGGTCTATTTAGTCAAATGTGAATTGAAAAAGTGCATTTTAAGGTTATCCAACCTGAAGCCTTACCCTGTGAGTAGATAATTCTTTCTATGACTTATCCTATGCTCTTCTTGAACTTTAAATGTATAAATGATTATATTTACAAGTTATTTATACTTTTATATCTCTCTGAAATGGATTAAATTATCTGAATTGTTTACAATTTGGTATATAGTTCAAGAAGAGTATGGTTTTGAAAATAGATTTTTGAACTCATTGAATATGTGATTTTAAATGTATTTCTCATCATATGGTAAAGAAAATATATTGTGCACGTCACATTAATTTATAAAGCTATATGATTGCCTTAAAAAAAGGCATGTATATGTGATAAACCCTCATTGAGAAATTTATGACAGATGAACTGTATTAAGACTTAAAAATTTGTATTATACTGAAAACTCTGTATTGGACTATATGATATATGATATGTGATGAAGAGCGGGATGCCTTCTATCTGGGCGAGATGCCTACTATATGATATGTGACTTGCCTCCCTTGCTATGTGTTTGGGAAATACCTATATTAGAGTCCCTTCGCGTATCCTCTTGAATGATGGTAGGGCAAACCTCAGTGAGATGCTGAATTTAGGCAAATCTTACACCACCAAAGTATGGAAGGGCCAGAACTTTGATATGGTGGTTTTGATGTGGGATCCTCCTAATGTTTTTATGAGAAATGTTTTAATGCATATCAATATTTGATCAACGATCATACTATATCATATATGGTTTTAGATATCTGAATGTGATTTGATTGAGAATATTTGAAATACAGATCCCATATAGATGTACTTTTAAACTGTAATTTTTTTTGTGATAAATTTTAATTTATGAGTACATCCATATGTTGACCTAAGAGGTCATAGGAGGTATTATCTGCTAATTGAGTTATCAAACTCACTACACGATATTTTCATATTTTTCATATAAGAATACAGAGTTTTGTCGTTCCCCATCAGATAGGTGATCGGCTAGGTGACATTTTTTCTGGTGAGCCTATTTTGTTTTTAAGGCTCATAGATTTTGATTTATATTGTACTTGTACTCTAGCGTATGCTTTGAACACCACAGGTAGGATCCCAGCTTCTATTATACTTTGATGTTTATAGACTTGATCTGTATATTGTGTATACATAGGAATACCTATCTATAAAGGAGTGTAATATACATGTTATGAAAAATATATGATCGTAAAGCATGTATTTCACGTGCCCTAAAATTAGGGACGTGATAATAATCATTTTCAAATATCACTTTATAATATATTTCCATGTCAAAATTACACACTTAAGATAGTAAGGAGTTCATGCAATGGCAAGGGATAGGGCATACACTAGTAATTTATTATTTCTATTTATAAGATTCTTCTTCTTTCTTAAATATTATTTTCATCTCTCACTAATTAGAGTATAACTCCCTCATTTTAACTCCGATAGAGGTGATCTTAGTGTCCATTTAAAGCTAAGACAATCTTTTAAAACTCTTATGTTCAACATTTTATTGAAATCGTAAGAAATCTTGCCGTTAATATTCCCTCAAATTCAATGTTATTTCTTCTTGGGTAGGTTCTGACCTCTACTTACTAATCTAACCATATATCTCTCCTATGGACTCGAAATTGAGTAATTCTAATGGCTAAATATTAGTGAGTCATATATCTATATTTTTTATGTTAACTATTTCTTTTAATTTCCAACAAATTGTTCCCAGAAATTCAAACACATAAGCTTACTTAACAAATTCTTCCTTGGTTAACTAGTTTTTGACCACTACGTACTAATCTGACTATATCTCCTTCATATGGAGTTCAAATTGAATGATTTCAGTCGCTAAAAATTCGTGAGACATATATCTACATTTTTTATGTTAAATATTCTTTTAATTTATAACCGATTCTTCCCAGAATTTCAAAAACAGTAGCTTCCTTAGTTACTCTAAAATCCAGTTTTCTAACCAAACCATTTCTAAGGTTTTAGTCTATCCCTTTCATTACGTTCTCTTCCATTTTCTTCCTAATTTCCATCTAATCATAAGATTACTCATTTCAACATCTTAATTAGATTCCTTACACTTAATTTTACATATTCCATCATCTACATCTCAAGAAAATTGAAATCAAATAATGTATTATTAAGGGTGTGTCCCAACATAAATGTCTCATAGTCTTCTTCTAAGTGCTTCAGACCATACTCATTTTATCAATCTAATCATATTCTATCAAATTTTTACCACTTTCAAATATACATAATAGCAGCGTAAAAATCTTAAAATTTTGCCACCCATAGCCGTACCTATGCAGAACTTTCTACACTAACTGAAGTATTCAAAACATCCATTATATGCAAGATCAACATGTAACATGATATAGCAACATCCATGGCCAATCATCAAAGTACCAAATATTGTAAATTTCATCAAAATTCTAAGATCAAAATCTCATATAAATGTTATAAATTTCAAAACTTTTCTTTAAAAAGAGATATTGTTAAACTTACCTAAAGATCTCCTTAGCTCATTTAGTGAATTCTTTTTCTTGTTTCTTCTTGAAGGAAGCGGTAAAATTCCTTTCTTCCCTTAGCTTTTCTAGTAGCTTGAATAAGAGAGGGAGGGTGAGTTTTGAACCCTAAGGATAAAGAGAAAATATAGATACAAGTGGAGATTAAGCTAACTTACCTTGAGTACTAGTTCTCTAAACTTCTCCTTCTTCTTCCTTCATCCCTTCTCCTCTCTTTTTCTCCTTTCCTAACTCTACCTTGCTTTTATTTTTCCCTCTCCCTCACTTGGACGAAATTCTAATGATATAAGAGTGGTTTTTTCTTGAATACATTATCAAGTGGTCATTCTCTCATAAGTATGGCTCTACCTTATCACAATTAGTATGCACTTGATTATTTTTTATTTGGAAAGACAAATCATATTCTTGTCTTCCTCTCCCTTAGTCAAGATATGCACAGCAAAAGGAGGATTTGTTATTTGAAAATTATGATAAAATGTTTTCAAGACAAGAGACATGGTCCCCTTAATTTAGAGATTCATTTCTTTTTTCTTTTGTCTCACTCAAGTATGATAGATTTGCCTTTCTAAGTGACAAATTTTCAACCCTTAAATCTCTTTTTCTTGGCTGAAATTATTTGTGTAGGATAGGGGTACTTTGTCCTAATGCCATGTATTATTACCTACTATATCATCACATGGCTTGCTGAAATTATGAGTGTAGGATATAGATTTTTTGTCCTAATGCCATATATTATTATCTATTTTTTTATCACATGGCTTGCTAAAATTATTAGTGTAAAATATAGATGTTTTGTCATAATGCCATGTGACATAATCTTGATTATTATGACATTAATATTTCATCACATGGTTCTTATTTATTTCCCTCTTGGATTTGGACTCATTCTTGCATATTTCCTTTGCTTTGGCTGAAATTTTACCTCTCATGGAGGGTTTGGTCACATTTTCATGATTTTTAGGCTATCGGTCCAACTTCTATATCGTAGTTCAAGTCTATGTTATATCTCTTGCTTAGGCTATCCAATTGGTTTGTTAGAAACTTATGTGAAGTGAAAAAACTTTATGAAGTGTCCATAGGTGAAAGCCCAATGTATGGGTGGAGATGTTAAACTTAGGAATTCTAACTCTTGAATTAAGAAAAATTACCCTAATTCAATATTCTTGAAATTTTAAGACATTTACTTACTTCCAAAAATGTATCTTCCTTACCCAAGAATTTTTCCTCTCTTTAGAATGTTATTTCTAATTTTTTCTATTAGGTTTTCTCTCTTTACCTATTCCCTTTATGTTAGTAACATTTTCTTTACATACACATAAGGTGAAGAATTTCTAAGGCTTATATTTTTTTAGATATCTAAAAATTGTTTAATAAGTTTTATTTCCTTAATTAAATATTTATGTATCTTTATTGATAAAAGAAATGAAATTCGGGATGTTATCCATTCCATGAAAATTCATTTCCTGATCTTGTACTCTTCTCTTCACAATATGAAACACCATTATCTCAACTATCCTCAACCACTTCATCTCTTATACATAATTAAGCATAAATCTGATAAGCCTCACTCTAGTGCCTTAACCATAACACCAAATTTATATAGTTACCATCATACTGTCAATGATGCTTGCTTAGATACTAACAATGATAGCCATGATTTTGCTTTGATCTCACAACAATATGTAACTACATACACATATATCGGCTCAGTCTTTGTCCAATATTGATTCTTATACAGCTGTTCAGCCTTCTAAATCAAAGAAGATCAACTTTCCTTCTCATCCCATGATTACTCGAGCAAAAATTGAAATTTTCAAATCGAGAACCTTTACAGTATCTGTACTTGATCAAGAACCCAAAACTGTCAGAGAAGCTGTAAAGCATCCTCTCTAAAAAAATGCCATGGATGTAGAGTACAATGCTCTTATGAAACATCAAACCTGGCAACTTGTTTCACTTCTAGAAAATAGGCAACCTATAGGATGCAAGTAGGTCTTCAAGATCAAAAGAAATGCATATGGCAGCATACAAAAGTATAAAGCTAGATTGGTGGCAAAGGACTTTAATCAAAGAGAGGGACTTGATTATAAAGAAACCTTTAGTCAGGTTGTAACATCCCATAATTTTTATTTTTAAATAATAATATTTTGTTATAAACAAATATATTTTTATTTTTTTAAAAATGATTATGTTCTGCTAAAAGTAAGTCTATTTTTAATTAAAATAATTATTGTTTTGCTTGAAATAATTATATTGGCCTTTAATAAATTTTGTTGTATTTTTAAAAATATTCTTTCTTTTATTATGTATAAAGATATTTATTTTGTGATTTCTTTTATTGAGATTTTTATCAAGAAAAATTATGATTTAAGAGTTCAACTAAAGGTTTATGAGAATGAGAATTTTTAGGAATTTTTGGGAGGTTTTAGGATGAAAAACGGTATTTATATGACTTTATATGAAATAAAATAAAAATAAATCTAAATATTTAATTATTAAATAATAATTTTTATTATAAAAAAAACTAAAGAAGAGAGGGAGGGGGAGATGGCGAAACCAAACGTAGAATTCTAAAAAAAATCGGATGAATAGTAAGTGAATAGTAACCTTCAACATTCTCTCTAGATCTGGTGTGCCTATTGACTTCCAATCTCAAAACTGAAAGTGTTACTGGATTCATGACGAAGAATACTATGGTTTTGACCGATCAATTTTTCAAATCAGTCGTTGAATCTCCGTAGATCTGAAGTAGAAAATCTCAAAAAAAGGTAAATTCTGAAACTCTTACTTAGAGACCTCTAATTGGAAATCTGACACCGTAGATAGATTCGAGAGTTAGATGAACCTTAAGATATGAAATTTTTCAGATCTGACAACTTTTTGTTAATTGTGAATAGTGATTTTCGACGGGTGAATAGTGTTTTCTAGCAATAAATAGTGACCAAGCTCCCAGAGTCATTTTCTAAGCTTTTGGACCCTCTGGACATGTTTTTGAGGTCTAATTGGTTAAATTCAGCTTGGAAAAGTACATTTTAGGGCTGTCCAACTAGGAGCCTTACCTTGTGAGTAGATAATTTTTTCTATGACTTGTCCCATGCTATTCTTGAACTATAAATTTATTATTTTTTCTGTTTATAAATTATTTATACTATTATAAGTTTCTGAAATGTGTTAAAATATCTGTTATACTTACGAATTGGCACATAGTTCAAGAAGAGTATGATTTTAAAAATGAATTTTGTTCTTCATTGAATATGTGGTTCTAAATGTATTTATCATTATTCGATAAAGTGAATAATATGTGCACGATGCATTGATATGTAAAGCTATATGCTTGTGAAAATGATGCATGTCATATTATAAATGAGATTGAATGGCAAGCGTAAAGCGCATGGTAAGTTGCTTGATAAATATGACAAGCGTAAAGCTCATGACGAATTACTTGATAATTTTATATGTATTTATATGTATGGATGAATATCAGCTGGTTGTATGGCTTGTGACGGTACCAAATAGGGGACACCCTATTAGCCTGACTGAGTTGAGGGAGGGCCGCTCCAACTGGGTGACAGTGGTAATGTGGGGGGCAGAAGGATGATGTACTCACATTCCCTGATCACTTATTGTGACTGTGGTCGAGGTCACTATGCATATTGCAAATGAGTTATATTTTCATTGCATTGACCAAATTGCCGAGTGAGGCAGGTGCATTAAAAGTAATGATTTTATCTCTAAATCTTAATATTTTACTATAATTTATACAATTGAGTATAACAACATTTGTTTAATGATCATACTGTGCAGCATATGGTTTTGGGTATCTGACTATCCTTTAATTTGAGAATATTTGAAATACGGGTCCCATATGAATGTACTTCTGAACTATATTTTCTCTGTGACATATTTTAAAATATAAGTACATCCATATGCTGATCTAAGAGGTCATAGGAGGAATTATTTGCTCAATGAGTTGTCAAACTCACTACACAATATTTCCACATCTTTCTGATAAGAATATCAAAGTCTGATTCGGCAGATAGGTGATATATTCTCTAGGTGAGTCTACGTTGCTTTCACGACTCATGGTCTTTGAATTATACTGTGTTTGTATTCTAGAGTGCTCTGAATTTTATAGGTAGGATCCCTGTTTCTGCTGTACTTTGATGTTTATAGACTTGGTCTGTATATTATGTATACATGAGAGAAATGACAAAGAATTGAATTATGCATATTTATGGAGATTATCTTATTGCGAAAAAAAATTTTATTTTACGTAACGTAAATTGGGAGCGTTACACAGGTAGTAAAGTCAACCACAATTCGTACAATCCTTACTCTAGCATTACAGAAGAATTGGACCATAAAACAATTGATGTGGACAATACATTTCTCAACGGAAAGATTGATGAAGAAGTTTTCATGGTTCAACCTCTTGGCTATGAAGTAAAATTTAACTCATCCTTAGTCTGCAAACTTCAAAGATCACTCTATGGCCTTAAGAAAACCCCACGTGCCTAGTTGGAGAAGCTGACCAACACTCTATTTCAACTTGGTTTTACTAGAAGCCGATGTGATCATTCTTTGCTCATTCATACTATTCCACATCATACTATATTTTTACTCATTTACGTGGATGATATAATAATTATTGGTTCTTCCTCAATAGTTGTCTCAACTCTCATCACTCAACTTCATTAGTTCTTTTCCTTAAAAGACTTAGGTGATCTGAACTATTTTCTTGGTGTCCAAGTTCAAAAACTTATTAATGGGGCACTACATTTATCTCAAGCCAAATATGCTCGAGATCTTCTAGAGAAAGCATCCATGTCTGATTGTAAAGGGTATAACACTCCAATGGCCTTAGGTTTAAAACTATCTACTCATCAAGGAAATCCTATTGATAACCCGCAGTTATATCATTCAATCATAGGAGGCTTACAATATTTAACGATCACAAGACTTGAATTAGCATTTCGTGTAAACAAAGTTTGCCTATTTATGTCTAACCTTCTTAACATTCATTGGCAAGTTGTAAAGCGCATCCTTCGCTATGTGCAGTCTACTATTACACATGAGTTGGTGTTCAGAAAGCCATAGAACTTAATACTTCATGGATTTGCAAATGCTAGCTGGGGTAGTGATCCTGATGATCGAAGGTCCACCTCTGGTTTAGTCATTTACTTAGGTGGTAATCTCATTTCCTAGTGCTCCAAAAAGCAGTATGTTATTTCTCGATCAAGCACTGAAGCAGAATACAAAAGCATCACCCTTACTATTTCAAAAGTTATATGGCTTAAGTCTCTTCTCTTTGAACTCCAATGTTCTCCAATTTCCACTCCTATCATCTACTGTGACAACCTAAGTGTAGTAATTCTTACAACAAATTCAATTTTACATGCTCGCACTAAGCATATAGAATTGGATATTTATTTTGTCAGAGAAAAAGTCCAGTCACGTGATATCCTAGTTATCCACATCCCAGCTACAGAACAAGTAGCTGATATAATGACTAAGTTTGTTCTCAACTCTCTCTTTGCAAAGTTTCGAACCAAGCTCAGAGTGGAAGCCATTTCTGAGCTTGAAGGGGGATGTGAGAGTATAAACTCCAGTCCATGTGATGATTAACTATATTCACGTGTTGGTAGTTAAATAAGTCCCGTCTGTTGTATATAAATGAAAGACTGATGTATTGCTTAGAATTATCTTGAATAATAAAAATGATTCTTTCTTCTTCTTCTATCATCTCTATCTCTCTGTATTCTATGTTCTATTAAGAACTTTCAACATCCTAGTTGTAACATCCCTAATTTCGTTTCATTTATTAATAAAGATACATAAATATTTAATGTAACATCCGTAATTTTGTTTCTTTTATTAATAAAGATACATAAATAATTAATTAAGGAAATAAAATTAATTAGACAATTTTTAGATATCTAAGAAATATAATCCTTAGAAAATTTTCACCTTATGTGTATGCATAGAAAATATTTCTAACATTAAGGGGATAGGTAAAGAGAGAAAACCTAATAGAAAAAAAATTAGAAATAACATATTAAAGAGAGGCGAAATTCTTGGGTAAGGAAGACAAATTTTTGTGAAGTAAGTAAAGGTCTAAAAATTTCAAGAAGATTGGATTAAGGTAATCTTTCCTAATTCAAGAGTTAGAGTTACTAAGTTTAACATCTCCACCCATAAATTGGACTTTCACCTATGGACATTTCATATAGAGTTTTTCCACTTCACATGAATTTCTAGCAAGCCAATAGGATAGCCCAAGAAATAAATAAAACATAGACTTGGACTAGGATATAGAAGTTGAACCAATAGCCCAAAAATTATGAAAATGTGACTAAACCTTTCATAAAAGGTAGAATTTCAGAAAGGAAATTGGTAAGAATGAGCCTAAATCCAAGAAGAAGAAAAAAAATAAGAATTATGTGAGGAAATAGTAGTGTAATAATAATCAAGATTAGGTCATATGGCATTAAGACAAAACATCTATATCCTACATTCATAATTTCAACAATTAGGTAATAATACATGGCTTTAGGACAAAACATCTATATCCTATATTAATAATTTCAACAAGTAGGTAATAATACATAGCATTATGACAAAACATCCTTATCCTACATAAATAATTTCAGCCAAGCAAGAGAGATTCAAGGGCTAGAAATTTGCCACCTAAAAAGGCAAACCTATCATACTTGATTAAGACAAAAGAAAAAGGAAATAAATCCCTAAATCAAAGGGACATTGTCCCTTGTCTTAAGAACACTTTAACATGATTTTCAAAATACAAATCTCCTTTTGCTATGCATATCTTTACTAAGGGAAAGGAAGATAAGAGCATGAGTTGTTTTTCCCCAAAAAATAACCAAGTGAATCCTAATTGTGATAAGGCAGACCCATGGTTATGAAAGATGAACCACATGACAGTTTATTTAAGCAAAACCCTCCCTTACAACATTATAATTTCATCCAAGTGAGGGAGTGAAAAAACATAAGCAAGGTAGAGTGAGGAAAAGAGAGAAAGAGAGGAGAAGAGAAGAAGAAAGAGGAAGAAGTCTAGAGGACTAAGTACTCAAGGTAAGTTAACTTAATCTCCACTTAAATCTACCTTTCTTTTTCATTCTTGGGATTCAAAAACTCTCTCTCCTTCTCTTATTTAAGCTGCTAGAAAAGCTAAAGGAAGGGAGGAATCTTGCTACTTCCTTCAAGAGGAAACTAGAAAAAGAATTCACTAAGTGAGTTAGGGGGATCTTTAGGTAGTTTTAACAATTTTTTTTAAGAAAAGCTTTGAAATTAAAAACATTTATATGGGATTTTGATCTTAGAAATTTGATGAGATTTACTATAATTGTTACCTGGATGATTAGCCATGGATGTTGTTATATCATGTTACATGTTGATCTTGCAAGTTATGTATGTTTGAATACTTAGGTTGGTGTAGAAAGTTCTGAATAGGTATAGCTATGGGTGACAAAATTTTAAGATTTTTATGCTGTTATTTTGTATATTTAAATGTGGTGAAAAAAATATGAAATATGATTAGATGTAAATTAAGAAGAAAATGGAAGAGGACCTAATAAAATGATGAACTAAAACCTTAGAAAAGGTTTGATTAGGAAACTGGATTTCGGAGTAACTAGGGAAGCTTTTGTTTTTCAAATTCTAGGAAGAATTTGTTAGTAATGAAAAGAAATTGTTAATATGAAAAATATAGATATATGTCTCAAATTTTTAGCCACTGGAATCACTCAATTTGGAGTCTATGTAAGATAGATATGGTCAGATTAGTTTGCAGTGGTCAGAAAATGGTTAACCAGGGAAGAATCTGTTAGAAAAGTTTCTGTGTTTGAATTTTTGGGACAATTATGTAGGGCATAAAAATAAAAGGGATAACATAAAAAATATAGATATATGTCTCACAGAAATTTAGCCATTGGAATCACTCAATTTAGAGTTCATATGAGGGAGATATAGTCAGATTAGTAAGTAAAGGTCAGAACCTACTAGAGAAGAAATAACGTTTAACTTGACTGAGTAATATCACCAAGATTCCTTACAATTTCGCTACAATGTTCAACATAATTGTTTTATTTTTAAATGGACACTAAGATCACCTAATTCGGAGTTAAAATAAGAGAGTTATGATCTGATTAGTGAGAGAAGGTCAGGAAGAACGAAAACCTACATGAGGGAATAACACAACATGGAGCATGGCCGGGTTCCAAGGCACGGCAAGGTCGTGTTCTGTGCTGTAAAGGGCATTTTGAAGCCTAAAGTATGGCTATTTTATATAAAATGGTCAAGCCGTGTTATAGGATATGTTTAGGCCGTGTTAGAAGCTGGTAAAACTTATTTTCAACATTTTTCTACCCTAAATGAACCTCATTAACTATAAGAAATTAATAGAAACAAAATTAAAGAAGAATGCCATATTAAATTTGTGAGAACATGTGTTGGAAATGATATAAGTATGAGGAAAGTGACTAGAGGCCAAGCATAAAGAAAATGAAGAGTTAAAAATAATATTTAAAAAAGAAGAATAATCTTATAAATGAAAATAATAAATGACTATTGTATGCCATAGCGATTGCCATTGCATGAACTCGTTACCATCTTAAGTGTTTAATTTTAACATAAAAATATTTTAAAGTGATATTTGAAACGATTATGTTCATGTCATAATTACCGATGATTTTTGGTAATGATTATATTTTGATGAAAAATTATGGCATGTGAGTATAATGAACATATTTGTTATTGAAATCATATTTTTGGCTATTAATGAGAAAAGAAAAGAAAAGAAATAAGCACAGTCACATGGCGGTCTGTGTGATGCACCAGTAGGGGACGGCCTAGCAACGGCTATGGTTATGTTAATGAGAAAAGAAAGAGAAACTGTGCCATGTCAAATGGAGTGAGAAAAGCCCGTACTGGAGAATAGAAAGTATTCACCTTGACCAGGATAGCTTGATATGAAAATTAGTTGATAGACAACATATGGTAATATGAAAATAGTTATTCATGCCATATGTGTCATTACTGTATGATTTTCTGTAGCCTATACAAATGAACATGACATGATGATCTATATTAATGATTATTATGATTTATTGTTGAACCTACTAGGATTTAATTCTCACTATATTTCTATATCATGTTCAGAAAACTAAGTTTGCACAATTTTCTTTGGCTCTGGCTCTTAGTGTACGTTGGATCGAGTTACTCTATGTTCGGCAAATCCCAGAAATTAATAAGGTGTTTGTGGTCGAGTTGGCTAAGATCCCAGTGAAGGTGCAACTACCCGCACCCGTATCCCCAGAACTGGTCAATATGGATAAATAAGATGTAGAAATATATGTGTTTAATTTACGTACAGATGTTGTTAATTAATGGTGTAAACCTTAATTATGTTTAGTTAAATTAATTGAATGTTATTATGAGTTAAATAAAGGTAATGACTTCATAGGAATTTAAAGAATTTAAATATATGTATATATGAAAAAAATGGAGTTGTTACATAATTGGTATCAAAGCAGGTCGATCCTAGATGGATAGCGGGTGGATGGTTATCTGAGTTGATCTTTTAGTGTCTTGAGTATGTTATGGTTATGCTATGTAGGAAATCAGTGATTTCATATAGGTAAGAAATTACTACTATTTCCTATCTATATGCCGAGGTGGTGCTATGACTGCTGTTAAATATTTTTGAAACTAACAATTCAAGACCAAGTTACGACCACCAACCAAATTCTACAATACCTTCAAAATGCTAATAACTCGAATGGTGAGAATGGTGCTAATAATTGAATGGCAAGAAATGATAACGGCATATTCGAGTTCCAAAGGACTAGACCACCTTGTTTTCAAGGCGGCTTTGACCCGACTATAGTTGAAAGGTGGATAAGGGAACTGGAGAAATTTTTTGAAGTGATGGGCTGTACTGAGGAGAAGCAAGTTATCTTTCGCTGCATATATGTTAAAAGATGAAGCAAAATACTAGTGGCATAACTAGAGAACTTTTAGCTCACTAGGGAAGACAGATCACCTGGCAGGTGTTCAAAGACACCTTTCTGGAAAAGTACTTTCCAAGTACTGTGTAGGCAGAGAAGGAGATTGAATTTCTCCAATTTAGGCAAGGCAGCATGACCGTAGACCAATACATCATGAGGTTTGAGGAGTTGTCTAAGTTCTCCTCTTACCTGCGATTTAACCTTGATGAAGGATAGAAGGCTGTTAAGTTCGAAGCAGGATTAAATCTGGAAATAAGGAATGTTGTTGTAGCTATAGAGATCAGGGAGTTTGTATCTCTGATAAATAAATGCAAACTCTTAGAGAAGAGCTTGAGGGTAGTGGCAGATGAGAAACAAAGACGAAACTTTTGGAAAAGGAAGAACGGGCCACAAAACTCTGGCAGAAATGTTAGAGGAAAAGGGCAGGGTACTGGAAAGAGGCCAATGACTACAAGTCCCCGACCCTTCCAATAAAACTTTTACACATTCAAGTGTACTAAGTGTGGACGTATGCATGGTAACCGACCATGCTACTTGGGATCAAATGTTTGCTTCAATTGCGGATAGAATGGTCATTTTGAAAATAACTGCCCATAAAATTTGGGAAAGCAGCCAGAACAAAGGCCTCAAGTGAAATGAAGGGTTTTCACCCTGAGCGGCCAAGAGACAACTCAATCCCCTGAAATGATTCAAGGTATATGCTATATCTATGAATTTGCTCTTATGGTGTTGTTTGACTCTGGTGCTAGTCATTCATTTATATTGAAAGAATGTATTAGGGAGATTCAGTATCCTATTTCTGAAACCCCCTATGAGCTATCTGTAGTAACTCCCACGGGGGAAAGAGTCTTAACTTCCTCTGTATGTAAAGACTGTCTTGTCACTATTCAAGAGAAAAAAAAATTTGTAGACTTCGTCTGTCTACCTTTAGAAGGTATTGATGTCATTCTAGGGTTAGACTAGATGTCTAGAAATTGGGTCTTACTGAATTGTTGCAATAAAACCGTTGAATTTCTACCTCCTACTTCAGAAAAGGAGATGCAGTTATTGATAATGCCCATCAAGTCAATAGGGAGTTAAAGAATGGAGTACTTGGATATATTCTCTTGTATTTATCAAACCTAGAAGTCAAACCGAAACTTGATGAAATCCCAATAGCCAACGAGTTTCCTAAAGTATTTCCATAAGATATTCCAAGCTTACCTCCCAAAAGAAAGATAAAGTTCTCTATTGATCTCCTACCTGGGACAGGGCCTATCTCTATTGCACCTTATAGAATGGCCTCGAAGGAACTACAGGAACTCAAGAAATAGTTGGAGGAACTGTTAGACAAGCAATTCATTAGACCAAGTGTATAACCTTGGGGAGCTCCTATGTTGTTTGTTAAGAAGAAAGACATAAACTTGAGACTATACATAGATTATAGATAGCTGAATAAGGTGACTATCAAAAATAAGTATCCTCTCCCTAAGATAGATGATTTATTAGATCGACTGAAAGGACCCTCCATCTTTTCTAAAATTGACTTGAGATAAGGATACCATCAGATTAGGATTAAAGAGGAGAATGTACCAAAAATAGCTTTTAGGATTAGGTATGGGCACTATGAATTTCTCGTAATGCCCTTCGGGTTGACAAATGCACTTATAATTTTCATGGACTACATAAATCACATTTTTCAACCCTACCTAGATCAATTTGTGGTAGTGTTTATTGATGACATCTTGATATACTCTAAGACTGAGAAAGAATATGAACAACATCTTCGAGTCGTGATGCAAGTGCTGAAAGAGAAAAAGTTGTATGCTAAATTGGAGAAGTGTGGATTTTGATTGACAGAGGTAAAGTTTCTTGGACATGCCATCTCTAATAGAGGGGTAGTCGTAGACCCTAACAAGATGAAAGCAGTTATTTAGTAGGAAAAACCAAAGATAGTTACAGAAGTCAAAAGTTTTTTGGGTTTGGCAAGATACTACAAGAGGTTTATACAAAAATTCTCTCGTATAGCCTTGCCATTGACTAAATTGACTAGGAAGAGAAGTCATTTTAAATGGACTGATCAATGTAAAGTTAGTTTCCAAGAGCTTAAGACAAGATTGACCACTCCTCCTGTTTTAATTAGTCCAGACCCTACAGGACATTTTGAAGTGTATAGTGATGTTTCAAAGAAAGGGTTAGGGTGTGTGCTGATGCAAGACAAGAGAATTGTTACTTACACCTCTAAACAACTGAGACCCCACGAAGGAAACTATCCAACCCATGATCTTGAATTGGTGGCAGTGGTGTTTTCCTTAAAGATTTGGCGACACTATTTATATGGAGTGACATTTGAAGTATATTGTGATCATAAGAATTTTAAGTACCTTTTTTACCAGAAGGAGTTAAATATGAGGTAACAAAGATGGGTAGAATTTCTCAATGACTACAAGTTTGAGACAAAGTATCATCCAAGAAAGGCGAATATTGTAACTGATGCCTTAAGTTGAAAATCTCTACACATAGGTCAGATGATGGTGTATAAGATGCAGATGCTAGAAGAGTTTCGAGATTTGATGCTGGACATTACTTTTACCTCAAAGAAGCTAATTATCAATGGGTTGAGTATAGAGTGTGTCCTTAGAGCCTAGATTAAAGAGGCTTAAGTTCACGACCAATACTTATAGGATCATAATGATCAAGATGATTTTTCTGTCTCGGAAGATGGAGTAATTATGTATCAAGGAAGGGTTTGTGTTCCTCAAGAACAAGAGTTGAGGACTAAGATCCTACAGGAAGTGCATCAGAGTAAATATACAGTCCATCTTAGATCCACTAAAATGTACCAGGATTTAAAGAGGATGTATTGGTGGCCAGGGATGAAAAAGGACATTACTGAGTTTGTGGCAAAATATCTAACTTGTCAGAAGGTGAATGTAGAGCATCAAAAGCCAGCAGGATTCTACAACCTCTTGAAATCCATAAATGGAAATAGGACAGTATTTTGATGGACTTTCTAGTGGGCTTACCTAAGACTTCAGTTAGACATGACTCTATTTGGGTAATAGTTGACAGATTAACCAAATCTGCTCACTTTTTTCCCATAAAAATTAACTTGTCACTAGACAAATTAGCCCAGTTGTACGTCTAGGAAATAGTTAGACTACATGGAATTCCCTTAAATATCGTTTATGATAAAGATCTAAGGTTCACGTCAAGGTTTTAGAAGGCGTTGATGGAAGCTTTTGGAACCCAGTTATGGTTCAGTACTGCCTACCATCCTCAGACTGACGGATAAACAGAACAGACCATTCAAACCCTAGAAGATATGTTAAGGGCCTGTGTGATAGAGTAAGGTACAGGATGGATAAGTATATACCTTTAGTGGAGTTTGCTTATAATAATAGTTATCACTCTAGTATTAAGATGGCCTCCTATGAAGCTTTATACGGTAGAAAGTGCCGATCTCCACTATGTTTGTTTAAGGTAGGAGAAAAGAACTTGCTCAGTCCTGATATAGTTCAACAAACCACTGAACAAATCAAGATGATATGAGACAAAATACTTACAGCTCAGAGTCGGTAAAAGAGTTACTATAATAAGAGACATTGACCTCTAGAGTTTGAGGAAGGAGACCATGTATTTCTGAAACTTTCCCTGACTACTGGAATTGGTAGGTCTCTTAAAACTAGAAAGTTAAATCTGCGATTTTTGGGACACTACCAAATTTTGAAGAAAGTGGGGACGTTAGCATATCAAGTTACCTTCCCACCTAATTTGTCTAACCTGCATAATATTTTTCATGTATCACAACTTCGGAAGTATCTTCTAGATTCATCACATGTAATATAGGATGAACCAATTCAAATAAAGGAGAACATGACATACTAACTAGTACCGACATCCATATTGGACACTGACGCGAAGCAATTAAGGAATAAGACCATTCCCTTGGTTAAGGTGTCATGGGAAGGTTTGATTTCGGAAGAAGCAACTTGGGAGCTGGAAGAAGTCATGAGGAAGAAATATCTGCAATTGTTCTTAATAGGTAATTTCTGAAATTTTGAGGATAAAATTTCTTTTATGGGAAAAGAAATGTAACATTCCTAATTTTGTTTTATTTATTAATAAATGTATATAAATATTTAATGTAACATCTGTAATTTTTCTTTTATTAATAAAGGTACATAAATAATTAATTAAAGAAATAAAATTTATTAGACAATTTTTAGATATTTAAGAAATATAATTCTTAGAAATTTTTCACCTTATGTGTATACATAGAAAATGTGTTTAACATTAAGGGAATAGGTAAAGAGAGAAAATTTAATAGGAAAAATTAGAAATGACATACTTAAGAGAGGCGAAATTCTTGGGTAAGGAAGACAAATTTTTGTGAAGTAAGTAAAGATCTTAAAATTTTAAGAAAATTGGATTAAGATAATTTTTCCTAATTTAAGAATTAGAGTTATTAAGTTTAATATCTCCACCCATAAATTGGGCTTTCACCTATGGACATTTCATAAAGTTTTTCCACTTCATATGAATTTCTAGCAAGTCAATAGGATAGCTCAAGAAAGAAATAAAACATAGATTTAGACTAGCATATAGAAGTTGGAACGATAGCTCAAAAATCATGAAAATGTGATCAAGCCCTTCATGAAAGGAAGAATTTTAGCTAAAGCAAAGGAAATGGGTAAGAATGAGCCGAAATCCAAGAAGAAAAAAAAATTATGTGAGAAAATAGTAGTATAATAATAATCAAGATTAGGTCACATGACAATAAGACAAAACATCTATATCCTACATTCATAATTTCAACAAGTAGGTAATAATACATGGCTTTAGGACAAAACATCTATATCCTATATTCATAATTTCAATAAGTGGGTAATAATACATAACATTATGACAAAATATCCTTATCCTACACAAATAATTTTAGCCAAGCAAGGGAGATTTAAGGACTGAAAATTTACCAACTAAAAAGGTAAACCTATCATACTTGATTAAGACAAAAGTAAAAGAAAATGAATCCCTAAATCAAAGGGACCTTATCCCTTGTCTTAAGAACACATTAACATGATTTTAAAAATACAAATCTCATTTTGCTATGCATATCTTAACTAAGAGAGAGGAAGACAAGAGCATAAGTTGTTTTTCTCCAAAAAACAACTACGTGCATCCTAATTGTGATAAGGTAGACCCATAGTTATGAAAGTTGAACCACATGATAGTTTATTTAAGCAAAACCCACCCTTACAACATTATAATTTCGTCCAAGTGAGGGAGAGGAAAAACATAAGCAAGGTAGAGTGAGGAAAGGGAAGAAAGAGAGGAAGGAGAAGTCTAGAGAACTAAGTACTCAAGGTAAGTTTGCTTAATCTCCACTTGAATCTACATTTCTTCTTCATTCTTAGGGTTGAAAAACTCACCCTCCTTCTCTTATTTAAGCTGCTAGAAAAGTTAAGGGAAGAGAGGAATCTTACTACTTCCTTCAAGAGGAAACAAGAAAAAGAATTCATTAAGTGAGCTAGGAAGATCTTTAGGTAGGTTTAACAATATTTTTTTTTAGAAAAGCTTTGAAATTAAAAATATTTATATGAGATTTTGATCCTAAAACTTTGATGAAATTTACTATATTTGTTACCTGGATGATTGGCCATGGATGTTGCTATATCATGTTACATATTGATCTTGCAAGTAATGTATGTTTGAATACTTAGGTTGATGTAGAAAGTTCTGAATAGGTATAGCTATGGGTGACAAAATTTTAAGATTTTTATGCTACTATTTTGTATATTTAAATGTGGTAAAATATTGATAAAATATTATTAGATGTAAATTAAGAAGAAAATGGAAGAGGACATAATAAAATGATGAACTAAAACCTTAAAAAAGGTTTGGTTTGGAAACTGGATTTCGGAGTAATCAAGGAAGCTTATGTTTTTCAAATTTTGGGAAGAATCAGTTAGTAATGAAAAGAAATGGTTAATATGAAAAATATAGATATATGGCTCACGGATTTTTAACCACTGGAATTACTCAATTTGGAGTCTATATAAGGTAGATATGGTCAGATTAATTTGCAGTGGTCAGAAAATGGTTAACTAGGGAAGAATTTGTTAGGAAAGCTTCTGTGTTTGAATTTCTGAGAAAATTATGTAGGGAATTAAAATAAAGGGTTAACATAAAAAAATATAGATATATGTCGCACGAAAATTTAGCCACTGGAATCACTCAATTTGGAGTTCATATGAGAGAGATATGATCAGATTCGTAAGTAATGGTCAGAACCTACTCGAGAAGAAATAACGTTTAGTTTAAGTGAATAATATCACCAAGATTCCTTAAAATTTCTCTAAAATATTTAACATAATAGTTTTGATAATTGTTTTATCTTTAAATGGACACCAAGATCACATAATTTGGAGTTAAAATGAGGGAGTTATACTCTAATTAGTGAGAAAATGTCAGACAGAATGAAAACCTGCATCAGGGAATAACACAACATGGAGCATGTCCGTGTTCTAAGGCACAACATGACCGTGTTCTGTGCTGTAAAGGGCATTTTGAAGCTTAAAACATGGTTGTTTTATAGGAAATGGTCAAGTCATGTTATAGGATACGTTTAGGCCGTGTTAGAAGCTGATAAAGCTTATTTTCAACATTTTTTTACCCTAAATGAACCTTATTAACTATAGGAAATTAATAGAAACGAAATTGAAGAAGAATGCCGTATTAAATTTGTGAGAACACGTGTTGAAAATGATATAAGTAGGAGGAAAGTGGCTAGAGGCCAAACATAAAGAAAATGAAGAGATAAAAATAATATTTAAAAAAGAAGAAGAACCTTATAAATGAAAATAATAAATTACTAGTGTATGCCATAACGATTGCCATTACACGAACTCTTTACCATCTTAAGTATATAATTTTGACATGAAAATATTTTAAAGTGATATTTGAAATGATAATGTTCATGTCATAATTACCGATGATTTTTGATAATAATTATATTTTGATAAAAAATTATGGCATGTGAATATAATGAACATACTTGTTATTGAAATCATATTTTTGTCTATTAATGAGAAAAGAAAAAAAAAGAAAAAAGCACGGTCACATAGTGGTATGTGTAGTGCACCAGTAAGGGACGCACTACCAATGACTATGGTTATGTTAATGAGAAAAGAAAGAGAAAGTGTGTAATGTTGGATGGAGAGAGAAAAGCCCGTACCGGAAAGTAGAAGTATTCACTTTGACCGGGGTAGCTTGATATAAAAATAAGTTGATAGCCATCATATGGTAATATAAAAATAGTTATTCATGCCATATATGTCATTACTGTATGATTTTCATGTGCGTAGATAAAGTGCATTCATGTATCCTATGATATTTGCTGTAGCCTATATAGATGAACATGACATGATGATCTATATTGATGATAATTGTGATTTATTGTTGAAGTTATTGAAATTTAATTCTCACTATATTTTTATATCATGTTCAGAAAACTAGTTTTGTAGAATTTTGTTTGGCTTTGGCTCTTAGTGTACGTTGGATCGAGTTACTTTATGTTGGGCAAATCTCATAAATTAATAAGGTGTTTGTGGTTGAGTTGATTAAGATTCCGGCGAAGGTGTAACCACCCGCACCTGTATCCCCAGAACTAGTCAATATGGATAAATAAGATGTAGACATATATGTATTTGATTGTGTACGGATATTATTAGTTAATGGTGTAAACTTTAATTATGTTTGGTTAAATTAATTAAATGTTATTATGAGTTAAATAAATGTAATAATTTCATGGGACTTTAAAGAATTTATATATATGTATATATGTAAAAAAAAAAAGTTAGAGTTGTTACACTAGTCACCAAATTTTTTTTCCTTTTTCGTTGGCTTTCCTTTCTTCCTCTTTTCTAGTTTTCTTCTCTTATTATATCTCCTTTCCGTCTCCTTTCACCAGTCTAGATGGAGAGACACACTATAGGTCGCCCTATTATGTAACAACTCCATTTAAGTATCAATTTTTTTTTAAAATATCATGAAGTTATTACCTCGTTACAATTTAACTCAATATAACATTTATTTAATTTATACAATACAGAGTTTACACACATGTCATTAATCAAAACATACGTACAACATATCAAACACATAAAAATCTACATCTTATTTATTCTGATTGACCAATTCTGGAGATACAGGTGCGGGTGGTTGCACCTTCACCGGGATCTGAGCCAACTCGACCACAAACATCTTATTTGATTCTAAGATCTGCCCAACATAAAGTAACTCGATCCTATGTGTACTAAAACCCAGAGCCTTAGAAAAAAAAGCTGCATAATTAATTTTTTGAACATGATATGGAAATATAATGAGAATTAAATCCCAGTAAGTTCAACAATAAATCATCATCAGTATAGCTCATCACGTCATGTTCAGCTGTATAAACTACAGAAAATATCTTTGGTCACATGAATGCATTATATCTATGCACATAAGAATCATACTGTAATGATATGTATAACAGGATTAACTATTTTCAAAATATCATATGATGGCCATCAACTTATTCTCATTTCAAACTACCCCGATCAGGGTGAGTATCCTCTACTCTCCGGTACAGGTTTTTCTCGCTCCGTCCGACATGGCACACTTTCTCTTTCTTTTCTCATAATCATAATCATAACCGTTGGTAAGGCGTCCCCTACTGGTGTACCACACGGATTGCCATGTGACCGTGCTCATTTCTTTTCTTTTCACAATGATAGCCAAAAATATACTTTCAATAACAAGTATGTTCATCAAAATATAACTATTACCATAAATCATTGGTAATCATGCCATGAACATAACTATTTCAACTATCACTTTATAAAATATTTCCATGTCAGAATTTTACACTTAAGATGATAAGAAGTTCATACAATGGCAATGGCTATGGAATATACTAGTCATTTATCAGATTCGTCTTCTTTTTTAAATATTAATTTTATTTCTTTATTTTCTTGATGCAGGTTTTCATCATATCTAACCTTCTCTTACTAAGCAGAGCATAACTTCCTCAATTAAACTCCGATGTAGGTGATCTTGGTGTCAATTTCAAGATAAAACAATTATCTAAAACTATTATGTTGAACATTGTAGCGAAATATTAAGAAATCAAGGTGATATTACTCTCTAAATATACAGGTTATTTCTTCTCGGATAGGTTCTGACATCTACCTACTAAGCGGACCATATCTACCTCATATGGACACCAACTTGAGTGATTCCAGTGGATACAAATCCGTGACACACATATCTATAATTCTTATGTTAACCATTTATTTTAGTTCTATACAGATAATTCCCAGAAATTAAAATATAGAAGCTATCTTAACATATTCTTCCCTGATGAACCATTTTCTGACATTTGACTAGTAATCAGCTCATATATTCCTCATATGGACTCCAAATTGAATGATTCCAGTGGCTTAAAATCCGTGACACACATAGCTATAATTCTTAAGTTAACCATTTATTTTAATTCCATACAGATAATTCCCAGAAAGTAAAATACAGAATGCTATCCTAACATATTCTTCCCTGATGAATCATTTTCTAACCCTTGACTACTAATCAGCTCATATCTTCCTCATATGATCTCCAAATTGAATGATTCCAGTGGCTAAAAATCTGTGACACACATAGCTATAATTCTTATGTTAACCATGTATTCTAATTCCATACAGATAAGTCCCAGAAATTAAAATACAAAAGCTATCCTAACATATTCTTCCCTGATGAACCATTTTCTGACCTTTGACTACTAATCAGCTCATATCTTCCTCATATGGACTCCAAATTGAATGATTCCAGTGAATAAAAATCCATGACACACATAACTATAATTCTTATGTTAAACATGTATTCTAATTCCCTATAGATAATTCCCAAAAATTAAAATACAGAAGCTATCCTAACATATTCTTCCCTGATGAACCATTTTCTGAACTTTGCTTACTAATCGGACCTTATCTACCTCATATGGACTCCAAATTGAATGATTCCAGTGGCTAAAAATCCGTGACACATATATCTTTAATTCTTATGTTAACCATTTATTTTAATTCCTTACAGATAATTCCCAGAAATTAATACACAGAAGCTAAAAATATTGCCACCCATAGCCATACCTATGCAGAACTTTCTATACCAGTCTAAGTATTCAAACATACATCACATGCAAGATCAATATGTAACATGATATAGCAATATCATGACCAATCATCAAAGTTCTAAGATCAAAATCTCATATAAATATTATAAGTTTCAAAAGTTTTCTTCAAAAAGAAATATTGTTAAACTTACTTGGAGCACTTAGTCCCCTAGACTTCTCTTTCCTCTTTCTTCCTTTCTTCCTCTCCTTTCCTCACTCTACCTTGCTTCTATTTTTTCTCTCCCTCACTTGGACGAAATTATAATGTTGTAAGGGTGGGTTTTCTTATATAGACCACCAAATAATTCACCTTTTATGATCATGGGTCTACCTTATCACAATTAGATTACACTTGGTTGAATTTTTGGAAAACAAACAACTTATGTTCTTGTCTTTCTCTTCCTTAGTCAAGATATGTATAGGAAAATGAGATTTGTATTTTGAAAATTATGATAATATGTTCTTAAGATATGGGACAAGGTCTCTTTGATTTAGGGATTCATTTCCATTTTCTTTTGTCTTAAACAAGTATGATAGGTTTGTCTTTTTAGGTGGCAAATTTCTAACCCTTGAATCTCCATTATTTGGTTGATATTATTTGTGTGGAATATGAATGTTTTGTTCTAATGCCATGTATTATCATACCACTTACTAAAATTATGAGTGTAGGATATAGAAGTTTTTGTCCTAAAGTCTTGTATTATCATGCCACTTGCCAAAATTATGAATGTAGAATCACACCACTTGCTAAATTTTTGTCTTAATGCCATGTAACCTAATCATTATTATTATTACATTATTATATCATCACCTAATTTATTTTATTTTATTTTTCCTCTTGGATTTGGGCTTATTCCTACCCATTATGGGCTTATTCCTACCCATTTTCTTTGCTTTGGATAAAATTCTACATTTCTTGGAGGGCTTGGTCACATTTTCATAATTTTTGGGCTATTGGTCCAATTACTATATCCTAATCCAAGTCTATGTTTTATTTCTTGCTTAGGTTATCCAATGGGCTTGCTAGAAATTTATGTGAAGTGGAAAAACTCTATATGAAGTGTCCATAGGTAAAAGCCCAATGTATGTGTAAAGATTTTAAATTTAGTAACTCTAGTTCTTGAATTAGGAAAAATTACTCTAATCCAATGTTCTTGAAATTTTATGACATTTACTTGTTTTTAAAAATTTATCTTCCTTATTCAAGAATTTTGCATCTCTTTAGTATGTTATTTCTAATTGTTTTTCCTATTAGGTTTTCCTTATTTATTTGTTCTCTTAATATTAGAAACATTTTCTATGCATATACATAAGGTGAAGAATTTTTAAGGATTATATTTTTTTAGATATTTAAAATATTGTCTAATAAATTTTATTTCCTTAATTAAATGTTTATATACTTTTATCAATAAAAAAAACAAAATTAGGGATGTTACATCACCCATCGTACCCACACTCTCGTTTTGTCTATTCACTCCTCCCCTCCATCTTGTTTGCTTAGATCCCTTCTCTCTTTCCCATCGGCTGCCATGTCTATGCTTTCTCTCAACTTCGCCATGCGTGCTACTATTGGTTTTATCCACATTCCTTTCTTCGAATTTATCCACAACTTTTACTCCAAGGAAGATAATCCAGAGTTGTTCACTCCCTTCTAAAGAACGAGAATGACCTATAACAGAATTTTGACGAAACAAAGAACTTGAAGATTCATGGGTTCTGCCATTTGATCCATGGAGTCTCTAGTGAAGGAAAATTTGACAAAGCCTGATTAAGGACAAGGAAACAAGAGGTTGCAAAACCAATAGTGCTTGTTCACGGGTGCCAAGTTGGGACTTTGAGATTGCATTACATGTTTTCAAGAGAAACACTCTGAAGGTGTGGGTTCCAATTTATTTGATGATTGTCTGTGACCTTCAATTGAAATTCTTAAATATTGATTTATCAAATACTGGCATGATATTAGAGTCCTTACGTAATAAGAGAGTGAAAAGAGAAAGGAGAAGGGAGAAAGAAAACAAAAATAAAAATTGATAAATAAATATCGTGAAAAAAAAAGTGCCAAGCTGGCACACAAAAAATGCTATATACATAAACTTCGTTAATTAACTTAATGGAGTTAAAAATTAAAAATATTTAAAATTTTAAAAATAATATATTAATTCCAATTAAATAAAACTTTTGAGATGAGTCATATTATAGCTTACATAATGTCGTGAAAATAGGAAGGGGGAAAAAAAAAAGAAAAAGAAAGAAGGAAAGAACTGTAAACAGGCTGCGAAGCACTGAATATTCCTCAGATTTCGGACGCTCGAAAAGGGTGTGAGAGATAATGGGCTACAAGCTCTACTTCTTTAACGGCGATCTCCTCTGAATCCGATCACAAGCAATAATATCACGCATGCGAAAACGCTGGACATGGGTCACAATCACCACCACAACACCAGCGATGGCGTTTCTCAGCGAGTCAACAGCCCACGTTTCTCGGGTCCAATGACTCGTCGAGCTCACTCATTTAAGCGCAACAACACCAATAATGGCAGCTCTCACAGCTCCATCACTAATAACGCCATTTCCAGTACCAGTCTCAGTCCCCACTGTGAGATTGAACTTCAAACCAACTCGCCCAGATCGGAAATTGTACCCAACTTCGTTCCAGCTGATATTTTGGAGCCTGTTTTGGAAAGGAAACACACCCATCATGTGACTCAGAGAATTCATGGTAGGGTTGTGAAGAGCTTCCTGAAGAAACCGATTGAATCATTAATCGTGGATTTGGGCTTGAGGGAGAAGAAAAAGATTGGGCATTGGATGTTTATTGTGTTCTGTGGGGTGTGCTTGTTTCTGGGTGTTCTGAAGATTTGCGCTACTGGGTGGTTCGGATCTACCATAGAAAGAGCTGAATCGAGTCAGGTTAGCATGTAAACGCGTCAGTTTTGGTCTTCCTTGCGTATACATCTGTCATCTGTTATACTAGCTTGTTCTGCAATCATGATTAATTACACTGCTTAGTGCCAACGGTAGCGATTCTAATCTAATTGCATTAAAAACTTGGGCCACTATGACTCTTCCTGGATATGATGCTTAATAACGTTTGTCAGAAAGACAAACGAAAAAAATTTAATTCTGGGAGGCGCTAAGTTTATCTACAGTGTGTTTGTTAAACGGAGAATATTTCCACAGAGAATGAATTTATTATTCTTTGTTTGGTTTCTTCTGATCTAGATATCTATTTCCAGTGCTTCATCTTTACTGTGACTGACTTGTTAAAGTCAGGTTTGAGCTCAACCAACAGAAGAGGAAGGGGAGCACTTAAAAACAAATGGGTTTACTGGTTTAAATTTGATGAAAACAGCTCACAACGAAGATACAAGGCAAGGCTGGTTGTGAAGGGATTCAGTCAGAAAAATGGCATTTTCTTTTCTTTTATCCTTTGACCCTTTCTATGTCAAAGCAAAGCCTTGATTGTGCTTTTGATGAGAGTGAAGATGAAGAAATGACAAGAAGAAAGTAAAAATAGGGGATGAGGAACTAACAGAGAAAACCAGGAAAAAAAGTTGAATTGCTTCATTAGTGATGTGAACCCGTACATGAATATCACTGAGAACTAAAATCAATATAGTATTCAATTGAAAGTGTTATGATCAGATTTATAATAAAATAAAAATAAAAAATATCGTGTATAAAGAGATAAGAGTCAAATGTATAAAAAAATATTATAGGCGTCATACTCAATAGTGAAAAAAAAAATTATGAGTTATAAGTCTTGAATGCTACAAGAAAATTTTGATTAGTTCAAAATTTTTTTTTTTAAAATTTAAAGAGAATATTCTCAATATTATTAATAATAATGTGTGTTTCTTCAAGAGCATATATCTTCATTTATAGAATAATTACCTAAACAACAACAACAACAACCAAATTTTTTTTTTAAACAAACGAGAAAAATTAAATAGAGAACTTCTATAGGGTAAGAAAATATTTAAAATAGAAAACTTTTCTAAAAATTATTACATAAAATTTTTTTTAGTCAAATAGACAAAAAATTAAAGGTAAATAAAAAAAAATGTAACTTAAATTAAGTCATTAAATAAATATTTTATTTTGAACTTATATTTAGTCTTCAACTTTTAATTTTCTTGTACTTTATGTTCATATTCAGATTGGTTGGTCTTGACTTATATTTAAGTGGATTTTAATGATATAAATTAGTCTCAATTCTTCTTTAGTAGTAATGTAGTTTTTTTTATCTATGGATCTCTAGAATTATACCATTAAGTGCTTCTTTGAATATTTTAACTCGCGTTTTTGTGATGGGTCCAATTGAGATTTGAAGCGAGTCCGCATTTTATTTCCGTTTGTCAGTCCTAGCCATAATCTCATTATTCTCCTCTTTTTTAAAAAAATTTGTCCTCAAATCATCACATACATTAAAAAAGAGATAAATTAGAAATATTAAAAGTTGTATTAACATTGTACTCATTTAGAAGATCTAGTTTGTTGACATTATCGTTGATCCTTTCAATTACTTAAAATAGACTATCCTCTTTTAGAAGTAATTTATAATGTTTTTGAATTGGAAACATTTCATTTCTCATATGCAACCAAACCCAATCATCGGGTTCAAATACAACTTTCTTGCGCCCCCTATTAGCTTGTTTGACATATTACTCAATTTTTCTCTCAATGTTTTGTCAAGTCTCTTCATGAATCTATCTAACAAAGTTAGCTTTCTTCTTTCCATCTAAGTTAACATGTTTAGTCATAGGTAAATGAGTTAAATTCAAAGAAGTTAATGGATTAAATCCATACACAATTTCAAAAAGAGAAAATTTAGTTGCAGAATGTATGCTCCTATTATATGCAAACTCAATATATGGCAAACATTCCTCCCATGATTTCAAATTCTTTGTTATTATGGCAGGCAACAAAGTAAATAAAATCCTATTAACTACTTCAGTTTGACAATCGATTTATGGGTGACTAGAAGTTTAGTTCTTAACTTACTCTACAAAGTCTTCTAAAAGTAGCTCAAGAATTTTGCATCTATCAGATACGATACTCTTAGGCATGCCATGCAATCTCACAATTTCTTTGAAAACCAATCAGCATTATGTGATGCATCATTAGTTTTATGACATGGTATAAAATGAGACATTTTAGAAAATTTATCAACAATCACATATATAGAATCCCTACCTCTTTTTGACCTAAGTAAACCTAACATAAAATCTATATATATGTCCATCTAAGGTTCACTAGATATAGGCAAAGGAGTATATAATCTATGAAATTTAGTTGTAGACATAGTTTGTCTACAAATGATACACTTTTCACATATTTACTCTACATCACGTTTCATATGAGACCAAAAGAAATGTTCATACAAAATATTCAAAGTCTTGGATATGTCAAAATGTCCCATCAAAGTACTTTCATGAGCTTCACTAACAAACAAATCATGTAATAAATATTTAGGCGCACAATTTATTTTCTCTAAATAAAAATTCATTATGTTTAAAGAATTTACCAAGCACCACTTTCTCACATGCATTGAATACATTACTAAAATCAGAATAATTAACATACAAGTCTTTTATATATTCAAAACTGAGCAGTTTTGCATCTAAAGTAGAAAGTAAAACATTCCTTTGAGACAATGCATCGGTTATAATGTTTTTTCTACCTTTCTTGTATTTAATCACATAAGAAAATGTTTCAATAAACTCCAACCACTTGGCATGTCACTTGTTTAGTTTGTGTTGACCCTTCAAATGTTTTAAAGATTCATGATCAGTGTGAATCACAAACTCTTTTAACTAAAGATAGTATTGTCAAGTTTTCAATAACTTAACCAATGTATATATTTCTTTGTCATATGTTGGATAGTTAGGGCTGTTCCACTCAGTTTCTCACTAAAGTAGGCAATGGGATGCCCTTCTTGTATTATAATAGCTCCAATACCTATTCCTGAAACATCACACTAAATTTGAGAAGTTTTTGTGAAGTTAGGTAAGGCAGTAAGGGTGCATTAGTCAATTTTTTTAAATTAAATTAAATACATTTTCTTGTTCATCACCCCACTTAAAACCCATTCTTTTTTATAACTTCAGTCAAAGGTGTAGTTAGGCTACTAAAATCTTTTACAAATCTTTTATAAAAGTTAGTCAACCCATGAAAAATTGTAATATTACCCACACTTGTAGGATTTGGCCAATCTTGAATTGCCTTTGCCTCTTCTTCATTTACTTAAATTCCTTTAGCAACAACAACAACTAAACTTTTTCCTACTAAGTGGAGGTCCTCAATTCCTTTAGCACTAATAACAAATTCAAGGAATACAAGTTTATTTGTGCAAAAGATACACTTCTTGATATTAGCAAACAACTTTTCTTTTCTCAAAACATCTCAAACAAATTTTAAATGCTAAACACGTTCATTCAAGTTTTTACTATAAATCAAAATTTCATCAAAGTATACAACCAAAAATTTTCTAATAAAAGCATGCAAAATATGATTCATCAATATTATAAAAGTACTTGGTGCATTAGTTATTTTAAATGGTATAATTAACCACTCATATAAACCATATTTTGTTTTAAAAGTAGTTTTCTATTCATCACCTTCTCTCATCCTAATTTGATGAAACACACTTTTAAGATCAATTTTTGTAAAAACACAAGAATCATGCAATTCATCAAACATATCATCTAATCTTCAAATAGGATGTTTATACTTTATAGTGATATTATTAATAGCATGGCAGTCAATACACATCCTTCATGTCCCATCCTTCTTAGGTACAAATGACACTGGAATTGCACAAGGGCTCATAATCTCTCACACATACCCTTTCTCCATGAGCTCTCCGACCTGCCTTTGAAGTTCTCTTGTCTTCTTAGGATTGCTTCTAGAGGCTGGCCTATTTGAAATTGATGTTTTGGGTATAAAATCTATTTGATGCTCAATTCCCCTTGTTGGTGGTAAGTCATTGGATATTTTTTCGGAAAATACATCTTCATAGTCCTGCAAAAGAGAAAATACAACACTAGGTAAAGAAGAGTTAAGTTTATTAATATTTAAACAAGTATGTTTGTACAAGAGTACAATTAAAAGCTTATTTAAACACAATACTCTTTTGACTTTACTCTTTCTTGCATAAAAATTCATTTGTTCTCTCTCTTTTTTTTTTTCTCATTTGCTAACATTTCTTTTTCTTTTTCTACATATCTCTCTCTTTCTCTTGATTCAGCATCCTTTTTTTTAAGCATCACTCCTTTTTTTTATGTCACTCTTTTTTTTCTTTTTAACTTGACTTGATTTTCAAACACTTGCTTTAAGGTTAAGGTTGTAAAAGTGATTTTTCTTTTATCATGTACAAAGGAGTATCTATTAGTATAACCATAATGAATTATATGTCTATCAAACTGCCATGGTCTTCCCAAAAGAATATGTCCTGTCTGCATTGACACCACATCACATAAAATTTCATGTTTGTACTTTCCAATAGAGATTGACACCAACACTTGCCTAGTCATCTTAATTTCTCCACAGTCATTTAACCATTGTAGCTTATATGGCTTTGGATGCTTTAAAGTGGCCAAATTCAACTTTTCAATCAAAATAATGCTAAGATGACATCTAGTATGAAAAATATTTTTTTGTTGTACTTCTTTATCTTGTTTGATTTGCACACTAAGAGCTTTCCTTGTAACTAAAAGTTCTCCATCAATTGGATATTCAACGTCACGTGCATCCTCAACATAGACTCATTATTAGATTCACATTCGATCTCAATGTCACCATCGTCTTTCAATATTAATACTCTTTTATTTGGATATTGATTAGCAATATGACCTATTTTCAAACACTTAAAGTATTTAATATCTTTATTTTTAGAAGGTTGAAAAATAGTTTTTTTTTGGTTTGGTGTGCCTCTATTTTTACTTTCTTTGGAAGTTTTGGCCTTGGATTTGTCATCCCTCCTACTCCAATTCAACTTTCACGTTGAAGAAGAACTCGAATTTTGTCCCATTTGTGAGGATCCCTTCCTTTTTAGTTGTTGCTCCACCTTTATAGTCATATGCATTATATCATCCAACTCCACATAATGTTGCAACTCTACTACGTTTGTTATATCACAATTTAAACCACATAAGAATCTAGCCATCGTAACTTCTCGATCCCTCTTCACATTGGCTTGAATCATGGCTATCTCCATTTCTTTGTGATAGTCTTCAACGCTTTTTGACCTTTGAGTAAGACTTTGCAATTTTTTAAATAAATTTTTATGATAGTGACTTAGAATAAATCGTCTCTTCATAACCGCTTTCATATCCTCCCATGGTTCAATAGGTCTTTCTCTATTTCGTCTCTTGTTTAAAACTAATTGATATCATCAAATAATAGCAAAATTAATAAATTCAATGGTAGCCAACTTTATTTTTTTCAACTCGGAATAGTTGTGACAATTAAACACTAACTCCATCTTTTTATCTTATTCTAGATAAACTTCTAGATCATTTTTACCTTGTAAGGTTGGAATTTTCATTTTAATACTACTCAAATTATTATTAATTTGATTCTTAGCTTCTCTAAACCTCCTAGCATATCTCCTATTATTAAAACCTAAATTCCTGTCATCTTTATCAAAATAATCTCTATAATACTCTTCATCTTCAACACTCTCTCTCGATTGAACTTCCACTCCTACGTATATTAGGAGCGTTTTGTGACTCCTCCACACGTATATTCTCTACTTGATCGATTCATTCATGAACCTGCTCCATCTCCATTGTCAAAACTCTTCTCATCTCACTTACTAAAGCTTCCATTATCAATTTTGGATTCACTATTCCCGATACACCTTCAGAAGTATGTTTGTCTTTGTTGTGTGACATGATTTTCTTGCAAAAACAATGTTAGACTAAAAAAAATCTCACAACACTAATTCACGTGTTTCTCTTAAGATTAATAGCACTCACATTCGTGTTTACTCAAATTTGGCTTTTACCCTCTTATAAGTTCACACTCTCTTGCCTTTTTTCTCTCTTAGTCATCTCTTTCAGTTCTTTATTGAATTCAAACAAAAAAAATTTTCTTACAACAATCCTAACTTAACTAATAGGATTATAGAATGCAAAGAGTAAAGGAAGAAAAAAACATAAGTTTAAGAAGTAAAGGGAACAAAGTAATAGAATTTTAGGGAAAAAAATTAAAGATAAAATAAGTAATTGAATAAGAAAATCACAACAAGAAGTAATTAAAATAGAAAGAAATCAATTGAGATAGTTAAAATAATCAAAGTAATAAAAGCAAACGAAATAAAAGATCAAAGTAAGAAAAAAAATAATTGATGCAATTAGAATTATTGGATTACTTTTTTTTTTAAAGACCAGGTCGCAAAATCTAAGTGGAAAACTTGAATTTCAATAATAATGAATTCTAACTTTTTTTTTTTTTTTAGAATTCTGCACTTTTTTTTTCTTCTTTTTTTATTTTGTATTTTGTTTTTTTTTAAGATATGCACTTGAACTAGGAACATAAGAAATTAAAAGAAGATAAAAAGAATGTAGAGCAAAAAAAAAAAAAAACAAGATAGCAAGATGAAATAATAACAAAAAAATAAATAAATAGGATAGATCAAACCTGATTTAGAACTTAGACTTTGATACCAAATGATATGAAATCTTGATATGAACCTCACCAAGAGTAGTGAGATCCGAAATCGATATGGGATTCAATTGGAAGGATCATGTTTTACTTCTGATTTATAACAAAATAAATTAAAAAAATGACTTTTATCTGTTATCTATAAAGAGATAAGAACAAAAAATATAAGAAAATATTGTAGACGCAACACTCAAGAAAAGAGAAGAAGATTGTAAGTATTAAGTCTTGCTTGAAAAATTTTGATAAATTGAGAAATTTTTTTTTTGAAGAATTAAAGAGAATATTTTTAATATTATTAATGATAATCTGTGTTTATTCAAGAGTATACATGGCTATTTATAGGTTAATTACCTAAACAAATGAGGAAAATTAAATAAAAAACTCCTATAGAGCAAGAAAAAATTAAAAATAGGAAACCCTTTTAGAAACTATCAAATAAGAAAATTTTCTAGTCAAATAGATAAAAAATTAAAAGTAAATAAATCAGAAAAAACGTAGTTTAAATTGGGCTGTTAAATAAATCTTTTATTTTGGGTCTATATTTAGTCTTCAAACTTTAGGTCCATATTCAGATTGGCTGAATTTGACCTATATTTAAGTAAATTTTAATGACATGAACCAGTTTTGACTCTTGTTTAGTAGTAATGCAATTTTATCTTCTATGAGTCTCTAGAATTAGACCATTAAGTGCTTCTTTGAATATTTTATCCCAAGCTCTTGTGATAAGTACAGTTGAAACTTAAAGTAGGTCCGCATTCTATTCTCATTTGTCAGTCTTAGTCATGATCTCATCAATTAGTACCTTTCCACTGCTACATTTTCTTTTGTAGCATCTTACAACTTGCAAGAATAACTGAATTAGTGACAACCTCTTCTACTCTCTAAACCTCATTGGCTTCCTGACTTCACGTCTGGCTTTCTTAGCAACCGAAGCTTCTTCCTTAGCTAACTCTTTGCCCCTTTCCGAGTGAGTTAGCCCTTTCCTAAACACTACATTGTTCGGTTATAACACTGTCTTAGCCAATCTCATATCAATTCTCCCCCTTTCCACCTCAACCTTATCCTAAGGGTGAAATTAGGGTAAGTAGTAACAAAGGTATCTTCATCCTCCCAAGTTGCTAAGCGAAGTGGAATTTGTTACGTCTGGTTTTGTTTTTATTATATATATATATATATTTATATATATGCAAGAGACCAGTGTTATATCATAAATTATGCATCTTGTATTTACATACATACAAAAGTTACATCCATCAGAGTTTATCAGCATACATACATACATATGTAACCCGAGATATTGAGCATACATCACAAAAGGCAGAGTACCATGGAGTTACATCAAAATAATGGGATTAGTCCATTTACATCACAAAACTAATTATTTACATAACGTTATCCTACTACCCTCCCTTGGCCGTCACCCTTGGGGTACTGTTGGTGGAGGAGGTGGACCAAGAGCAGGAACCTCTACCATATTTATCACCAACATGTTCACTATGACTGTGAACTATCCCAAGTACGGGACATTTACTGTTTGCAGCTTCAGGAGAATCGTCAGCACAACGAAAGACATCTTTACTGGTCTGAACATAACATTAAAATATAGTGAGATATAAAATCTCAGCAAGGTCAACATCCAATATATATAAACATACGAAAATACTTACATGCTATGTTTAGCTGTATAAACTACAGAAAACATTTTCTCTTTTTATGCAACAAAGGTACAGTAAACCACATGCAAGTCTTTTATAGGTTATGCATTAATATCACGTATGATAAAATGAAACATGTATTTATAAAATATCTGTGCCGTTGTTCATGGCTCATACATCACTCACAGTGGCTCATCATCTAATAATTTCTCTCAATTGCAATCCTCAATGTGGCGTGACCCTTATCCCTCCAGCTACTCACCCACCATTTGAGGGCCATTGGTCGGAGCGGTTCTTCCCGTATTGACCACTCTAAGCTATAGGGTGTCCTCTATCTCAGTACCGTATTTAAGTCACGACCCTTTAGTTGCCTTACCTCGTAAGGTGCCACACTCACGGGTCACCTTAATAGGTAAAGGTCATCTTGAACTTGTTAGTCTCCTCAATACAGTAAGGGAGACACCTGTTTTCAGGCCATCCTGCTTTAGAGAGAATCATTCTGACTTGTCAGTTGCCTTAATACAGCAAGGGAGACACCTGTTACTAGGCCACCCTACTTTAGAGAGGGTCCTCCTAATAAAACTTAAGTCTTTTACATCTCTCCAGCCATTTAATACAACAAGAGCATGCATATTAATAAGTATCTAGAGCATAAACCATACTCATCTTTAGGCATGACTCATCATGGATGAACATACATGTCTTGATAGCTTTTCATGATATGCATACACCAATCACTCACTTGTAGTTACACATACAAGTAGTCTATAACATGTAAACATAGTATTCATGCATCAATCTTCATGCTTACATACATAGTTCAATGAGCATACACAATAAAATAGATATTATACATTTCTTTTAACATACATGGCTCATAAAACTCTCATTAACATCCCACAAACATTGGTAATTAATTAAGATTCAGAAAGAAAACAGAAAACAATGAAAAATGGTGACACAGCATGAAGCACGGCCTGGTTGTGCCACTAAGCACAGCCATGCTTCATGGCCGTGTTTCTCCTTGTGCTTCCCTCTTAGCCTGGCCGTGTTACACATAGGCCAGCCCCAAGCACGGCCATGCTTTGGGCCGTGTTCATCATTATTTTTCTGAATTCTAAATTTTCAGCTTCCTAGCCCCAAGCACGGTCGTGCTTTGGGCGCGAAAATCATCAAAAACCCTCTTTTTCTCCCAAACCATCTAAGAAAAATCAACAATAAAAATACTAACGTTTTGAGCATAAAAAATACAATTTTTCTAGAGCAAACAACCAACCAAAACATGGATTTAATCTCAAAACCAACAACAACAACAATAACAATAACAATTAAGCCTTTTTCCACTAGGTGGGGTCGACTACATGGATCAAACGACGCCACAGTGGCCTATTATGAATAAGATCAAGAGATAGATTATTAACTATTAAATCATTCTTAATAGTTTCACTTATTGTTTTCTTTGGCCTCCCTCTACCTCTAATTATTGGACTATCTTTCATCTGATTTACTCTTCTCACTAGGGTTTTTGTAGGTCTTCTCCACACATGACCAAACCACCTTAAACGAGATTCAACCATCTTCTCCACAATAAGTGCTACCCCAACTTTCTCTCTAATGCACTCATTTCTAATCATATCTCTTCTGGTGTGTCCACACATCCAGCGCAACATTCTCATCTCTGCAGGTCTTTTGACTGCTCAGCATTTAGTACCATACAATATAGCATGTCTTATAGCCGTTCAGTAAAATTTTCCTTTAACTTTAAGTGGTACTTTTTTTTATCACAAATGACACTTGAAACTTTTCTCTATTTTATCCATCTAGCTTGAATCCTATGGTTTACGTCCTCCTTTACTTCGCTGTCATTTTGTATAATGGACCCAAGATATTTAAAACTTCTAACTTGTTTTAATATATAGTTTTCAAGTTTTATATCTACATTCGTATTTGTTCGTCTCTTATTAAAAATACATTCCATATATTCTGTTTTATTTCTATTTATACGAAAACCATGTGTTTCTAAAACTTGTCTCCATGACTCTAACTTCATATTTATTTTCTCTTTCGATTCACCAACTAAGACTATATCATCTGCAAAAATAATACATTGAGGCTTTAAATCTTGTATATGTTCAGTAACTGCGTCCAAAATCAAATTAAAACGATACGGACTCAGAGAAGACCTTGATGTAGTCTAATAGTTATGGGAAAATCCTTTGTATCCCCATTTTGTGTTCTCACACAAGTTATTATCCTGTCATACATGTCTTTGATTGCTCGAATATACGCAATACATAATCCTTTCTTCTCTAAAACTTTCCATAAAATCTCTCTTAACACTCTGTCATATGCCTTTTCCAGATCAATAAAAACTATATGCAAATTTTTCTGTCTTCTTTGATACCTTTCCATCAATCTCCGTAGTAAATAAATTGCTTCCATAGTTGACCTTCCTGACATAAAATCAAATTGGTTCTCAGTAACTTGAGTCTCTTGTCTTAATCTTTGCTCAATGATTTTCTCCCATAATTTCATAGTGTGGCTTATGAGTTTAATCTCCCGATAATTGGAACAATTCTGTATGTTTCTTTTATTTTTATAGATAGGGATTAAAGTATTTCTCCTCCATTCATCCAGCATTTTGTTAAATTTTATTATCACATTAAACAACTTAGTAAACCAATTTATACCTTTCCTTTCTAAACTTTTCCACACCTCAATAGGTATATTATCGGGTTCTACTGCTTTGTCAATATCCATTCTCTTCAAAGCCTTCTCTACTTTAAGCTCCTGAATTCTATGATAAAAGGTATAATTACGGTCCCTCTTTTGCAATATTTAATCTGTTAGAGTCACAGGTCAACTTATGTCCTTCGTTAAAAAGTTCTTAAAAATAACTCTTCCATCATGCTTGGATATCTTACTCCCTTACCAAAATATTACCCTCTTCATCTTTAATACATTTCACTATCTAGGTCCCTTGTCTTTCTTTCCCTACCCTTAACAAACTTGTAAATTTTTCTTTTTTCATCCTTAGTTCCTAAAAATTAATATAACCCCTCAAAAGCTCTAGATCTTGTTTCACTCACGGCATTCTTAGCATCTTTCTTAGCCACTTTATATTTATCCCAATTTTCATTATCTTTACATAAGTGCCACTCCTTCTAACACTCTCTTTTAACCTTAATCTTATCTTGCACCTCTGCATCCCACCACCAAAATTCTTTATACAAAATTTTCCCAAAACACTACCATATGCATATGAATGAACAGTAACAATGGATGCCATAACTGCTTCAAAAAAAGCTCTATCTACCTTTCCATACATTTTAAATGCTCGCATACAACCAGCCATTAATTCATCCAACCATAAATCATAAAAGGAGGATGTTGATCTTACCTTCCTCTTTTTAAAAGCTTGCTTCTCTCTCTCTAGTTTCTGCTACTTTCTCTCTCTAGAAAGCTTCACCAAAACAGCAGATTTTTCTTCTATCCATTAGTTTTCGTAGAAAATTTAGGGATAACCAAGAGATTAGAGAGGATCAAAGGTTCAATCTTACCTCTCTTTCTTGATTTTCCACTTCTCTCTCTAGGTCCCTTCTTTCTCTCTCCTTCCTTCTTTCTTTCTTCTCCTTCTCTCTTTTCTCTTGCCGTGGGATTCTCTTCTTTGTGCTAGGAGAGTGGCGACTTGGCCACCAAGACAAGCGAAAATATTATAAAATAATGTAAACTTTTTCAAGAAGCCATCTAGCCCTTAACCTTCACACTTGCTTTATCTAACTATTTTCTAAATGCCACTCCATTACATTATGACTAAGGGGGTTGGCTAAGGCTTTGTTTGGGTAAAAGAAAAACTTACCAAATATTTAATTCCTTCTTGAGCCTTACTTCAATGGATTTTTGTGCAACTTTCTTCGTGGCTGAACGGATGAAATGGAGGAAAGTTTCAATTGTCATTTGTGATAAAAAAGTGTCGCTCAAAGTTAAAGGAAAATTCTACTATACGGCTATAAGACCTGTTATATTGTATGGTACTGAATGTTGGGCGGTCAAAAGACAACATGAAGATAAACTCAACGTTGCAGATATGAGAATGTTGCGCTGATTGTGTGGACACATCAGAAGAGATATGATTAGCAATGAGTGCATTAGAGAGAAGGTTGGGGTAGCACTTATTGTGTAGAAGATGGTTGAATCTCGCTTAAGGTGGTTTAGTCATGTGTGGAGAAGACCTGGAGAAGCCCTAGTGAGAAGAGTAGATTAGATGGAGAATAGTCCAATAGTTAGAGGTAGAGAAAGGTCAAAGAAAACAATAAGTAAAACTATTAAGAATGATTTAATAGTTAATAACTTTTCTATTGATCTCATGATAGGTCACTGTGGTGCTGTTTGATCCATGTAGCCGATTCCACCTAGTGAGAAAAGGCTTTGTTGTTGTTGTTGTTGTTGTTATTTTCTTCATGGTTCCCTATCTCTATTCTTATTATCCATTTGTGGTCTTGTAGATAAGGAAATCACTATCTTTTCCTTAAATAATTCTTCCAAAAATGAGAAAACTCTTATTAAATATTCACAATTATTTTCTTGTGACTTCCCATTTAACCCTTTTAACCCTTTCTTATTATCTCATTTTGTGAATATTATTAACAGAATTTCGGGTATTACACTTCTCCCTCCCTTAAAAAGAATTTTGTCCTCAAAATTCAAGAATTTTACTTGTCCTTCAACAATTGTGGATAAGAGTGCCTCATATCTTTCTTTCTTTCCCATGTAGTTTCCTCTTCAGATGGCCCTTTTATAACACCTTCACCAGCGGAACAGATTTACTACGTAGTTGCTTCATACTTCGATCCAGGATCATGACAGGTTCCGGTTGATAAGTCCGGGTATCTTTCACTGCTACTTCTTCTTCTTGAATCACATGTGATGGATCCAGCAGATATCTTCGTAGTTGAGAGACGTAAAACACATTGTGCAGATTGGATAGTCTTGGGGGTAAAGCTACTTGATATGCCGAGGGACCAATTTTCTTGAGTATCTAGTAAGGTCCTATATAACGTGGACTCAATTTCTTGACTTTCATAGCTCGGCCAATTTCAGTGGTCGGAGAAATCTTAAAAAATACATGTTCTCCTTCTTGGAAATACAAGGGCTTCTTTCTCCGGTCATAATAACTTTTCTGGTGACTCTTGGCAGTTTGCATTCTATCTTGTATCATTTGTATATGCTCCATAGTATGTTGGACTAACTCCGGACCCCACAACTTCCTGTTACTTACTTCATACCAACACAGGGGCGATTTGCATCTTCTGCCATACAGAGCTTCATATAGTGTCATCCCAATACTCGCATGGTAACTGTTGTTGTAAGCAAACTCCACTAGAGGGAGATATTTATCCCAATCTTTTTCTTAATTTAGGGTGCATGCTCTTAACATGTCTTCCATCGTCTGTATTGTCCTTTCAGTCTGACCATCTGTTTGCGGATGATACACAGTACTAAATCGTAATTTAGTACCGAAAACCTCCTGTAATGCTTTCCAGAATCTAGAAGTGAATCTAGGATCTCGATTAGAAACGATGTTGTTTGGAATCCCATGCAATTGGACTACCTCTTTCACATAAAGATGTGCTAGCTTATCTATTGAGTAATTAATCCTTATAGGTAAAAAGTGTGCAGATTTTGTCAATCTATCCACTATCACCCATATGGCGTCATAACCCGCCTGAGTCTTAAACAATTCAGTCACGAAATCCATAGCAATGCCGTCCCATTTTCATTCAGGAATCTCCAAGGACTATAATGTCTCGGAAGGTCTCTGATGTTCGATCTTGACTTTCTGGCAAGTCAAGCATTTTGCTATGTATTCTGCTATGTCTTTCTTCATTTTCGGCCACCAAAACGATTACTTTAAATCCTGGTACATCTTTGTGGCTCCCGGATGGATAGCATATTTACTCTGATGTCTTTCCTTCAAAATTTTTGTCTTCAGGTCTTCCCCTTGAGGCACACACATTCTTCATCGATAGAGGATAATTCCTTCTTCTGACTTTGTGAAGCCCGATGAATTTTGTTTATCCTGAAGGAAAAGATCTCGTACTTGCACTTCCTTAATTTGCATTTTCAAATCACACTCTACTCGTAGCTCACCAATAAGCAAACTGCTAGGAGTAATTATCACCGACAATCTCAAATTCCTGAATTCTTCAATCAAGTTCTTCTCTTTCACTAGCATGTGACTCAAATGCAGCGACTTTCGGCTTAATGCATCTGCTACCACGTTCGTTTTTTCTGAGTGGTATTTTAGTTCAAATTTGTAATCATCAATAAATTCCATCCATCTCCTCTGTCTCATATTCAATTTCTTCTGATCGAAAAAATATTTTAAACTTTTATGATCACTGTACACTTCAAATACCACACCATATAGATAGTGCAGCCAAATCTTTAAGGCGAACACAATAACAGCCAATTCCAGATCATGAGTATGATAGTTTTCTTCACGTGACCTTAGCTGTCTAGAGGCATAGGCCACTACCCTCCCCTCTTGCATCAAAACACATCTCAGTCCCTTTTTAAAAGCATCTGTATAAACTTTAAAACGTCCGAAGGAATCTAGGAGAATTAAGACGAGGTGTAATAAGTCGAGTCTTAAGCTCCAGAAAACTGTTTTCGCATTCCGTCGTTCACTTGATCCCACTTCCTTTCCGAGTCAATCTGGTCAAGGGTAACGCTATTTGCGAAAAATCCTGTATAAACCTTCTATAATACCCTACTAGAGCTAGAAAACTTTTGATTTCGGTCACTGTCTTTGGTCTTTCCCATTTGAGGATAGCTTCTGTTTTACTAAGATCTACAGACACTCCATCCTTTGACACCACATGCCCTAGGAATTTGACTTCTTGCATCCAAAATTCGCATTTCTCCAATTTAACAAAGAGTTTCTTCTCCTTCAAAACTTAAAGCACTAAACGAAGATGACGTCCATGCTCCTCCATACTCCTCGAGTAGATTAGGATATCATTGATGAAAACTACCACAAATTGATCCAAATAGGATCGAAAGATTCAATTTATATAGTCTATGAAGATTGCAAGAGCATTAGTAACTCCAAACAGCATGACCAGGAACTCATAATGCTTGTATCGAGATCTAAAAGCTATTTTAGTGATGTCTTCCTCCTTTACTCGAATCTAATGATAACCTGATCTCAGATCTACTTTAGAGAAAACAGTCGCCCCCTTAAGTTGATACAGCAAATCATCTATTCTCGGTAACGAATACTTATTCTTGATAGTTACCTTGTCAAGCTAGCGGTAGTCAATACATAACCGCAAGTTTCCATCGTTCTTTACAAATAGCACTGGGGTTCTCCAAGGCGAAACATTTGGTCAAATAAAATTCTTCTCTAGGAGGTCTTCAATATGATTCTTAAGCTCTTTTAACTTCACAGGAGCCATTCTATACGGAGTAATAGAAATAAGAGTTGCTCCTGGCACCAAGTCAATAGAAAACTCTACTTCCCGCTTGGGTGGTTGTTCAGTAATTTTCGAAGGAAAGACTTCAAGAAAATCATGAACTATCAAAATTTTGACCAGCTCTTGTTCAGCCTCCTTGTTGAGGGTACATAAGGAAATACTGTCTGAATCCTCACCAATTGATTCCCTCTGGAGTTCGTTGATCTGTTCCTCTCTGCTTTTAAATTCCTTGTTGGATTCTGAACGGAAGACCAGAGTCTTCTTAGAACAATCCAAGAGAATCTGGTTGTTGTTGAACCAATCCATCTCCAGAATCACATCTATATCTTCTAGGGTAAATAAATAAGATCCACAATAAAAGATCTATTGTATACTTCCACTGGACAGACTTTACAGACTGAAGAGGTGCTCACCTTCCCTCCTGTAGGGGTTAACACTATCAACTCATATGTTAACTCAGACACAAAGTAAAGCAGCTTCCCAACAGAAGTAGATGATATGAAAGAATGATTAGCACCCGAATCAAAAAGCACAACTAGAGGATAGCCGTGGACGTACCTTGAATTAAATCAGGAGATTACTTTGCTTCGGTCCCGCTCAAAGTAAAAACTCTCCCTTTAACTGGTTGAGTTGGCTTGATCTTCTTCCCATCCTCCAGGGGACAGAAGCGAGCTATATGACCTTTCTGCCCGCATCGGAAACAAGTAACCGGATTACGGAAACAAGGTCCATTCCCATGATGTCGCCCACATTTTCTGCACTTGCTCCCAGCAAAATTCTGCACTGAAAGTCTAGCCCCCATGGCCAAGGGTTTCTTGCCTACAGCAATGTTTCTTCCTTGACAAAACTATCAGGAGCTGAAAATTCTCTCTTTTCTTCCATGGTGCCCGTCTGTCTTTCTCATTCTCTACTGCCTTCAAACTCTTTTCCAACAATCGACACTTGTTAATCAAAGGAACAAATTTGCGAATTTCCAACACCACTACTGCATTGCGGATTTCAGGATTCAAACTAGCTTCAAACTTGATCGCCTTCTAAGATTCATCCGGATTGTATCTCAGATAACACGAGAACTTGGCTAACTCTTCGAATCTTGCAATGTACTGGTCGATCGATCGGCTCCCTTGTCTGAGTTAAAAGAATTCTATTTCCTTCTCGGCTCTGACATTTCTAGAAAAATACTTGTCCAAGAAAGTCTCTAGGAAGACAGACTAGGTAACTTGTTGCAGGCCAACAATTCACTGCCTCCTCTCCACTAGAACTCTACTTCTTCTTTTAGCATGTATACAGCAAAATTTACTTTCTGCTCATCTGAACACTCCAAAACTCCGAAAAATTTCTCTATTTCAGTCAACCATCTATCCGCCACTATAGGATCATACCCTCCGACGAAAGACGGAGGTCGAGTTCTCATAAAATCTGCCCATCTATTGCCTGCATTCCTTGGGTTCTCACCCATCTCACCATTAGAATTACTATTGCTCTGAATATGCCGTGGAATTTCATTCGTGGCAGAAGTTTAGACTCGAATAGCATTGGCTAGATCTTGTAGAGTAGCTTCTGCACTTGGTGCTGAGTTTCTCCTTGATGATGCTATTTTCTACTGTTTGAAACAAAAGAGTTAGTCACTATTGAAGTGATCAAACTCAACAGTATTTAAAGAAAACTTTTATAATACAGTAGTGATAACACCGTATTCCTGATGGTTTCCAAGGACAATCAGAGCGAACCTTGACGGAGTAAACCCATTTACAACTCAGAGGAACAATAGTGGAAGGACACGGCTCAATGTCCCAGGTGTGATTGGCCTCTAGAGCGGCAATTTCTTTCTGCATAGCCTGTCGCCAACAATCATGCTTAACAGCATGTGAGTAGCATATTGGAATATCAAAATGGGACAAGGCAGCAGTAAGAGCTGGAATAGTAGTGCCAGAAGAAAAACCATACCGATCAGGAGGTACAGACACTCGAGAAGAGCGACGCACCAAAGGCTCTGGAGGTGCTGCGTCTGGTGGAAGTTGGTGCATGGTAGGAGCATATACCGGTTGAGCCACCGAGGAGACCATGTGTGAGAGCGTCTTGTATACACCATACCGGGTTTAAAACGAGACCTAACTGGAGAAAGATCTGAGAAAGACTGCTCAAAGGAAGGGAGGACCACAGTGGAAGGAGAAGAAGAGGACACGGATGAAACAGGAAAGAAATGTTGATTTTCAAAGAAAATAACATTTCGAGAAATACGGGTACGATGTAAAGTGGGATCATAGCAAACAAAACTCTTTTGGCACACATTATAGCCAAGGAAAACGCATCGAACAGATTGAGCAGATAATTTATGTCTCTCAGAAGGAGGTAAATGAACAAAACATACACAGCCAAATATACGAAGATGATCATAACAAGGTTCTTTAGCAAACAGACGAAAATAGGGAGATTCCATGTGTAAAATTTGGGAAGGTAAACGATTAATCAAGTAAGTAGCAGTCTGTAGAGCCTCAATCCAAAACAAGGATGGAACAGAAGATTCTAACAAAAGAGTACGTACCATATCAAAAAGATGACGATTCTTGCGTTCAGCTACTCCAATTTGTTGGGGAGTAGCGGGACATGAATGTTGATGGATGATCCATTTGGAAGCCAAGAATGCTTGAAACTCAGTCGAGATATATTCACCACCAGAATCGGTACGGAATGTCTTAATATTTTTAAAAAACTGATTCTCAATATACGCTAAAAATTCAGTGAAAGTACGAAAAATTTCATATTTAGAGCGAAGAAAATAAATCCAAGTGAATCTACTATGATCATCAATAAATGTCACATAATATTTAAATTTGGCATGTGAACTAACCGAGGAAGGACCCCAAACATCACTATGGATAAGATCAAAGCAATGAGAAGCTCTACTAGCATGCAAAGGAAATGGAAGAGTTTTGCTTTTACCAAGTTTACAAGAATCATACTCAAGAGATAAAGAAGAACGTTCTTTGTTACCAAGAAAGCCAGAGTTCAATATATGAGATAAGATATGAGGATTAGGATGACCTAAACGACGATGCCACACCATACTCAAAGTAGGAACATTATTACAAGCAAAGGACGAAACAGAAACTGGAGAAAGTGCTGAAGCAGGTAAAAATAGTGGAAACAAACGCCCCACTTTAGGTCCCTTCGCGATCAACTCCTCCGTTACCTGATCCTGCACAACACAACCATCACCAGAAAAATTAACAGCACAATTGTTATCAACTAATTGACCAACAGAAATAAGATTCGTGAAAAGTTGAGGGGCAAGAAACACATCAGTCAATGTGGAAGAGGCATTTCCGATAGCAGCAATGGGCAAGGAATTGCCATTGGCAGTCTGAATGGTAGAGTTACCGGTATAGGGCCGAACATGAGACAGATATGTGGAAGTATGTGTCATGTGATTAGAAGCTCCCGAGTCGACATACCAGAGTGTAGTAGAGTTGTTACCTTGAAACCCTATTGCAGATAATGCCGAAATTAACATCTGTTGCACCATTTCAGGAGTGTAGTAAGGTGCTGGCAGAGATGCAAGATTTGAAGAAGAAGCAGCAGGTGCTGGAGAAGGTGCTGCTACAGTAACAGAAGTTTGAAAAGCGTGGGCCTGACGATTCTGAGGGCGAATACGACATTCTTTAATAATATGTCCTTTCTTCTTACAATACGAACAATATTTTTTAGGACAATTAACAGTAATATGTCCATATTCTTTGCAGCAGAAACATTGAAAATTTTTAGAAAGCCCAGGTGGTCCACGTCTTTGGACAGCATAAGCCATAGTTGCAGCCCCAAAATTGCTATGAGATTGCTCCAGAAGATTTTGAGTACTAAGACGTTGTTCTTCCCGAAGTAACTCACCAAAACAAATATCAAGAGAAGGAACAGGAGATCTATTCAGCAGAGAAGAGCGAACTGATTCAAATTCTGGACGTAATTTCATGAGAAATTGGTCACGCTGGCTAGTTTGGTGAAGGGTATGAATAGTGGAAAGAGCGGCATCAGGAATATTTGTTGTAACTAAATCAGTATATTCATGCCAGAGAGTCAAAAATGCCGAGTAGTAGTCTTGAATAGAAAGACTACCATGTTGAAACATGGCAATAGAATGTTCTAATTGAAAATGACGAGCATCATTATTTTGATGATAAACTTGCTTCAAATAACTCCACATAGAGCGAGCAGAGCGATGAGCCCATAAATTAGTGATAATATGAGGCTCCACTGAGCCAAGGAGCCAAGACATAATTCGTGCATCAAGTACAGTCCAAGAAGGAGAAGACATAGTATCCTTAGATTTATCAGTATCAGATATCGAGGCAGTATCGGTACCATCAATATGGCCCCAAAGGTCTTTACATTTGAGAAATAATTCAAACTGAAATGCCCAAGTAGAATAATTGTGGCCACTAAACTTAACACATGCTGGGGTAGAATCCATGAGAGAAATAAAAAATGATCCAAACAATGCACAAAATAAGTAAACAAGAGAAAAGAGTCGAGAGAGAACAAAAACACCTTAATGCAGTAGAATGGATGATGGGGCCAGTACACTGTAGCCCAATCCCAATCCTGAACGATGGCCCAATGCAGGAAGCACCGAAAATGGCTGTAGCGTGGCTTAGAAGAGGTGACCCACGGTGGAAATGATCCAGAAACACCCGAGAAAACAAACACAATCGAAGAAACGCCAAGAGACGCAGCCGAAAACACGCAGAGAAGCAAGCCGAAGACACGCAGAGACGCAGCCGAAGACACGCAGAGAGACTCGACCCAGCCCGAGGATGCTCAGAGAAGCAAGCCGAAGACACGCAGGGACGCAGCCGAAGACACGCAGAGAGACTCGACCTAGCTCGAGGATGCTCAGAGAGTGCCGAGAAAGGGAATGCACAGATCAAGAAACAAAACTCGATGATGTTTCGAAACACCAGGACTGAAGCTGCGAAGCAAAACCCGATACACAGATACACAGAACCAGAAAAGAAAGAAACGCGCACAACCGAAAATGGATACTGTGAAGACTTCAGAAAACCATTGGCAGAGGCTCTGATACCATGTCAATGAGTCAAATAATGCTGTATTAATCACTTAGCTCTCTGTCTGTGATATCTCTTTATTATATATAATCTGTACAGAAGCTTCCTATCTCTAATGCAATCTGATAATAAATGAACGCATTAAAAACAAATCAATGTAATAAAGCAAAAGAGTAAATCAAGGGAACAAATCAAAGATATCCTTTGACATTAGTGCAAAGCACATTAATACAAACTGTTGACATTAATGCAAAGCACATTAATGCTATCTGTTGACAGTCTATAGCATGTAAACATAACATTCATAAATCTTCATGCTTACATACATAGTTCAATGAGCATACATAATAAGATAGATATTACACATTTCTTTTAACATACATGACTCATAAAACTCTCATTAACATCCCATAAACATTGGTAATTAATTAAGATTTAGAAAAGAAACAGAAAACGATAAAAAAGGGTGACGTAGTATGAAGCACGGCCTGGTCGTGCCACCAAGCACGGCCGTGCTTCCTGGTTGTGTTTCTCCCCGTGCTTCCCTCTCAATCTGGCCGTGTTACACACAGGCCAGCTCCTAGCACGACCGTGCTTCGGGCCGTGTTCATCATTTTTTTTTCAAAATTCTAGATTTTCAGCTTCTCAGCCCCAAGCACGGCTGTGCTTCGGGCGCAAAAATAATCAAAAACTCTCTTTTTCTCTCAAACTATCCAAGAAAAATCAACAATAAAAATACCAACGATTTGAGTATAAAAAATACAATTTTTCTAGAGCAAACAACCAACTAAAACATGGATTTAGTCTCAAAACTAATTACACAAATTTTTTTCAAAACACTACCACATGCATGAGTGAACAGTAACAATGGATGCAATAACTGCTTCAATAAAAGCTCTGTCTACCTTTCCACACATTTTAAATGCTCACATACAATCAGCCATTAAGTCATCCAATTATAAATCATAAAAGAAGGATGTTGATCTTACCTTCCTCTTTTCAAAAGCTTGCTTCTCTCTCTCTAATTTCTGTTACTTTCTCTCTCTAAAAAGCTGCCTTTGTGGTGTCCCTATAAAATTTCTTAAGCAATGAAACATGAAAGATGCCGTGTGTATATGAGCAGTAGGGGGCAATTCTAATTGATAGGCTACTTGTCCAACTTATGGGAAGCACGGTTAGCCAAACTCCCTTGGCAATATGGTAGCAATTTAATCAACACCATGTCACCTATTTAAAAAAAAAACGTCTCTTTGATTCAAATCTGCATTTCACTTCATGTCTTTGTGTGCTTTGGTTAGATTCTGCAGAAGCAGTTCTTGATGATTGGACAATAGACGATCAACCATATCCACTCTTGCAAATGAAGGAATGTAGTCCAGGAGTGAGGGTGGGTCTATCCCAAAATGGTCTGTAAATTGCATTGACCAAAATGGTAGAATAACCATGCGAAGTGGGGAGACTCGTAATAAAATCCAAAGCTACATCTTCCCAAATTTGTTCTGGTATAGGTAATGGTTGTGGTAGCCCTCCAGGAGATTGAGTGGAGTATTTGGTTTGTTGACACACGACACATTGCTGCACAAAGTTCTTAACAGTATTTCTCATTCTGAGCCATGTGAAAGAAGCACTTACTCGAGCTGTTGTCTTCTGAATGTCCCTATGGCCACCCGATAGTGTTGAATGAGACTCAACCAACAATTGTTGAACCAAAGGAGAAGAAGGACCTGACAACAGTTTCCCATGTAACAATAACAAACCATCTCAGACTTAATAGTTTGCATATTTTGATGGATCCTCCCTGATAGCCACATATAAGGACTTGAAAAATTCAAAATTGGCATTTTCCTGTCTGAGCTAATCTATCAATTGAAATTGTACTTGAGACAATGCTAAAAATTGCATTAGGTTGTCGTGACAGAGCATCTGCAACTCTTTTTTCTTTTCCTGGTTTGTAAACAATTTTTGTATAAAAAAGCCCAGTAACTTTGTCAAATAATGTTATTGCTCAGACATTTGTATGACTTGATCGAGTAGTGCTCGTAGGCTCTTTTAATCAGTCTTGATGATGAATTTCTTGCCCAACAGGTACTATCTGCACTTCTTAACTGCCTCTGTAATAGCATATAGTTCTCTAACATAGGTTGAGGTGGTTTGCATTCTTAAGGAGAGTTTCTTACTAAAGTAAGACAAAGGATGTTCATTTTGCAATAACATTGCACCAATGCCAACTTTGGAAGCATTTGTTTTTGAAACGAAAACCTGCTCAACATTTGGTAGAACTAGTACTAGTGTTGATGTCATGGCCATTTCCAGTTGCTCAAAAGCTGTTTGTGCCTTTGAATCCTAGGCAAAAAAAAAAAATTTCTTTTTTAAGAGATTAGTTAGAGGTTCTGCAATTGATGCATATAAACATACAAAATGTCTGTAATAACCTGTTAAGCCTAGAAATCCCCTTCATGCTTTGAGATTATATGGAACAGGCCACTCAACCATTGCTCGAACCTTCTCTTGATCCATACTAACTCCTGTACCTGATACAATATGCCCCAAATATTCCCCTTATTCCTGTGCAAAAGAGCACTTACTTTTTTTTAACAAAGAATTGGTTATCCCGTAATGTTTGCAGCACCATCCGAAGATGTTCTATATGTGCCTCAATACTGTTGCTATAAATCAATATGTTATTAAAAAAAGCTATAACAAATTTCCTCAAAAAAAGTTGCTAGATCAGGTTCATCATAGCTTGGAATGTTGAAGGCTCATTAGTTAAGTCAAAAGGCATAACCAAAAATTCATAATGGCCTTGATGGGTTCTAAATGCTGTTTTATGAACATCTGAAGGTTTCACTCTTATTTAATGATAACTTTCTCTTAAATCCAGCTTGGAAAAGAATTTAGAACCTCCTAATTCATCCATCAACTCATCAGCGGTAGGAATAAGAAATCTATGATGTTGTTAAGTGCCCTATAGTCCATACAAAATCTCTATGTACCATTATTTTTACCAATAAAACTAGAGAAGAAAAAGGGTTGGTGTTGGGATGTATAATACTTGAACTCATCATTTTAGAGACTAGTTTTTCAATCTCTCCCTTCTGAAAGTAAGGATAACAATTTGGTTTAACATTAACTGGAGGTGCATTTGAGCATAAGTGAATCTCGTGGTCCACCTGTCTAAATGGTGGTAAGGACTTAGGCTCCTCAAATAAGGCACTAAATTCCGTTAACAATGCATCTAATTCAACTTGCCCTTGCTGTTGTTATGGAATCTCCTTAGTAGGAACCTCATTTGGAACATGGAGACAATGACTCCTTCTATTTGTAGCTTTCGAAACTGATTTAATGACATAGGTTGTCCTACCAAGTGTTTCTCTCCTTGGAGTGTAATGTGCCATTATTTCCCAAGTAAACTCCATGGTTAAGTTCTGGAAATCCAATAAAATTGGACCCAACAACTGCATCCATTGCACTCCTAATAAAATCACCAGTGTGTGGCTCTGGTCATCCACTTCTTGACAAATATCTGTCATTTCATATATTGTTTCTGAGTTTGGAATGATAAGAACATGGGCAGAAGCCTAACATTTATGCCCCATAGAATATTTTTCATCACAATAAAAACAGAGGCATTTTTCAGGCCGTTCTTTTATTTGAGTTTGAGATAATTTTTGGATGTGAGACTTGGCTTGAGTTAAGAGTTTTTGAATCATTGGGTCTGGATGTAGTGGCTGGTTTATATCCTATGTTGTCGAAAGGCTTAGGAGTTGGGGAAATGGTTTTAACATGCGGGGTTGGCAGTATAGGAGGCAAGGGTGAGAACAATTTGGGAGGATTATTAAGCTGTTGTAGGTTGAGTTCCTGAATTTTAGGTAAGGCCATGGCTTTGGTTAGGGTCTTGGGTTGAAATGAAGCAACCTCATGTTGAATAGATGGTTTTAGCCATGAAATCAAACAACTGAGAAGAAAAGATTCTGGTAAGCCATCTACCTTGTTGGAGAGATTCTCAAAGTCCTCTTGATATTCTACGAACGAGTTTGTTTGTACCAACTTTGCCAGCTGTCCTTGATAATCCTCCAGCTCCAATGGACCAAAACGTACCATCAGGGATTGCAGAGATTCAGTCCACGACTCAATCTTGGTATTCTTTTTCTTCCATTGATATTAGGCTAAAGCTTTCCTGTCGAAGTACAATGGAGCCACTCTCAAGTGTTCCCTGGTAGCCACTTCATAATGGTTAAAATCCATGACTTGATCTTGGTATTTTTTTTCTGCCATTGATACCAGGCTAAAGCTTTCCCGTGAAATAGAATGGAGCCACTCTCAAGTGTTCCTTGGTAGCCACTTTATAATAGTCAAAATAATGCTGAATTTAAAGATCCACTCTCAATTCTCAATTGCTTGACACCACCCCTTGTCAAAGACTTAACTCCACCATGACTTTCTCTTGACAAAGAAGCAAACAAAATATCAAGATTTTGTTGTTGTTCAAGGTTAGCACTCATTGTACAAATCTTGAATGAGAGCTATTGATAAAAAACCATTGTCATACTCGCTCCTAACTTAGATCAAACTTTCAACAATTCATCTTACATTTAACTGATAGTCTGGTCTTGCTTATCCAATCGATCATCCACAGGTTTAGTGTGAGTAGCAGCGGCCATGGGTATAGGGAATGAAAGCATCAATTGATGAGAGTGAAGATGAAGAAATGACTAGAAGAAAGGAAAAATAGGGGATGAGGAACAAACAGAGAAAACGAGGAAAAATAGTTGAATTGCTTCATTATTACCTTTCCACCTTCGCTTCATTTTCTTTTGTAGCATCTTACAACTTGCAAGGCTAACTAAATTAGTTACAACGAATCCTACTCTCTAAACCTGAGTGGCTTCCTAACTTCACGTCTGGCTTTGCCCTTAGCAATTGAAGCTTCTTCCTTAGCTAACTCTTTGCCCCTTTCCTGTTGTTAGGGTGAGCCTGAATGCTGCATTGTTCTGTTCATATCAGCTTTCCCAAATTAAGCATACATTTGTACCAAACCTTATTTACACGAATAAAGAATTGAACTATTTGTGGGAGCCTTGAGGATTGATGTTGAGAAGAGGAATTGTTTGTTTGATTCAAATGAATCATTCACATTGGATGCTTAGCGTTGGTGTTGCTTCCTCCCTACTCCTCGTTCTCTCTCTTCTCTCTCTTTGATGGCTGAGGGGAGGCAAATTTGTTGTATATTATAGTGTCGGTAAATTTAGACATAGAAGGCCATATTTGCATCTTGCGAAGTAACGAAATTCTTATTCAGTTTTTAGCTTGTGAATGATCATGCTAATATTGTGTTTTAAAAGTGGGCATTTGTACCTATTATTTAAATCAATTTATATGGCACTGTTAATTTTATTTTGGTTATGAGTGAAATGTCTTTTGCTTTGAGATGAGCCCTTTGGTCGAGTGGGACTTCAAAGAAATAGCTTTGTTTTCTAAACTTTTGCACATTACTATATCATTTGGCTGTCCATATACCACATCACTTTTAGTAGGGCAGAAAACTTATGAATGTTTCTGATGAGTTTTTGTTTTTCTCTTTGATCTAATGCCTTTTTATTGATGATAGATATACCTCAACAACTAAGTCTTTTCTCGTTAGGTGGGGTCGACTATATAAATCAAACGACGCTACAATAACTTATTAAAAAATGTCACAATAACATTGAGCAACATTCAGTATAATCAATATATTAGGTCTATTATAAAACATGTCACAATAACATTGAGCAACATTCAGTATCATCAATTCAGCTTGAATTCTATGGCTTATATCCTCCTTTACTTCTCTACTATTTTGTATAATAGACCTAATATATTTAAAGCTTGTGACATGTTTTATAAGAAGATCTCCAAGTTTTATTTTTAAATTCGTATTTGTTTGGTTTTTACTAAAATTACATTTCACATATTCTATTTTATTTTTACTTATATGAAAATAATGTGTTTTCAAAGTTTGTCTCCATGATTCTAACTTCATATTTACTTCCTCTTTTAATTCACCAACTAGTACTATATCATCTGTAAAAATATACATCGAGGACCCAATTCTTAGATATGTTCAATAACTGCATACAAAATCAAGTTAAAAAGATATTATCTCATAGATGAACCTTGATTAGTTCTATAGTTGTGGAAAAATCTTTGTTCTCATTATATGTTCATACGCAAGTTATAATCCCATCGTACATATTTTTAATTGTTCGAATATCAGTAATTTTTTTTTCTAAAACCTTCCATAAAACTTCTTTCAACACTATCGTATGCCTTTTTTAAATCGATGAAAATCATATGTAAATTTTATTTATTTATTTGATATCTCTCTATTAATCTCTGTAGTAAGTAAATTGATTCTTTGTGATTTGAGCCTCTTATTTAATCTTTGCTCAATGACCTTTTTCCATAACTTTATAGTATGACTCATGAGTTTAATTTCTTATGTGCCCCTTATTTGTATAGATAGCTGTCTGTTAGGTGGCTGGAATGGATTAAGTGGATGCTGGTCAAGGCATGATTGATGACTATTTGCATTTCTTCTTGCATTATCTTATTTATTTTTGGAAAGAAGGGAGTTTTTTTGCATCTTTATTCTTTTATCTTACTGAATTTGTAATTTTATTCTTTCTTCAACCAGGATCTATCTGATTCCATTACTAGTCTAAATCTAATGGAACAAAGGACCCATGGTTATGGATATAGGGAGGGAGCAAGTGATGTTGAACGAACTCTAAAGATGTTAGAAACAGGAGTAATTGGCAGCCAGACTGCCATAGCTGAAGTAAGTCTTAACTCTTAAATCAATATCTCAAGCTGTCAGGTCTATTATTAATATTCACTTAACTTATTCTGTTTGCATCTACAGAAAACAAGTTATATGGAATGAAAAGAAAAATGTTGGTTTAAGGTTTTTTGAGAGACATATTTTCTTTTTCATTTATTAAAAATTTTGCTTTATCATTCAGGAATCAGGTATCTGGTCTAAACTCAACAGTGAAAATTACACCCAATGCATTGACCTTCCAAGAAACCATAAAAGTACGAATATTTTCATTATCATGCATACTCCTTTTACTTACCCACTCACCGTGTTATATTAAGGTTTCTCTTCTATAACTTCCCACCACTTTTATAGTGCTAGATGCGAAGACAAATGGCTACATTCTTATAAATGCTAATGGTGGTCTGAATCAGATGAGATTTGGGGTATGGCTGTCTTGGTTGCATATGGTTTATCAGAGAAGGTTATTTAGCTAGCATAATCTAATGTCTCAATATGTTGAATGCAGATATGCGACATGGTTGCTGTTGCTAAGATTATGAAGGCAACACTTGTCCTTCCTTCACTTGATCATACATCTTACTGGGCTGATGAGAGGTCAGTCTGTTTCCACCCACTATTGGATAAGAATGATCATCAAACTGATTTGATTAGAGATTAAGATAATGTTATACTACTAGATCGGATCAAGGCACTGCACAGAACTAGAGATCATTAAATTGGTGCAAGAAATGAAGTAGGATAATAGCTTTGTTCTGTAGGAGCTTATGCTGCGTCTTACAAGTATGTCATCACGTAAACTCCTACTATTGACATCATTCTGTAGACAATTTTCACAACTCTTCCCTTACTGGCACAAAAGCAGAGTTGAGAGAGATCTGACTGGTTTTTCAAATCTCTCTCTATCTCCAATCTATATGTTTTCCCCTTTTTCTATCTTCTTTTAAGTTGTCACTGATACCAAATGATGGGTTTCCAGGTTGATAATCATCTTGCACAGTGTCTCCAGTTGCAAATATGCTCGACATATTTAATTCTTTTAGTGGTCTCTGAGCTAATTTGTTTCAATTTATTTGCAGTGGCTTCAAGGATTTGTTTGACTGGCAATATTTCATTGAGACACTGAAGGATGATATTCACATAGTTGAGACATTACCACCTGCTTATGCAGGAATTGAGCCTTTCTTAAAAACTCCAATATCTTGGTCTAAGGTCAAGATAAATTGTCTATTGTCAATTTCTTTTTTAAGTCTGTAAAGATATGTTTGATTAATTATCTATTATCTTCATGTTGAAATCAGCCACTTTCTTTGAAGTAGCCAGTAGAACTTTTTACAAAAAAGAGAGCATGATATGGGTCATTATATTCATGACAAGTCACTATATGTCACAATGATAATAATTTTTTAAAATTGTATTTTTTCTTTACTTTTCCATGATGTTTAATAACAGTCAATGATTTTGCATGCTTATTGACAGGTCAATTATTACAGGATTGAGGTTCTTCCCCTCCTGAAGCAGCACAAAGTAGTCTATTTTACTCACTCTGATTCCAGGCTTGCTAACAATGGTATTCCATGCTCCATACAAAAGTTGAGATGCAGAGCCAATTACAGAGCTTTAAAATATTCTGTGCCAGTTGAAGAGCTTGGTAACACTTTAGTATCTAGAATGCGACAGAATGAAAATCCTTATCTCGCGCTTCATTTGAGGCAAGTAAAATTTCTAATATTTTAATACATGTTAATACTGAAGTTCCTTTCTCCCTTTATTCTCCTGTTTTTTTTTACCTCCGTTTTTCATTATTGCTTTTGCAATTTGCATGCATGTGGATGTGTCCGAATGCACCTGTGTGATGGGAGCTGGATATCATCATCCACTAATACGAGCATCTGAAATGATCTATTCATTTCATAGAAAGTGACTTGAATGTTTGTGGATTTATAATAAGATCAAAATGAAACAATATAACTATCTTATTTTTGTTTTCCTCTTAGCTGAAGAATCATTGACATGAAAGTTTTTCAAATTAGTTTCTGAAAATCTTTTGCCCCTCCCAAATTTTATGTAAGGCAGTATCCTATATATGTTTAGCATTCTCACTCAACCTGAAAGAAAAGTAGTGTTAAGTGGGGGTTCTGGAGAATGCTTGATTTTGACTTCTAACCATATGTAATGATCTTCTTTTCACATGGCTTGACTACTTGGCTACTTGCGTTTGTTGAATTTCTTTTGATTGAAAGGCAAAAGATGCTGAGCTACTCCTGAAATGCTGCTTCTTGTCTGTCAATAAGGTTGCTCATTCATCTGTACTTACTAGTTTCTCTTTGTCCATTTATCTCTGTACTTTTCAAAATGCAGTTATTTTTCATTTTGGTTATGGGATCAACACATTCAACCATAATTTAATTGCCAGATTGAATCATGTTCCATAAAAAGTCATCAGTATAAGAGTACCATGTATTCATAGGTGTCAGTTGAGCCAAAGATCCAATCCATGAAACATATATTTAAGTTCCTGTTAAGAAGTTGAAAATTAATTGTTCTGTTTTTAATCAGCGTACACTGTTTTCTTTTTGTTATAGATATGAGAAGGATATGCTTGCATTTACAGGCTGCAGTCACAATTTGACTGCAGAAGAAGATGAAGAACTGAAACAGATGCGATATGAAGTCAGTCACTGGAAGGAGAAAGAGATTAATGGGACTGAGAGGAGATTGCTTGGAGGATGTCCATTAACTCCTAGGGAAACTTCCCTATTGCTTAAAGCACTGGATTTTCCATCCAGCACTAGGATTTACCTGGTAGCCGGTGAAGCATATGGGAGAGGAAGTATGAAATATCTTGAGGATGACTTCCCCAACATTTTCTCTCATTCCTCTCTGTCTACTGCGGAAGAGCTGAATCCTTTCACGAATCACCAGAACATGTTGGCTGGCATAGACTATGTAGTTGCTCTTGAGAGTGATGTATTTCTTTATACTTATGATGGAAATATGGCAAAGGCAGTTCAAGGTCATAGACGCTTTGAAAACTTTAGGAAGACCATCAGTCCAGACAAGTAATACACTCTTACCCCATTACTTCTATAACTTCGATCATAATTGATCGGTGATATTCATTCTAGTTCTGTGTAAAACTGTAGCTCCTTCTGTTTTCATTATAGTTTATTTTAGTGTTTAATGCAGGATGAATTATGTTAAACTAGTTGATCAGTTGGATGAAGGAACGATTTCTTGGAAGAAGTTCAGCTCCAAGGTAAAAAAGCTTCACAAAGACCGAATTGGTGTTCCATATTTCAGAGAGTCTGGAGAAATTCCAAAGCTGGAGGAAAGTTTTTATGCAAATCCTCTGCCAGGATGTATTTGTGAAACAAGATAGTAGTAGAGACGAGGCTGAAGATTCTCTTTTACATGATGGCACGATGAGAGCTGCAAGCAAAGGGCATTGCAGCTGTGCTGTGTTATTTCGATACTTCCATGTCGGGGAGGTGGCAATGTAACTGTTCAAAAGCTGGAGCTATGTGGTAAAATGCCGTGGATTGTCCTGCTGTTGGATATATGATTACAATGGACCCAGGGGTTTAAAACTAGTGATCTAGCAGGCCAAGTATACTATTCTCAACGCACTTGGAATCAAGCTGCGTTTTCTAACCACTTTGAACGAAAGGCTTTATTCTGCCTTTTGAATTTTTTTTATACTATATGTATTGAAGTTAAAGGTTGGTGAACGCACTTGGAATCAAGCTGCGTTTTCTAACCACTTTGAACGAAAGGCTTTATTCTGCCTTTTGAATTTTTTTTTCTAATTTTATTTTATACTATATGTATTGAAGTTAAGGGTTGGTGATTCCAAATAAGTTGTTGATATTAATAGTATTAAATATCAATAAGAAAAAGTTGTGATTTTTACAGCATATGAAAAGAACCTTTTTTGTATGATGTGTCACCTGTTATTCAGTTAATCTTTGGAAAATCTTAATTTGGTAAGGGTTGTTGAATGTAGCCAATGAGCAAGGAGAAAGAGTGTGAATGGGATCAATGATTTACATTGACAGGTTCTTAAGTGTGTGTATCTATAATTATTAGGTCATGTACAAGGATAGTAGAATTAGTACAAGTCTACACCACTAGTTGTTGACATATGCATTATTTAATCTAATTGTCATACTATTCTAACATTCTTCTTTAAGTTGGAGCAGAGATTTAATCATGTTTATCTTGTTACAAATATAATAAACTATATTATCGTAAAGAGCTTTAGCAATAATGTTTGCTTGTTCGCCAATATATAATAGAATGGAGACTTAGTATCTTTTCTTGAACAAATGGCAATCATCTTCAATGTGTTTTGTTCTCTTATGAAACACAAGATTGATTGTAATATGATTAATCACGCTAAAGCTTCATAGAACTAATCCTCGTAAAATTAATCTCATCAAGCATTACATTTTCACCATTTCACAAGAAACTTCGGGCCATGACTTGATATTATGGTTCAACACTTGACCTAGCAAATACATTTTGTTACTTAGTGAAATAAGGTTAATCCCAAAAAGATGCATTAGTTAATGATTTATTTATTGGAGAGGCCCTTCCTAATTAGCTTTGAAAAAAATATTTTAAATGCCATTGACATGATTTTGATATAATATTCTGCATCCTTAGATATTTGAGTATGTACAATGGTTAATCGTCCCTTTAGATTTTTGAGTATGTTCACAACAACTTAATGCCTAGTCTTTGGAGATGACATAAAATCATTGACCATATATAGTTGTCAAAGCAGGCTTAACTCATTACGTTGGCTCAGTTAACCCATTAAGATGAGTTTGGTTGTAGATATTGCAACCCATTTAGAACTAAATGAAAATGAGCCACTTCACATAATTTATGGGTTAAATGTTTTTAGGTCGCTAATGGATTGAATTCACTCCAATAGCCCAACAATGTGTTGTCTAACGCATGTTGGTTTTTGTGGCGGATACATCAAATATATTAAATATTTTACCTTAAAATTAATTTGTAGTAGTGAAAGTAAGGGTTGATCTCATAGAGACTGATATTAATTTTTGTGAAATAGAAAAAAAGAATTTACATACTGAAAGTAAATTAATAAAGTAAAAAGAAAATGATCACAAATAATAAAAAGAGTGATTAATGATGAAAGTATTGGTTTCGGTTGATATCTATTATCAAGGAATTGTATTGATAATTGACAACATAATCAAAACTAACCTGTACTAATCAGAGATGCTGGTTGTGTTCTTCCTTGCTCTTAAAGTAGATTAAAATATCATTTATGAACACTACTACGAATTGATCCAAGTAGGGTCTAAAAATGCGATTCATATAGTCCATAAAGACAGTAGGTGCATTTGTGACCCCAAAAGATATGACTAAAAATTCGTAGTGTCCATACCGAGTTCTGAAAGCTGTTTTTGGAATGTCTTCTTCTTTAACTCTGATATGATGATATCCTAACCTTAAGTCTATCTTAGAGAAAATAATAGCTCCCTTTAATTGATCTAATAGATCGTCTATTCTGGGCAATGGATACTTATTCTTAATGATTGCCTTATTCAATTGCCTGTAATAAATGCATAATCTCAAATTGCCATATTTCTTCTTTACAAACAATACAGGCGCTCCCTAAGGTGATACGCTAGGTCTAATAAAGTTCTTTTCTAACAGCTCTTCGATTTACTTCTTAAGCTCTTGTAGTTCCAAAGGAGACATTCTATAGGGAGTGATAGAAATAGGCTTCGCCTCTGGTGCTAGATCGATGGAAAATTTCACTTTTTTCTTCGGTGGAGGTTCAGAAATTTTAGAGGGAAAAACTTCTGAAAATTCAAGGACTACTGGAATCTTAAGCAGTTCCTGTTTTATACTCGGATTGATAGTATACAGGAAAATACATTTCACATCTGCATCCTTTATCTTCTTATAGAGTCGATGAGCACTAATAATGCTATACTTTTTGTAACATCTCGTAATTTTTATTTTTAAATAATAATGTTTTGCTATAAACAATTATATTTTATTTGTTTAAAAATGATTATGTTTTGCTAAAAGCAAGTCTACTTTTAATTAAAGTAATTATTGTTTTGCTTAAAATAAATATATTGGCCTTTAATAAATTTTTATTTTCTTTTTAGAAATATTCTTTCTTTTATTATGTATAAAGATATTTATTTTTTGATTTTTTTATTAAAATTTTTATAAAGAAAAATTATGATTTAAGGGTTCAACTAAAATTTTATGAGAATGTAAATTTTTAGAAATTTTTGAGATGTTTTGGGATGAAAAACGGTATTTTTATGAATATATATGAAATAAAATAAAAATAAATCTAAATATTTAATTATTAAATAATAATAATAATAATAATAATAATAATAATAATAATAATAATAATAATAAAAGGGAAAGGAGAACATGGAAGGGAGACAGAAACTTAGAAGAGAATGAATAGTGAAATAGTGTGAATAGTATCTCCATATTTTTTCTTTAGATCTGGAGTATCTACAGGCCTCTGATCTCTAAACTAAGGGTACCATTGGATTTAGGACAGAAAATACTAAAATTTTGATTGAACAATTTCTCAAATCAGCCGTAAAATCGCCGTAGATCGAAAGTAGAAATTTTTAGAAAAAAATAAACTCTAAAACTCTTACGTAGAGACTTCAAATTGGAAATTTGACACAGTAGATGAATTCAGGAGTTAGATAAACCTTAGGGTATGAAATTTTTCAGCTATCTGACAACTTTTTATTCTTGGTGAATACTATTTTTCCGGTGATGAATAGTGTTTTTCGCTGTGAATAGTGTTTTTCGACCATGAATAGTGACCAAGTTCCTGGAGTCATTTCTTTGAATTTTGGACCCTCCAAAAAAATGCCAAATATGATCTTTTTTGAATATAATATCCGTTTTACCTGAATGTTTAGATATGGTAGACTTTGATGTGATATTAGAAATGGATTGGTTGGTAACATATCAGGCCATTTTAGAATGTCATCCGAAGATGAATAAATTCAATATTCCTGGAGAATCTTCTTTCTTTATACAAGGAGATTGTAGTGAGGTATCTAAAAATTTAATCTCTATTTTAACAGCCTATAAGTTATTACAAAAAGGTGCCAAGGATATTTAGCAATGGTTGGAGATGTTGATATGAAATATACCAGTGTAAATCAAGTTCCAATGGTTAGAGAATTTTCTGATGTAATTCCTGAGGAATTGCCAAGATCACCTCGAAACATAAAATAGAATTTGGTATTGATTTACTTTATGGAACCCAACCAGTGTCTATACCTCCATATAGAATGCTAACGATTGAACTCAAGGAATTGAAGAATTAGTTGTAAGACTTGTTAGACAAGAGATTTATACGCCCTAGTACTCTACTTGAGGTGCTCTAGATTTATTTGTGAAAAAGAAGGATGGATCATTATGACTATGTATAGATTATAGATAGTTGAATAAGGAGACAGTGTGGAATAAAAATCCATTACCTCGTATAGATGATCTGTTTGACCAGTTACAAGGTGCTCAATATTTTTTCAAAAAATTGATTTAAGATATGAGTATCATTAATTGAGGATAAGGAAAGTGGATATTCAAAAAAAAAATTTAGCCTCATGGGCATTATGAGTTCTTGGTGATGTCATTTAGTTTGAAAAATGCCCTAGCTACATTCATGGACTTAATGAATAGAATATTTAAACTATTCTTGGATAAATTTATTATTATCTTTATTAACAAAATACTAATATGTTTCGAGAGTACAGTGGATCATAAGCAACATTTGAAGATAGTTTTACCAATTCTAAGGGAGATGGTTAGTAAGGATGGTATCCAAGTTGACCCTAAGAAAGTAGAAGCAGTACAACAATGGCATGTCCTACTACATTTACAAATAAAGATCCAAATCTAACTTGTGCTTTCCATGGTTGTTTGTATTCCAATTTATTCGAGCCATAGTTGGATCAGGTACATGAGCATATGCTTGTAAAGCATCAATCAACTCCTCAGCATTTGAAGCTGAGACGAGAATTCGTCGTTCTAAGTGTGAGATGAACCTCTATTCCACAACTTGATCAAGAAAAGACAACAGACCATCAAAGAAATGGTTAACATTTAACAAACCTATTGGTTTGTGATAGATATTCAGTTGTGCCCAGGAGACTACCTGGAAAATCTGTTCTAAAATACTAAAACTCCTTGGTAAGGTAATAAAGGCATCAGCATTCTCATCATTCTAGCCATACGCTCATGCTTGGAAACTACCCTAAATTCTTCCCTAATTGTCTTCCCTATAATGTTAGATGCAGCTAGAGTTGTAGGAATAATAACTAGAACTTGACATCCTTCTACATGTGTAGCTGTAGACACACACCCCATTAACCCATGGTTACCTCCACCATACACTAAATGAATTTTTCTTCTGGCCAGCACCATACCTAAGTTTTGTGCAGCTTTCACATACTCTCTATCTTTTCTAGGACTGGAACCACAAAAGACACAAAAATTTTGAAACTGACAGAATGTGATTCCTTCTATAGCTACACATACCCTAACTTTAAGTATGAAGGTAAAGATACTAACGTGAGCATTTATAAAACTAAGAGAAGGGCATACTTACAATAGCTATGCAAATAAGCTGGACATAATTAGAACAACTATGTGAGTGATTGGTGGATATTAGTTAAATTGAAGGTGGAATTTTTTAAAAAGGACGGCAAGCATGTATATGTACAGTAGTTGTAATCGTGGTTCATATTAAGTACATAAAGAGAATAAGGTTAAGATATCACCAGAAATTTGTCTTTTCCTTGTTGTCCTTGATGAAGTATTGATGTCTTGATTCTTGTAGGAAAGTTGTAAGTGATAGGCGTAATTGTAAAGAAAAAGAGTGAAAATGCAAACAAGTTAATTGTTGAAGAGGGACAATCAAATAGTTTATTTTGTTTTCCTAATGTTCTTGCCAAGTCGACTATCGATATTATTAAGTTGACTAGCTATTTTGAGAATTTTTAATTTAGACTGGTTTATTTTACAGTTGATTGATTACATCTATTTTGAAGTAATCAATTGCATCCTACTAGTTAATTATGTATTCTTTGTTTTTCACAGACTTTTATAAGCTCAGAAATGTTTCTTTTCCACCGAATATCAATAGCTTTAAAGTAGATTTTGGCACATATATTCAAAACTTGGGGCCACCAATTTTTGCCAAAATAATAGCCAGATTTTGTTTATAGATTTTCAAGAATTACGACTACCGATTTTAATTTTCTTTCAATGCTTAGTCTAAATTTTTGACTTACTATTTTGGCATTGTTCTTTATTATGATTTTCGTCTATTCTACTGTATTATTCCTTATTAATGTTTGGCATTAAATACAAAGTTCTTTTCCCTCGTTAGAAGAAAAGTTAATTTCTTTTTTTTTGAAACTCAGCTTTTATGGTGTCAAAGTGGTTAGTAGGTTAAATTATAAATATTTTGAAAGAATTTATCTAATAAAGAACGCATTTTAAAAAAATTCTTTATATCAAGTATGTATAACTGTGTAAGTTGGCAGATTATGTGCAAATTAGAAAGAATAATAAGTTTACAATATATACTGATTGGGTATTAAGGTATGAAGAACATGTAAGTTTACCTAATGTGGTTGAGAAGGGAAAGGAGAATAATTTGAGAACCATGTTCGAAAATAATGTAAAGTGATCAATGTATTTGTGTTAAGGGTTTATACCATGCTAAGTTAAGTCTAGTATCTAGGATGTATCGAGGATGTGAATTATGTTGAGGTTGGAAATTCACGATTGAATAATTATTAAGAAATGAGATTTTAGAAAAGTTATAGATTTTGAATATTGATAACCCCAAGGCAATAAGGATATACTAACATGTGAAAAAAATTGTACTAGTATAATAGTAAAAAGAATATACAAGTGATATTTCTTTTGTTAATTTAGTGTGTCAGCAAGTAAAAATTGAATATATTGTTTCAAGAGAGCTAATAGGAAGTTTAGGATTTTAGCTACATTATAGTATAACTGATAGTAAATTTAAATGATGTGTTTATACATTAGAAGTTATGCTTTAGGTATTTTTCTATAATTTTGGTGAAATTTTGGAGAAAATCATTTATCCTTAGTTGAACTTGCCCTTATCAGTAATAATTAGGCCAACATACAAATGGCACCATTTGAGATTTACATGAAAAAAAAACATTGTAGGTCTTCTAATAGGCGATTGAGCTAAGTGAAGTTAAGTTTTTGGGATCTAATTTGGAATGAAATGCAATAGAAAGAGTATAAGCAATAAAAGAGAAGTTGTTGGTAGCTAAAGCAAGCATAAATATTGTGTTGATGGTAAAAGTCAAGACTTAAATTTGTAGTGGGTTAACTTATATTCTCAAGAATTTCTCCAAGTGATGTGATTTGGAAAAAAATGGAAGTTGAATCCTCGATATATAGACCCTTTTTGAATCTTCGATAGAGTAGGTGCTATAGTATATCGCATAGCCTTGCCACCAGAACTGAGTGATGTTCATCTAGTTTTTATGTATCAATATTAAGAAAATGCCTACTAGATTCTTCTTACGATATTCAAACCTAAGAAATTCAATTGGATAAGAATTTAACTTATGAGGAAAGACCAATGTTCATTGTTAATCGGTAAGTAAAAAAAAAAGTTGTGTTCAAAGGAAATCCCTATGGTTAAGTGTATATGGCAAAATCACTCAAGTGAGGAAGCCACCTGGGAAGTACAAGATGACATGCGAATGAGATATTCCCAATTATTTGAGTAATAAGGTTGGTAACTCTGAATTATATCTTGACTTCATTCCCAACATGTGGAAGGATGGTTGAAATTCGGGAACCGAATTTTTTAAGGGGGGAAGAATGTAGTATATCGTAATTTTTAAATAATAATGTTTTATGACAAAAATAATATTTTTATTTTAAATGATTATGTTTTGCTGAAAGCAAATATATTTTTAATTAAAATGATTTTTCTTATACTTAAAATAATTATATTGTCCTCTATTAAATTGTTATGTTATTTGTAGAAATATTCTTTCTTTTATTATGTATAAAGATATTTATTTTGTGATTTGTTTTATTAATCTTTTTATTAAGAAAAGTCATGGTTTAAGAGTTCAACTAAAGTTTTATAAGAATGTAAATTTTTAAAAGCTTTTGGAATATTTTAGGATGAAAAATAGTATATATATATGTATATAATGAAAATACTAATAATAAATTTTAAATATTTAATTATTAAGTAATAATAAATAAAAAAGAAAGAAAAAGGAGGAAGGGGAGACGGAAGTGAGGAATACGAATTTCGATTTCCGTAACTGATGAATAGTGTAAATAGTATAAATAGTAACTTTTATTTTTCTCTCTAGATCTAAAGTGCCTATTGGCTTCTAATCTAAAAACTAAGGGTACCACTGGATTCAGGACGGAGAATACTAGGATTTTGACTGAACAACTTTTCAAATCAGCCACAGAATCACCGCAGATCAGAAGTAGAAAATCTTAGAAAAAAGTAAGTTCTGAAACTTCTACTTAGATACTTCAAATTAGAAATCTGACACCGTAGATGGATTCAGGAGCTAAATAAACCTTTGGAATTGAATTTTTTCAACCATCTAACAACTTTTTGTACGTCGTGAATAGTAAATCCAGCGGGTATGAATAGTGTTTTTTAGCTGTGAATAGTGATTTTATGTGTGATGAATAGTGTTTTTCGGCGATGAATAGTGACTAGCGTTTACCAAGCTCCTGGGGTCATTTCCTATATCTTTGGACCCTCCGTATTCGTTTTTAAGTTCCATTTGATCAGATTTGACTTGAAAAATTACATTTGGGGTTGTCCAACCTGGATCCTTGACCTGTGAGTAGATAATTCTTTCTATGACTTACCCCATACTCTTCTTGAACTTAAAATGTATAATTGGTTATATTTACAAATTATTTATGCTATCATAAGTTTCTGAAATCTGTTAAAATATCTGTTTAACTTACGAACTGGTACATAGTTCAAGAAGAGTATGGTTTTACAAATAGTTTTTGAAACTCATTGAATATGTGGTTCTAAATGTATTTATCATTATTAGGTAAAGTGAATATTATGTGCATGAGGCGTTGATTTATAAAACTATAAAGTTACTTATTATGATTGAATGGCAAGCGTAAAGCTCATAACGAGTTGCTTGATAATTATACATTGCATTTGATGAATATACATATATATATATATATATATATATATATATATATATATATATATATATATATATATATATATATATATATATATATATATATATGCATTTATATGTATGGATGAATATCAACGGGTTGTATGGCTTGTGACAGTACCGAGTAGGGGACGCCCTATTAGCTTGAGTGACCCAAGAGAGAGCCACTCCAACTGGTTGACATTGGTAATGTGAGGAGGCAGATGGGTGATGAACTCACATTCCTTGATCATTATTGTGACTGTAGTCGATCGGTCACTATGCGTATAGAAAATGATTGAATTGAGTGTGTAGGTTGACCAGATTGCCAAGTGAGGCAGATCATTTTAAATTGAGTATGCCAGATCACCGAGTGAGGCAGGTGTGTTAAAAGTTATAACTTTATCTCAAAAGGTTAATATTTTACTATAGTTTATATAGCTGAGCATAACATTTGTTTAATGATTATACCCTATTGAATATAGTTTTGGATATCTGAATATCATTTTATTTGAGAATATTTGAATTACGGGTCCCATATGGATGTACTTCTAAACTTTATTTTCTATGTGACAAATTTTTAAACATGAGTACATCTATATGCTGACCTAAGAGGTCATAGGAGGTATTATCTGCTCACTAAATTATCAAACTTACTACATGATATTTCCACATTTTTCAGATAAGAATATAGAGTCTGATCCTACAGATAGGTGATCAGTTAGGTGACATATTCTTTGGATGAGTCTACATTGCTTTCAAGGCTCACAGTTTTGAATTATACTGTATTTGTATTCTAGAGTGTGCTCTGAACGCCATAGGCAGGATCCCTACATCTGTTATTACTTTGACATTTATAACTTGATCTGTATAATGTATATACATGAGAGAACCTATATGTATCTATTTCTATGACAAAGAATAGTGTTATGCATGTTATGAAAAATATATGATTGCAGAAAAAAAATGTTTGTTTCACCTACTCATAATTTGGGGGCATTACTCACCCAAGCCATCTGTTGGGCCATGAAGGTGCTAATATCCACTATATGACCGTGTAACATGGCTTAAATAAAATAAAGCTCTCTTTTATTTGCAACCCCATCACTTTTAACTTTACCCAAAACGGTATGAGCCATCAAGTGCTGTAAATATCTAAAAGTGGGATAACAAATAAAAGAGGCTATCGAACTTGATGCATCATATTGCCCCCCAACAGAAATAGAGTTCCAAAAATGTTGAGAAAGAAAACATGAGGGGACTGATCTATCCCCCCTGGGAGGCAATATGAATAATGCATTAAATTGAACTAATGATAAATGAATTGTTGGGTCAAATAATCTAAAGTTAATGCGGCCTTGCTCGACGTTAAGACCCCGAAACAGAACCACATGAATTGAATTGAGAAACTCTAAGTTGGTTCTGGCATAGGTCGAGTAACATAATCCAATGAATGTATTCCATCCAATCTGATCAACGAGATAGCGGACGTAAATTAAAAGTTCTAATGAATCGAAATACTTCTCATCTACGTACCGGGTACACAACATTCCCCGTTTAACTAGAGTATCATATCGTGTTCGTTGATTATCATCAACAAATATGATACCATACTCATTTATTTGATGAGGAGGTTAGGATAGTCTTTGAATCCGTCCTCTACCTTGTTGCTGAGATAGGGAGGAAGATTGGCTAGTTCTAACTCTTTTAGGACCCATTTATAATGATATCAGATAAAATCTAATGGGGAGAGGGATATTTAGACACCAAAATCAATAATGGATTATTTGCAAATGATACTAACTAATCTAGGATACTAGAAAATAATCAAGTGCAAATCAGAAAATAATTCAATGTGTGCAATCAATCCAAACCAAATACAGATGAACAAACGGCAGCAACCAAGAGGAATAATCCAAAAATTTCAAGGCCAATATGAAATTCCAAATTTAGTAAGGATGTGTTGATCAATTCAAAATCAGTTGCAATATTCAAAGCAGGTTTTAGCCAGAAAATGCCAAAAAAATTTAGTAACAGTATCAGCAAATTTCCAATTTTAGCTAATCCAGAATATTCAGCTAAACCAGGCAAAAAACGCAAGGCAATTTTTAGTGCACACTGGGTGTTGAGAATCAAAGAAATTTAGAGTAATGCAGTTTTAGAAAAGTGTTGCCCTCAAATATTCCCAATGCTATATTTGTTTTCTAGAAAGTACCAAGGTAATTCAGTGAATCATAGATTGAGCAAACAACATTAACCAACATTAACAAGCAGCAGAGTTTTTACCAAAACAATTGTCTAGTGAAACAATTGGTAGTGCAAAGTAGAGAAGTTCAAGATTCAAACCATGTAACTGTAAAGCACTAAACTTTATTTAAATCAGCCAATGTAAAAATAAAAAATTTAAGCACACTTGCATCCCAAAATTTGTAGTAAATGCTTAGAAAGACCAGTGCCACATGCAAGAGAAGCAAAGAGCAGAAAATTCCAATCCAGTAACAACCAGAAAATTCAATAATAATGCAATTCAAATTCTGCAGAAATTCTTGCCAAAAATAGTCTGACTAACCCCATGCAGATAAACCATCCAGCAAGTCCAACAATTGCAACAAGCAGGGAATGCCAATCTAGGAAATTTATTTTAAGTATAGAGAATTGAGATAATTAAACCAGAAAACCAAGTCTAACAAATTACTAGTGCAAAAGAGTTCTAATAGGATATTCAACATCAATCATTAGGGATAAGTGCAGTAACATTATCAAATTAGGCAATGCAAGATGAAATTTAAGCATACATAATTCTAAATGCAGCTTTTAATTCTCAGGTAACCCAGTCCAGCATTCAACCATAATTTCCTATCCAGAAAAAAAATACAAAATTAGAGGATCATGAGTTACTTGGAGGGGGAGAAACAAGTGAGGCTAACAGCAAGGAATGTAGTCACGAGTGAGTTCAGCAGCAAGGTGAAGCCACGAATAGGGAGCAGAGGGACAATAGTATGGATTGGTGATGGCTCTGGATAAAGGTACGGGTAAAAGCTGGGTACAGAAGAATAGAAAGAAGAGGGAGGTAGGTGAGGGAGAGAGCTCGGGTTGCAGAGGAAATGGGAAGGAGGAGCACGAGAAAGGGAAATTGGGTTGACGGAGATGGAAGAATGGAGGAGATGGACACGGGAATGGCTGGGTAAGGCATAGGAAAAAGGGAGGAAGAAGCACGAAAAGGAAGGAATGAACATAGGCTAAGGCACGGTGAGAATAAACTGAGACACGAGAGAAGAGAAGAAAAGAAAAATAGGGCAAAAATACTTACCTGGGCCCGAAGCACGGCCATGCTTTGCAGCACGGCACACCTATGCTTCGGACTGGACTCCTAAATTTCTTGGAACATGTTGTATTGAGCAACACAGGAGGGGTGTGTTTGGACCTAGACATGGGGCACGTCTATGGTTGGAGACACGGCTTGCCCGTGCTTGGTGCTAGAGGTCCAATTTCGTTTTGGAATTAGCCCGTGTTCGCTGGCATAGAAAGGGTGTGCTAAGGCTGGATGTGGGGCACGGCCATGTCAGTTGACATGGCTTGCTTGTGCTTGGTGTTGGAGTCACCAAATATGCAAAATTTTGGCTTGTGCTTGGTGTTGGAGTCACCAAATATGCAAAATTTTGGCTTGTGCTCTGTGACACGGGCTACCCATGTTTCATGTTGGAATGTGTTTTTATTCGAATTTTGCCTCAGTTTTTGCTCTTTCTGAATTCCCTTTGCATATCATTCATTTCTCCAACCTTGGGGACATGGAATTGGCTTGAGAAACAAATGGAAACACTCATTAAACTTCTAACTAAATAAATTAATAAAAATTGAAGACAAAAACAAAACCAAAATTATTAAAACAAAGAAAAAGGAAATTCAAAGATTTAAAATGTCGGTTGCCTGCCATAAAGTGCTTGTTTAAAGTCATTTGCTTGACTCCTTTGCACTTTATGAGATTAATGAGGGCTCTAAGAGAGCTTGGGTGGCTCTCTTTTCAACTGGTTGTCCCGTGACAAAGTGCTTGAGGTGTTGTCCATTAACTTTGAAGGATCTGGTTGCTTCACTTCATATTTCCACTACTCTATATGGGACAACTTGAATCACTTGGAATGGACCAGAAAAATGAAAACGAAGCTTTCTAGGGAAAAGCTTCAGCCTTGAATTAAATATTAGGACCCAATCTCCTACTTGAAATTTACGTCTCAAGATGTGTTTATCATGCCATTTCTTTGTTCTCTCTTTATACATCCTAGCACTTTCATATGCATCAAGTCTCAGCTCATCTAGCTCATTCAATTATAAACTTATCCTCTTTCCAGCAGCGCTTAAGTCAAAGTTAATCATCTTTATTGCCCAATATGCCTTATGTTCGAGCTCTATTGGCAAGTGGCAAGGCTTTCCATATATCAACTGAAAGGGTGTGGTGCCTATTAGTGTTTTATATGCTATTCTATAGGCCCATAGTACATCATCAGGCTTGAGAGACTAATACTTTCTTGCTTTTGATACAGTCTTCTCCAATATAGCCTTGATTTCCCTATTAGATATCTCAACTTGTCCATTTGTTTGGGGATGATATGCTAAAGCCATTTTATGAGTAACTCTATATTTCGTCAAAAAGGTTCTGAAGTTGTTGCTTAGTGATGTGGGAACCACCATCACTTATTATAGCTCGGGGAACTCCAAACCTTGGAAAAATACTCTCTTGAAGAGTTTGGCAACCACTCTAGCATCATTAGTGGGAGATGCCACTGGTTTTACCCACTTAGACACATAATCCATAACTACTAGGATATATCTATTCCCACATGAAGATGGAAAGGGGCCCATGAAATCAATACCCCAAACATCAAATATCTCCACTTCTAAAATATTATTTAGGGGCATCTCCTTCTTCCTTGATATATTGCCAATTCTTTGACACCGATCACAAGCTTTTACAAAGGAATGCACATCTTTGAAAAGCGAAGGCCAATAAAAACCAACTTGAAGAATTTTGACTGCAATCTTTAAGTTGCTAGTATGGCCTCCATAAGGTGAGTTATAACAATGGTATATGACACTATGTACCTCTTCCTCTGGAATACACCTACGGAAGATGCCATATACACACCATTTGTAAAGGCATGGATCATCCTAGTAGTACAATTTGATATCAGAGAAAAATTTCTTTCTCCGATGGTAGCTCAACTCTTCTGATAAAATCCTGCATGCTAGATAATTTACAAAATCTGCATACCAAGGAGCACCGGTATGAGTGACTATAAGGAGTTGGTCATCAGGAAAAGAATCGTCTATAGGAAACTCATCTTTATCATTTCTCATTAAATCTTGTCTTAACCTTGAAAGATGATCCGTTACCACATTCTCTATTATTTTCTTATCCCGAATCACAAGATCAAATTCCTGTAATAGAAGTATCCATCTAATCAATCTTGGCTTGACATCCTTCTTACTCGTCAAATATTTGATGGCAGCATGGTCTGTATATATTATGACTTCAGATCCCAAAAAATATTGGTAGAATTTGTCAATTTCAAATACTACTACCAGGAGCTTCTTTTCTGGTAGAATAATTGAATTGAGCTTCATCCAGGGTTTTGCTGGCATAGTAAATAACATAGGACTTTTTATCTCTTCTTTGCCCAAGTACAGCTACAACATCATAGTCACTTGCATCACACATAATTTTAAAGGAAAGGCTCTAATTAAGAGGTTGGATGATGGGTGCACATATTAGTTCCTCCTTTAACCTATGAAAAGAATGTAAACAGTCATTATCAAATAAGAAGGGAGTGTCCATAATAAGTAAATTAGTTAAGGGTTTAGAAATTTTAAAGAAGTCTTGAATAAATTTTCTATAAAAGCCTACATGCCCAAGAAAACTTCTCACTTCCTTAACATTAGATGGTGGTGGCATTGTCTAGATTGCCTCAATTTTGCTTTGTCCACCTTAATCCCTCTCTCAGACACCAAGTGTCCAAGTACTATTCCTTCCCTTACCATAAAGTGGTATTTTTCCCAGTTTAATACTAGGTTGACTTCCTCACATCTTTTGAGCACCAGTGTTAAATTATTTAAGAAATTATTAATTGAGGTACCCTAGACAAAAAAATCATCCATAAATACTTCCATTAAATCTTCAATAAAATCTGAGAAAATAGCCATCATACACCTTTGGAAGTGATCCTTACGAGTGACCTTATTCAGTTTTCTATAATCAATGCACAAATGCCAACCCGTAACAGCTCTAGTAGGAATTAATTCATCATTGTCATTCTTAATAATAGTCATACCTCCCTTTTTAAGAACCACATGAATAGGACTTACCCATTCACTATCTGAAATAAGATATATGATACCTGCATCAAGTAATTTGAGCACCTCCTTCTTGACTACTTCTTTCAAGTTTAGATTTAGTCTCATTTGGTGCTCTCTAGAAGGTTTATGATCATTATTAAGTATAATGTGAAGCATGCAAATAGATGGTCTAATGCATTTTATGTTATCAATGCTATACCCAATCACGTTCTTAAACTTTATGAGTACATCTAATAACTTACCAGTTTCTTCAACATTCAATTCAGCATTCATAATTACTGGACATGAAGAGTCAGGGTCCAAAAATTCATACCTTAAATTGGATGGAAGTGGTTTGAGTTCTACCTTAGGTTCCTTAATTTCCTCTACAATTGCTGATTTTTGATTGAGATCCAATTCTAGTTTTTCAACTTTTTCTTTTGAGGTGAGCATGGGATTCTTATCGAGCAATTGAGCATATGTACCAGCCTCTACCTGTTTAGCACAAGAAATAGGAATTTCCACAAGGCAAAGCTCAAGTGGGTTAGTAGAACAAAAACTCACTGCATTATCAACCATATTCTGCTCAATTACATTAATCATGCAACAATAATCATCTAAAGATGGGCATTTCATTGCTTCATTTTAATTGAATTCAATCTTTTCATCCCCTACATTCAAGGAAAGCTTTCCATCTTTTACATTGCTAAATGCACCTACAGTGGCTAGGAAAGGCCTTCCAAGAATGATGGAGATTTGGTTATCTTTTTCCATATCTAAAATAACAAAATCAATAGGTATGAAAAATTTACTTCCCTTTAAAGGAACATCCTCTAATATAACTACCAGATGTGTAACAGATCGGTCCGCCAACTAGAGGGAAAGAGTGGTAGGCTTCAAATCACCCATTTAGAGCTTCTTGCATATAGATAATGGCATGAGACTTACACTTGCTCCAAGATCACATAAAGCTCTAGTAATGTGGACATCTCCAATGGAACAAGGTATAGAGAAGCTTCTAGGGTCCTTGAGTTTATGAGGAAATTTATTCTGGATTAATGCATTGCACTATTTAGTTAATGCCACTGAGGCATACTCCTCAATCTTCCTCTTGTTTGAGAGGATTTTCTTCAAGAATTTACCATAAAAAGGCATAAAAATATAGCTTCCAAGAATTGAATATTAACGTGCAACTTTTTCAGCACATCAAGAAAATTTCCATATTACTTTTCCAATTTGTCTTTAGCAAGTCTCTCGGGAAAAGGAATTAGTGGCTTGTATAGTTCAGGAGCCAAATATTTAGGCTCTTCTTCCTCTTTCCTTTCACTAATTTGTTCTTCTTCTACAGTTGCTTGTTCAGGCAAATCTTTCAATTCTTCCTCCTTATCTTCCTCTTTTTCCACTGACTCACCCAATTGCTTACCACTTCTCAAAGTGATAGCCTTGCAATGTTCTCTTGGATTCTCAAGTTGGCCAGGGAATTTGCCAAAGTTTCTATTTGTAGAGATGGCTTGTTGTGCTATCTATGTTTCTACCATTTTATTATGAGTAGCAAGAGAGTCAACCTTAGAGGCTAATTCTTTTATGACCTCACTCATTGAGTGGTTCTGGGCTCTGAAATCATCATTTTGTTTACTTTGAGTAGCAATAAAATTCTCCATCAGAGCCTTTAGATTTGACTTTGGCTGTGTAGGAATGTTGTAAGAGAGATTTAGGTGATTTCTTCAGCCTATATTGTAAGTGTTATTGTAGAGATTGTTTCTCTGGTTGTTGTTATTCAAAAAATTTACCTGTTCACAATCTTGAGGTGCAAATTTCAAAGCTGGCATTCATTGGCTATATGGCCAACACATCCACAGATCTCACATGTAGGAGATGGAGGAGAACCAACATCATTTATGCTCAATTTATCTAGCTTCTGAAATAATGCATCAACTTTAGAAGTGAGATGATTAAACGCATCTATTTAATACATACTTGCTGGTTTTCTTGGTTGCCTCTAACTTAACCATGAGTAGTGATTATGAACCATATCTTTAATCAGTTCATATGCCTCATCAACTGTTTTGTTCTTTAGGGCTCCTCCTGCAGCACTATCCACAGACATTCGGGTGTTGTAAATTAGTCCATTGTAGAACGTATGGACTATGAGCTATTTTTCTAACCCATGGTGTGGGAATATTCTGAGGAGCTCTTTAAATATCTCCCAAGCTTCATACAAAGACTCACCATCTTTTTAAGCAAAAGTAGTTATTTGATTTCTAAGATGGGTTGTCTTACTTGGTGGGAAATACTTGGTCAAGAAAGCTTGAGAAAGTTGCTGCCAAGTAGTGATGGACCCAAATGTAAGAGAGTGCAACCATGCACGAGCATTGTCCCTTAGAGAGAATGGGAACGATCTCAATCTAATGGCATTAGATGATACTCCATTCAGCTTCAATGTGTCACAGTAATCCAAAAAGACTGATAGATCGAGATTGGGGTCTTTAGTAGGTGACCCTCCAAATTGATTTTGTTGAACCATCTGTAGAAGAAAAGGCTTCAGCTTAAAGTTGTTGGCCTCAAAAACTGGTTTAACAATGCTTGTGTTTAGGCTATGTGTATCTAGAGTGGAAAAATCCTTAAGAGATTGGTTATCTCTATCTGCCATAGTAGGTGGTGTAGGATGATCTTGCTACTATTTTCTTCTTCTCCTTCGTAAGGTTGGTTCAATCTCCGGGTCAAATTCAGCAAAGAATTCACGATCCCTTCGTATAAAAGAGCAACACACCTATAAATAAAGAAAAAGGAATGAAAATAAGCAAGATAGAATTATGCAAAAAAAGTAAAAGAAAAAGATCTAGTCTAGCTATTTCGTAAAATATCTAATATTGATAATTGTTCTACAGCAACGGCACCAAAAACTTGTTGTGTGTGTTTTATAAATAATTGCAAGTGCACAATGTAGCTGTAGCTAGTTTAGTGAATACGAGTCATATCCCACATAGAACAATGGTGAATTACTAGACCTCTACAAAATATGCTATCTAAATCAATGCAATTCGATAAGAGAGTGTGTCACAATTAAGTAAATAAGTGATTCAATTAAGAAAAGCCTAGGGTTAGGGTTTATCACACTTATGATATTCAACATTCAATATGTACTTCTAATTGCAATTATCTAGGTAATTAGGGATGGTTTAACCTTAATTAACTAATAATCTCTTTCAAGTGTTACTAATCGTACCTAGGTTAATCCAATTGCCTACTTTCGTGGTTCTTAGTTCAACCTAGGTCCATTAAGTTCTATGCCAACCACGAAATGCAATTAATTAGTTTTCTCATGACAAATAATTGATTCAATTCTTAGAGAACCTTAAACTAATTTCATGATTAAGATATCCCTAATCTAATCAACTATTAAGTTTCGGTATTAACTTTCACCTTTTAGTTCATCAGTTAATAACCTAAGACGTAAAAAATTGGTGATTAGGCATTCTATCAACTCTTAAACATGCATATAATAGTTAATCCTAATTAATCCACAAATAATCGCAATTAAGGTTCCAAAATTCAATTAGCATAGTATCATCATATCATAAGTGGGTTTACTGCAACCCTTGATCAATATCTACTCATGCATAATGGAAATATAAATCATAATCCAATTAATTGAATAACTCATAAGTGTTCTGTAATAAATTTTTGTTCTTTTATTTATTATTATACAATATAAAGTACACATACATATCATTAATCAAAACGTACATACAATATTTCAAACACATAAATATCTACATCTTATTTATTTTGGTTGACCAATTCCGGAGATTCGGGTGCGGGTGGTTGCACCTTCACCGGGATCTATGCCAACTCGCCCACAAACATTTTATTTAGGATCTGTCCATCATAGAATAACTCGATCCAACGTGCACTAAAAGCCAGAGCTATAGAAAATCTGCATAACTAATTTTCTGAACATGATATGGAAATATAGTGAGAATTAAATCTCAGTAAGTTCAACAATAAATCATCATCAATATAGCTCATCACGTCATGTTCAGTAAGTTCAACAATAAATCTTCATTTTCTTTATGCTTGGCCTTTAGTCAATTTCTTCTTATTTATATCATTTCTAACATATGTTCTTACAAATTTATAGAGCATTTTCTTCCAATTTGATTTCTACTATTACCCTATAGTTAAAGAGGTTCATCTAGGGTAGAAAAAATATTGAAAATAGGCTTCATCAGCTTCCAACACGGTCTGACCATGTTCCAGGACACGGCCATGCTTTAAAAATACTTCAAATGTACTAAAAAAATAGCCCCGAACATGGCTAACCCATGCTTGAAGCACCTAGAACACGGCCAGGCCGTGGTCTGTGACCTTTGCTCACTAATCAGAGCATAACTACCTCATTTTAACTTCGATTGAGGTGATCTTGGTGTTTATGGAAAGTTAAGACAATTATCTAAAACTATTATTTTAATCATATCAGCCAAATAGTAATAAATCTTGGTGTTATTACTCTCTTAAATTTAATATTAGTTTTTCTCAGGTAGGTTCTAACCTTTACTTACTAATCTGACTATATCTCCCACATACGAATTCCAAATTAAGTGATTCCAGTGGCTAAACATCCATGACACATAAATAGATAATTCATAGGTTAAAAATTTATTTTAATTCCTTATATAAGTTTCCCAGAAATTAAAACACCGAAGCTATCCTAACATATTCTTCCCTGATTAACCATTTTTTGACCATTGTTTAGTAATTGGAACATATCTACCTCATATGAACTCTAAATTGAATGATTCTAGTGGCTACAAATCCGTGACATAAATAGCTATAATTCTTATGTTAACCATTTATTTTAATTCAATATAGATAATTCTCAGAAATTAAAATACAGAAGTTATTCTAACATATTTTTCCCTGATGAACCATTTTCTGACCTTTGACAACTAATCAGCTCATATCTTCCTCATATGGACTCCAATTGGAATGATTCCAGTGGCTAAAAATCTGTGACACACATAGCTATAATTCTTATGTTAATCATTTATTTTAATTGCATACAGATAATTCCCAGAAATTAAAACACAGAAGCTATCCTAACATATTCTTCCCTGATGAACCATTTTCTGACCTTTGATTACTAATCAGACTATATCTACCTCATATGGACTTCAAATTGAATGATTCCAGTGGTTAAAAATCCGTGACACATATATCTTTAATTCTTATGTTAACAATTTATTTTAATTCCTTATAGATTGTTCCCAGAAAATAAAACACCGAAGCTTAAAATTCTGTCACCCATAGCCATACCCATGCAGAACTATCTACACCAACCTAAGTATTCAAATATACATCACATGCAAGATCAATATGTAAAATGATATAGCAACATCCACGACCAATCATCAAAGTTTTAAGATCAAAATCTCTTATAAATATTATAAGTTTCAAAAGTTTTCTTCAAAAAGAAATATTGTTAAACTTACCTGGAGCACTTAGTCCCCTAGACTTCTCATTCCTCTTTCTTCCTTTCATCCTCTCCTTTCCTCACTCTACCTTGCTTCTATTTTTCCTCTCCCTCAGTTAGACGAAATTCTAATGTTGTAAGGTTGGGTTTTCTTATATAGACCACCAAATAATTCACCTTTCATGATCATGGGTCTACCTTATCACAATTAGGATACACTTTGTTAAATTTTTGGAAAACAAACAACTTATGTTCTTGTCTTCTTTTTCCTTAGTCGAGATATGCATAGGAAAAGGAGATTTTTATTTTGAAAATTATGATGATATGTTCTTAAGATAAGGGACAAGGCCCCTTTAATTTAGGGATTCATTTCCATTTTCTTTTGTCTTAAACAAGTATGATAGGTTTGCCTTTTTAGGTGGCAAATTTCTAGCCCTTGAATCTCCATTATTTGGTTGATATTATTTGTGTGGGATAGGAATGTTTTGTCCTAATGCCATGTATTATCATACCACTTGCTAAAATTATGAGTGTAGGATATAGATTTTTTTGTCCTAAAGCCTTGTATTATCATGCCACTTGCCAAAATTATGAATGTAGAATCACACTACTTGCTAAATTTTTATCTTAATGCCATGTAACCTAATCTTTATTATTATTACATTATTATATCATCACCTAATTTATTTTATTTTATTTTTCTCTTGGATTTGGGCTTATTCCTACCCATTTTCTTTGCTTTGGATAAAATTCTACCTTTCTTGGAGGGCTTGGTCATATTTTCATAATTTTTGGGCTATTAGTCCAATTATTATATCCTAGTCGAAGTCTTTGTTTTATTTCTTGCTTAGGTTATCCAATGGGCTTGCTAGAAACTTATGTGAAGTGAAAAAACTCTATATGAAGTGTCCATAGGTAAAAGCCCAATGTATGGGTAAAGATTTTAAACTTAGTAACTCTAGTTCTTGAATTAGGAAAAATTACCCTAATCCAATGTTCTTAAAATTTTCAGACCTTTACTTGTTTCTAAAAGTTTATCTTCCTTATCCAAGAATTTTGCATCACTTTAGTATGTTATTTCTAATTTCTTTCCTATTAGGTTTTCCCTCTTTATTTGTTCTCTTAATGTTAGAAACATTTTCTATGCATATACATAAGGTGAAGAATATCTAAGGATTATATTTTCTTAGATATCTAAAATATTGTCTAATAAATTTTATTTCCTTAATTAAATATTTTTGTACTTTTATTAATAAAAGAAACGAAATTAGGGATGTTACATGTTCAATACAATCAAAGAGAAATAATAGAAGTAGAAGTAGAAGTAGAAGTAAAGATGGAAAGATAAAACCTGGTTGTAGAATGTATTGAATACAAACTTCAATCAATGTAATTTATACTCTAGATGCATAAAGTAATCACTAATCCTACTCTAAACCTAATCTAATTGTGTTTCTTAAGCTTAAAACTGAGTAAAAGTAAGTCTATATGAATCTGGATGCCTTTGGCTACGTTTCCACCTGAATATATATAACTTTGGTTGCTGAAAAACTTTGAAAAATGTGGACTATATGGACACGAAGCATGACCGTGCTTCATGACACGTCCTGGCCGTGTTTCATGCTGGAAAATTGGGAATAAGCACGTTCTTTGCATAGGGCACTGCTTGGCCGTTCTTCCTGCAACACCTAGCATGGCCTGGCCGTGTTCGAGGTTTCCAAGCTCATTTCTTGCCAATTTCTTCTGGTTTGCATCCTTGCTTCCTCCTCAGCATGTTCTAAGTCCATATGACTCCTCACATAAGTGTTTTCCCTTGCTTCTTTTCCTCTTTTGCTCACCTACAAACATAAAGCAAACCAAAACAGTATCCAAAGCAAAGCATAAACAAAAGTAGGAAAATAATCACAAGTTTACTATTAATTAGGGGATAAAATATAACTATTAAACATTCAATTTTTCCCTTTATCACCCATGGGTATCTGAGGTGGTGAAATATTTTAGAGATCGGTTATCATGATTCATCATGGTGGGTGGTTAATGATGTTGATGCTTCCTTCTTATTCTGCGTAGTATGCGTTCAATTTTAGGGTCCAATTTAGCAAAATACTCTCGGGCTCTATGCATATAAGAATGGCACACCTACAAAAGAAATAAGGGGCAAAACCAACAAGGTAAAATATGCAAAAAACATTAAAATAAAAAGGATCTATTATAGCTATTTCATAAAATAAACTAATATTGATAAAATTGGTCCCCGACAACGGAGCCAAAACTTTTTTGTGTTTGTTTATTTAATAACCACAAGTACATGATGTAGTTGTAGCTAGTCTGGCAAGTAGGGTTCATATCCCATAGAGACCAATGATCAATTACTAGTATTTTACGAAGTAAGCTATCTAAATCAATATATTTCGATCAGAATAGTGAATGAGAAATCACGATTAATTAAACTAGATATTCAATTATAAAAGCCTAGGGTTAGGGTTTAACGCACTTATGATATTCAACAATCAAGATATACCTCTAATTGCAATTATCTAAGTAATTAGGGATGGTTTAGCCTTAACTCATCAATAATCTCTTTTAAGTGTTAGTAACTGTACCTAAGTTAATCTAATTACGTACTTTCGTGGTCCTTAGTTTAACCTACGCCCTTTAAGTTATGTTCTAACCATGTAATTCAATTCCTAGGGGTTCTCGTACCTACCAATTGATTCAATTGCTAAGTGATTTTAATCTACTTTCACGATTAGAACATCCTTAATTAACTATCAAATTCCGGCATTAACTTTCACCTTTCAGTCCATCAGTTAATAACCTAAGAGGTGATAAATATTGGCTAGACAATGATCAACACAAATATATGCATAATAGTTAATCTTGATTAACCACATATAATACAATTTAGGTTTCATAGCTTAATTCAATAATTCAATATCATTATATCACAAGTGGGTTCCCCAATTGCATTAATTGAAATAGAAATCATAATTGAAATACAAATCATAATCAAATTCAATTACATTAAATAAACCATATTTCAATACAAGTTATGTAAAAGAGAAAGAGAAGTAGTGATAGAAAGATGAAACCTGGTGCAAAAATAGATATAAAATAGAGATACAATCCTTGCTTCAATGTAAATTCTAGCTTAGAACTCAAAGAAAACATAAAACCTACTAAAAACCTAAACCTAGAGTGTTTTCTACGTCCATAATACATTTGAATGTTTTTAGAATTGTGTTCCCACTTATATATACTCATTGGTTGCTCAAAACCCTTAAAAATCAGGTGTTGTAAGGACATGGCCTAGCCATACTTCGGGTTGGAATCTGGAAAGCTGCATCATTTTTTGCAGGGAACATAGCCTACTCGTGTTCTAGGTGTGCCAAACACGGCCTGGCGGTGTTGGAGGTTGCTGGTGTCCATTTTTGTGCATTCAAACCCTATTTCTTCCATGTATCTTCCTTAACTTGCTCCTAATCCAAAGGAACCTTTAAATGTGCTTTCTTATTTGATTCTTGAGCTATTTTGGTTACCTGCAAACAAAAAATACAAGTAAGCAATATCCATAGCAACCAAAATAAAATCAAATGGAAATAAGCAGATAATCACAAGTTAGCTAAGAATTAAGGGATAAAATATAACAATTTCATAGTTTTCCCTTTTATCAAGAAGGTGTGAATAATATTTGTGTGTTAGTATATATATTGTGGCTAAGCAAAATAATATCAAATATATGACTACTACATGAGAAAAGAGAGATGGCCATATGGCTTTCGTGTCAGTACCAAACAAGGGATGCCCTATTCAAGGATATAAAGAAAAATATAGTATGTGATTTTGGCCTTACTTGGATGGAGCATAACTTGTTCAGGTGTAAGCTATAGGGAGGAAATGCTCACATTGACCTAGTAATAGTGGGATGTGAGTAGAAGAGGGAATGGCTCACATTACTCACTAAAGGATTATTATTATATGTACATTATGCTTGCCACGACTCTTTCATGATACATACATTAGTTGTGCATATGGCTTACATGGCTATCTATTCATATTTAGTAGTATATATAACTGAACATAACATGATATGCTTTAAAAGTACCATATGAGATTATTGTTGAACCTATTGGAAACTTTGGTTATCACTGTAATTTCATGTTGTGTTCAGATTAGAATAGGTAAAATGAATTTCATATTTATATCACTGATACTAGAAATATAGTGGGTGGAGCTGCCATATCTGGGGCACATACTTATTATCTCAGACTTGTTCGTAGTGAACTTATTGGAGGTACCTGCGCATGTACCACCTCTTTCACCCTTTGTTCTTGAAGGGCAATGTACTGAGGACTAAATGTTTATGTAGTATTATATGATAGTACCAATGTAGTAACTGACTGTTTACTATTTTAAATAGTGATCATGTACCCTCCTATTTTTTGTATTACAGGTAGTGCTTACGATCACCCTTGTTAAGCATGAGACCCCCGTTGTAAATACTAATATAATATTAATGGAAGTCTTTTATCTTTTGTGTACTTTGTGTATGATTTGATTTTCTTAATTTCTTTATGTGTGCAAAACTATTATAAGTAATCAAATATAATATAAATAAAAGCAATAAACCCAGGATAGACGAATCATTTATGAATATATACATATAGAAAAAAATTTCTTTGCAAAGAAAAAGAGGTGTTACAATATTGACTTGCATCCAATCGAAACTAGTAGGTTGTTTATGCCAAGGCTTATTACAACACTATGTGCTTGGGCTAGGGTCCAGTGGAGCCCTAATGAGGCCTTGGTTCACCTAATGAATGCTATCACATATAGGGGCACATACAGGTAAAAATGTCTTAAGGCCCTATCACAAAGAACTATAGGCTCACCAATCTTACCATTGGCCACAACTTTAGCTCCAAAGGAGGATGGGGGTAGCTTATCTACCCCACATCAAGCCTAAATATTGATGAATTATGGGAGCATACTGAGGCAATTCAGAGATATATTGCATACGTGGAAACATAGTTGGGCTAGTATATGTATGGCTTCTTCAACTTGGCAAACCAATACTAAGCAGAGTATCTAAACCAACAAACATTGACCTTGGAAGCACATGTGTACTTCCTGCCAACACCAGTAGTCAGACCACATCCCATATTTGGCATAGTAGAGGAGGATCCTATCACACCTCTAATTTTAGAGCACGTGAAACACATACTTTACGATCATATATTTTTCATATCATATATAATACACTCTTTTACATATATGTATTTATATATATATACCAAATCTATAAACATCAAAGTACAACAGAAGCAACGATTATGCCTGTGGTGTTCAAAGCATATCCTAAAGTAAAAATACAATATAAATCAAAATCTATGAGCCATGGAAACAAATTAGGCTCACCCAGAGATCATGTCGTCTAGCTAGTTAACTATTTGAAGGAAAAGAACCAAACTCTATATCTTTATCTGAAAAACATATCAACATTGTATAGTGAGTTTGACAACTCAATGAGCAGATAATACTACATATGACCTCTTAGGTCAACATATGGAAGTACTCATATTTTAAAATTTATCACAGAAAATACAGTTTAGAAGTACATCAATATGGGACACGTATTTCAAATATTCTCAGTTCATATCACATTCAGATATTCAAAGTCATATGCAATACGGTATAATCATTATTCAAATATTGTAATGCATTAAAACCTTTCACAGGAAAACATTAAGAGGATCCCATATTAGAACCATCATATCAGAGTTCAGGCCCTTCTGTACTTTGTTGGTGTAGGATTTGCCTAAACTCAGCATCTCGTTGTGGTTTTCCCTATCACTATTCAAAAGGACATGCGAAGGGACTCTAATATGGGTATTTCCCAAGAATACAACAAGGGAAGGAAAATCAAATCTCATATAGTCGGCATCTCAACCATATACGAAGCATCTCACTCTTCTTCACATATCATATCCCATGTATTGGCCGACACACAAGGCTAGCAACACCCCTTGCTAGCTGGGTTATCAAGGTGCACTAGGGCTAACATTACCTGCTATTAGCAGACAGTGTTTCCAATAGGATTCCTCCACAAAAAATATCATATGCACATATGCCATATAATCCAATATAAACTTCTCAATATAATACAGACTTTCAGTCTCAATACAGATTCATTTGTCATAAATGCCCCATTTAGGGTTTATCACATGTACATGCTATTTTCGAGGCAATCATATAACTTTATAAATAATGCCACATGCATAAATATTCACTTTATCATATAATGAGAAATACATATAAAATCAAATACAACATGAATTCTGAAATCTATTTTCAAAACTATACTCTTCTTGAACTATATTCCAAATTGTAAGCAATTATTGAACTATATGTATTTATATATGTATACCATATCTACAAACATCAAAGTACAACAGAAGTAAGGATTATGTCTATGGTGTTCAAAGTATATTCTAAAGTACAAATACAATATAAATCAAAATCTATGAGCCATGGAAACAAATTAGGCTCACCTAGAGATCATGTCGTCTAGCTGGTTAACTATTTGAAGGAAAAGAAACAAACTCTATATCCTTATCTGAAAAACATATAAACATTGTGTAGTGAGTTTGACAACTCAGCGAGTAGATAATATCTCCTATGACCTCTTAGGTCAATATATGGATGTACTCATATTTTAAAATTTGTCACAAAAAATACAGTTCAGAAGTACATCCATATGGGACTCGTATTTCAAATATTCTCAGTTCATATCACATTTAGATATTCAAAGTCATATGCAATACGGTATAATCATTATTCAAATGTTGTAATGCATCAAAACCTTCCACAGGAAAACATTAGGAGGATCCCATATTAGAACCATCATATCAGAGTTCAGGCCATTCTGTACTTTGTTGGTGTAGGATTTGCCTATACTCAGCATACTGTTCAGATTTGCCTTATCACTATTAAAGAGGACACGGGAAGGGACTCTAATATGGGTATTTCCCAAGCACACAACAAGGGAAGAAAAATCACATCTCATATAGTTGAAATCTCAACCATATACGAAGCATCCCACACTTCTTCACATATCATATCCCGTGTATTGGCCGACACACAAGGCTAGGACCACCCACTGCTAGCTGGGTTATCAAGGTGCACAAGGGCTAACATTACCTGCTGTTAGCAGATAGTGTTTCCAATAGAATTCCTTCACACAAAAATATCATATGCACATATGCCATAGAATCCAGTATAAAATTCTGAATATAATACAGACTTTCAATCTCAATACAGATTCATTTGTCATAAATGCCCTATTTAGGGTTTATCACATGTACATGCTATTTTCGAGGCAATCATGTAACTTTATAAATAATGCCACATGCATAAATATTCACTTTATTATTTAATGAGAAATACATGTGAAATCAAATACACCAGGAGTTCAGAAATATATTTTCAAAACTATACTCTTCTTGAACTATATTCCAAATTATAAGCAATTCTTGAACTAAATGTATTTATATATATATATATATATATATACCAAATCTATAAACATCAAAGTACAACAGAAGCAAGGATTATGCTTGTGGTGTTCAAAGCATATTCTAAAGTACAAGTACAATATAAATCAAAATCTATGAGCCATGGAAACAAATTAGGCTCACCCAGAGATCATGTCGGCTTGCTACTTAACTATTTGAAGGACTCTATATCCTTATCTGAAAAACATATAAACATTGTGTAGTGAGTTTGACAACTCAGTGAGTAGATAATACCTTCAAAGACCTCTTAGGTCGACATATGGATGTACTCACATTTTAAAATTTGTCACAGAAAATACAATTCAGAAGTACATCCTTATGGGACTCGTATTTCAAATATTCTCTGTTCATATCACATTCAGATATTCAAAGTCATATGCAATAGGATATAATCATTATTCAAATATTGTAATGCATCAAAACCTTTCACATGAAAACATTAGGAGGATCCCATATTAGAACCATCATATCAGAGTTCAGGCCCTTTTGTACTTTGTTGGTGTAGGATTTGCTTAAACTCAGCATTCCGTTGGATTGCCCTATCGCTATTCAAGAGGACAGAAGGGACTCTAATATGGGTATTTCCCAAGCACACCACAAGGGAAGGAGAATCACATCTCATGTAGTTGGCATCTCACCTACATACAAAGCATCCCACTCTTCTTCACATATCATATCCCGTGTATTGACCGACACACAAGTCTAGCACCACCCACTGCTAGCTGGGTTATCAAGGTTCACTAGGGATAACTTTACCTGCTGTTAGCAGATAGTGTTTCCATTATGATTCCTCCACAAAAAAAATCATATGCACATATGCCATATAATCCAGTATAAACTTCTCAATATAATACAAACTTTCAGTCTCAATATAGATTCATTTGTCATAAATACCCCATTTAGGGTTTATCACATGTACATGCTATTTTTGAGGCAATCATATAACTTTATAGAGAATGCCACATGCATAAATATTCACTTTATCATTTAATGAGAAATACATGTGAAATCAAATACACCAGGAGTTCAGAAATATATTTTCAAAACTATACCCTTCTTGAACTATATTCCAAATTATAAGAAATTCTTGAACTATATGTATTTATATATATATATATACCAAATCTATAAACATCAAAGTACAACAGAAACAAGGATTATGCCTGTGGTGCTCAAAACATATTCTAAAGTACAAATACAATATAAATCAAAATCTATGAGCCATGGAAACAAATTAGGCTAAACCAGAGATCATGTCGGCTAGCTAGTTAACTATTTGAAAGACTCTATATCCTTATCTGAAAAGCATATAAACATTGTGTAGTGAGTTTAACAACTCAGTGAGTAGATAATAGCTCCTAAGACCTCTTCGGTCAACATATGGATGTACTCATATTTTAAAATTTGTCACAGAAAATACAGTTCAGAAGTACATCCATACGTGACTCGTATATCAAATATTCTCAGTTCATATCTCATTCAGATATTCAAAGTCATATGCAATAGGATATAATCATTATTCAAATATAGTAATGCATCAAAACCTTTCACATGAAAACTTTAGGAGGATCCCATATTAGAACCATCATATTAGAGTTCAGGCCCTTCTGTACTTTGTTGGTGTAGGATTTGCTTCAACTTAGCATTCCGTTGAGATTTGCCCTATCGCTATTCAAGAGGACACGCGAAAGGACTCTAATATGGGTATTTCCCAAGCACACAACAAGGGAAAGAAAATCACATCTCATATAGTTGCCATCTCACCCATATACGGAGCATCCCACTCTTTTTCACATATCATATCTCGTGTATTGGCCGATACACAAGGCTAGCACCACCCCCTACTAGCTGGGTTATCAAGGTGCACTAGGGCTAACATTACCTGCTGTTAGCAGACAGTGTTTCCAATAGGATTCCTCTACACAAAAATATCATATGCACATATGCCATATAATCCAGTATAAACTTCTCAATATAATACAGACTTTCAGTCTCAATACAGATTCATTTGTCATAAATGCCCCATTTAGGGTTTATCACATGTACATGCTATTTTCGAGGCAATCATATAACTTTATAAATAATGCCACATGCATAAATATTCACTTTATTATTTAATGAGAAATACATGTGAAATCAAGTACACCAAGAGTTCAGAAATATATTTTCAAAACTATACTCTTCTTGAACTATATTCCAAATTATAATCAATTCTTGAACTATATGTATTTATATATATATATATATATATATATATATATATATATATTTATATATATATTTATATATACCAAATCTATAAACATCAAAGTACAACAGAAGCAAGGATTATGCCTGTGGTGTTCAAAGCATATTCTGAAGTCCAAGTATAATATGAATCAAAATCTATGAGCCATGGAAACAAATTAGGCTCACCCAGAGATCATGTCGACTAGCTAGTTAACTATTTGAAGGACTCTATATCCTTATCTGAAAAACATATAAACATTGTGTAGTGAGTTTGACAACTCAGTGAGTAGATAATACCTCCTAAGACCTCTTAGGTCAACATATGGATGTACTTGTATTTTAAAATTTGTCACAGAAAATACAGTTCAGAAGTACATCCATACGTGACTCGTATTTCAAATATTCTCAGTTCATATCACATTTAGATATTCAAAATCATTTGTAATAGGATATAATCATTATTCAAATATTGTAATGCATCAAAACCTTTCACATGAAAATTTTAGGAGGATCCCATATTAGAACCATCATATTAGAGTTCAGGCCATTCTGTACTTTGTTGGTGTAGGATTTGGTTAAACTCAGCATTCCGTTGATATTTGCCCTATCGCTATTCAAGAGGACACGAGAAGGGACTCTAATATGGGTATTTCCCAAGCACACAACAAGGGAAGGAAAATCACATCTCATATAGTTGCCATCTCACCCATATACAAAGCATCCCACTCTTCTTCACATATCATATCCCGTGTATTGGTCGACAAACAAGGCTAGCACCACCCCCTGCTAGCTGGGTTATCAAGGTGCACTAGGGCTAACATTACCTGCTTTTAGCAGACAATGTTTCCAATAGGATTCCTCCACACAAAAATATCATATGCACATATGCCATATAATCCAGTATAAACTTCTCAATATAATACAGACTTTCAGTCTCAATACAGATTCATTTGTCATAAATGCCCTATTTAGGGTTTATCACATATACATGCTATTTTCGAGGCAATCATATAACTTTATAAATAATGCAACATGCATAAATATTCACTTTATAATTTAATGAGAAATACATGAGAAATAAAATACACCATGAATTTAGAAATTTATTTTCAAAACTATACTCTTCTTGAACTATATTCCAAATTGTAAGCAATTCTTGAACTATATGTATTTATACATGTATACCAAATCTATAAACATCAAAGTACAACAGAAGCAAGGATTATGCCTGTGGTGTTCAAAGTATATTCTAAAGTACAAATGCAATATAAATCAAAATCAATGAGCCATGGAAACAAATTAGGCTCACCCAGAGATCATGTCGTCTAGCTGGTTAACTATTTGAAGGAAAAGAACCAAACTCTATATCCTTATCTGAAAAACATATAAACATTGTGTAGTGAGTTTGACAACTCAGTGTGTAGATAATACCTCCTATGACCTCTTAGGTCAACATATGGATGTACTCATATTTTAAAATTTGTCACAGAAAATACAGTTTAGAAGTACATCCATACGTGACTCGTATTTCAAATATTCTCAGTTCATATCACATTTAGATATTCAAAATCATATGTAATAGGATATAATCATTATTCAAATATTGTAATGCATCAAAACCTTTCACATGAAAACTTTAGGAGGATCCCATATTAGAACCATCATATTTGAGTTCAGGCCATTCTGTACTTTGTTGGTGTAGGATTTGGTTAAACTCAGCATTCCGTTGATATTTGCCCTATCGCTATTCAAGAGGACACGCGAAGGGACTCTAATATGGGTATTTCCCAAGCACACAACAAGGGAAGGAAAATCACATCTCATATAGTTGCCATCTCACCCATATACAAAGCATCCCACTCTTCTTCACATATCGTATCCCGTGTATTGGTCGACACACAAGGCTAGCACCACCCACTGCTAGCTGGGTTATCAAGGTGCACTAGGGCTAACATTACCTGCTGTTAGCAGACAGTGTTTCCAATATGATTCCTCTTGAAAAAATATCATATGCACATATGCCATATAATCCAGTATAAACTTCTCAATTTAATACAAACTTTCAGTCTCAATATAGATTCATTTGTCATAAATACCTCATTTAGTGTTTATCACATGTACATGCTATTTTCGAGGCAATCATATAACTTTATAAATAATGCAACATGCATAAATATTCACTTTATCATTTAATGAGAAATATATGAGAAATCAAATACACCATGAATTCAGAAATCTATTTTCAAAACTATACTCTTCTTGAACTATATTTCAAATTGTAAGCAATTCTTGAACTGTATGTATTTATATATGTATACCAAATCTATAAACATCAAAGTACAACAGAAGCAAGGATTATGCCTGTGGTGTTCAAAGTATATTCTAAAGTACAAATACAATATAAATCAAAATCTATGAGCCATGGAAACAAATTAGGCTCACCCAGAGATCATGTCGTCTAGATGGTTAACTATTTGAAGGAAAAGAACCAAACTCTATATCCTTATATGAAAAACTTATAAACATTGTGTAGTGAGTTTGACAACTCAGTGAGTAGATAATACCTCCTTTGACCTCTTAGGTCAAAATATGGATGTACTCATATTTTAAAATTTGTCACAGAAAATACAGTTCAGAAGTACATCCATATGGGACTCGTATTTTAAATATTCTCAGTTCATATCACATTCAGATATTCAAAGTCATATGCAATACGGTATAATCATTATTCAAATATTGTAATGCATCAAAACCTTTCACAGGAAAACATTAGGAGGATCCCATATTAGAACCATCATATCAGAGTTCAGGCCCTTCTGTACTTTGTTGGTGTAGGATTTGCCTATACTCAGCATTCTGTTGAGATTTTCCCTATCACTATTCAAGAGGACACGCGAAGGAACTCTAATATGGGTATTTCCCAAGCACACAACAAGGGAAGGAAAATCACATCTCATATAGTTGGCATCTCACCCATATACGAAGCATCCCACTCTTCTTCACATATCTTATCCCGTGTATTGGCCGACACACAAGGCTAGCACCACCCACTGCTAGCTGGGTTATCAAGGTGCACTAGGGCTAACATTACCTACTGTTAGCAGACAGTGTTTCCAATAGGATTCCTCCACAAAAAAATATCATATGCACATATGCCATATAATCTAGTATAAACTTCTCAATATAATACAGACTTTCAGTCTCAATACAAATTCATTTTTCATAAATGCCCCATTTAGGGTTTATCACATGTACATGCTATTTTCGAGGCAATCATATAACTTTATAAATAATGCCACACGCATAAATATTCACTTTATCATTTAATGAGAAATACTTGTGAAATCAAATACACCAGGAGTTCAGAAATATATTTTCAAAACTATACTCTTCTTGAACTATATTACAAATTGTAAGCAATTCAACTAATTTTAATGCATTTCTGAAACATATAAATGTGTAAATATCTCATAAACATAATCAAATACATGATTAAAGATCAAGAAGAGTATAGGGCAAGTCATTGGAAGAATCATCTACTTACAGGGTAAAGGCTCTAGATTGAACAACCCAAAAATGTACTTTTCCAATCGACATTTGACTAAATAGACTTGAAAAACGTGTTCGAAGGGTTCAAAAATCAAGGAAATGACTTCAGAAACTTGGTCATTATTCATGGCCGAAAAATATTGTTCACGCTGGTGAAATCACTATTTATCGCCGAAATCTCTATTCATCACTGAAAAATACTATTCACCAAGAACAAAAAGTTGTTAGATAGCTAAAATATTTCATATCTTGAGATTTATCTAGCTCTAGAATCCATCTACGGTGTCAGATTTCCAATTTAAGGTCTCTAAGTAAGAGTTTCGGAACTTACTTTTTTCTAAGATTTTTTACTTCCAATCTGCAGCAATTCAACAACTGATTTGAAAAATTGTTCGGTAAAAATCGTAGTATTCTCCGTCCTAAATCTAGTAGTACCCTTAGTTTAGAGATCAGAAGACAATAGACACTCTAGATCTAGAGAGAAAATATGGAGGTACTATTCACACTATTCATCTAAGTTTGTAGAACTCTTGGTTTTCTGACTCCCCTCCCCGTTCTCTTTTCTCTTTTTATAATAATAATAATATTTATTATTTAATAATTGAATGATAGGATTTTATTTTATATATATTCATATAAATTCCGTTTTTCATCCTGAAACATCCCAAAAATTTCTAAAAATTTACATTATTGCAAAACTTTAGTTGTAATATCAAATTATGATTTTTTTCGATCAAATTTTAATAAAAAAAACATAAGATAAATATTTTTATGTATAATTATTTTAAGCAAAAAAATAATTATTTTAATTAAAAGTATATTTGCCTTTAGCAAAAAATAATCATTTTGAAATAAATAAAAATATATTTGTGTATAACAAAACACTATCATTTAAAAATAAAAATTACAAGATATTACACATCCTATGGACAAGCAAATTGATGATCCTTTTTATCTTTTTAGGAAGTCCTTGAGTCCTAGTTATCTTTCTTATCTTTTTAGATTTTCCATCTTTTTTTTGGTATATTTCTATTTCAGTTAGGGACAATGTGAAGATTGAGTGTGGGGGTGGGTTTAATTTTGCTATTCTTGATGATTGCATAATCATAATACCATGAATTCTATACATGAATGAATTAGTACTATAACCCTATTTTTGAATTGATACCCTTGAATTTTCACAATTATGCACCTTTATTGCATCAACAAGTTGCGTGATTGTGTTTGTGTGTTCAAGTTATGCTTTGAGTTGTTAAATTTTCTACAAAGCCAATGAGATGAATAATTTTAAAATTTTTATCTTTTGAAAAAGTTGGAAGAAAATTGTAATTATTGGAAAATTTTGTCTCTTTTGAGATTTTTATTTTCACTTTTAAAGCCCTAAAAATTTTTGTGCACTTCAACTTTGGAAGTTTAATTTACCAAGTGCTTAAAAAACATTTATATAATGCAAAAATACTTTTTGATCTTAATAGAAACTCTATAACTTATTTCAATTCCACTTAAGGTGAAATTCTAGGTTGATACTATCACTTAGGAAATGATTTAGGCACTCTTTGCAAGATTGAGCCTTTCCAAGTTGACCTTAATGATATTGTATCATTAGTACCCACTTTTGAGCTTGTTTAACTTCTCATTTTAAAGGACCAATTATTCGCCTAAACCTATTTTATTTTTTTGATATTTCCATATTCTTTTAAGTATCATATTCATTCATTTACATAGTTGGTATCTGAAAAATTATTTAGAGCTTAATTATTAAAAAAAAAGGTGGAAAGGTGGAGTTATGATGATGAAAAGAAAATGAAGTAAGAAAGAAAGAAAGAAAAATAGTAGTAGTATGCAAAAGAGGAATAAAAGAAGAAAAATAAAGAAAAGGAAAAAAAAATAGTTGAAATAAACAATTGAAGGAATAGAGAAAAAAAGGAGTATGGGGGAAAACCCCATGAAAGAAAGAGAAAGTTCAAGAAAAAGAAATTAGAAATAGTCATGTGGCATTAGGTGACGAAGCCAAATTCTTATCCTTTATCATACCCTCCACCCTAGTCACATTACAAGCTAAATAAAGTCCTATTGATCCAAGGTGTAGTATGCAACCCATATTAGTGCAGAGTAGCATGAAGAATAAGCCTTGAAGTTTTTTTCCTTACATTCTCTTGAGACAGGAAAACAGTAGCTTCACACTCATTGATTTGATTTAATTTTTTTTTTAGGTTCAATTTTCTTTGGAAGGATTGTTTTTGCTTAAGGACAAGCAAAAGATTGAGTGTAGGGATATTTGTAAGCACATAATTATGCATTAATTGGATACTTTAATATGATATGTTATTTGAATTATAGAGGAAATAAACAAGGAATATCATTAATTTGTAGAATTGTCTTGTAGGAAATAAGAAAAATGGAACTTATGTGAAAAATAAGGAAAAAAGAGATAAAGAGCTAATAAATGCAACAAAAGCTGTTTTGTTTATGTTTCACTAGTTAACTGCAAGCGCATGGTGTAGCTGTAATTAGTCTGGCGAGTACGGGTTGTATCCCATAGAGAACAAAGATCAATTACTAGAGTTTTATGAAATATTCTATCTTGATCAATGTAATTAGATAGAGATGAAGTCAGAATTAAGTAAAAAAGGAATTCACTTAACAAAGCCTCGGGTTAGGGTTTACCACACTTAGGATATTCAACAATCAATATGTATCTCTAATTGCAATTATTTGAGTAATTGGGGATGGTTGAGCCTTAATTAACTAATAACCTCTTTCAAGCATTACTAATCGTACCTAGGTTAATTCAATTACCTACTTTTGTGGTTCTTAGCTCAACCTAAGTCCATTAAGTTCTATGCCAACCATGGAATTCAATTAATCAGTTTTCTCGTGCCCACTAATTGATTCAATTCCTAGAGTACCTTAAACTACTGTCGTGATTAAGATATCCCTAATTAACTATTAGGTTTCGGCATTAACTTTCACCATTCAGTTCATCAGTTAACAACCTAAGACATGATAGATTAGTGATCAAGCATTCTATCAACTCTTATACATGCGTATAATAGTTAATCTTAATTAATCCACAAATAATCACAATTAGGGTTCCACAATTCAACTCAATAATTCAGTATCATCATACCATAAGTGGGTTTATCGAAATTCTAGATTAAATCTACTAAAGCATAATGGAAAGATAAATCATCATCCAATTCATTAACGAAATCATAAATGTTCAATTCAACTAAGAGAAAGAGTAGAAGTAGAAGTAGAAGTAAAGATGGAATGATAAAACCTAGATTGCATAATGTAAAGAATAGGAGATACAAACTTGAATAAATCTCAAATCTACTATAAGAACATAAATTAAACAATGATTCTAAACTAAACCTAATCTAAGAGTGTTTCCTAAGGCTAAAACTAAGTCTAAGTCGTCTATATGAGTTTAGATGTATTTCTCTTTGTTTCCCTATGTATATATATCACTTTGGCTGCTTAAAACCCTAAAAAATACATAGTGTATGGACACGAAGCATGGCTGTGCTTTGTGCTAGAAATATGAGAATTCCTCCACTTTTTGCACAGAGCACGACTTGGCTGTACTTCATGTAGCACCAAGCTCAGATTTTGCCAATTTCTTTTGTGTTGCCTCTTTACATCCTCCTCAGCTTGTTCCAAGTCCATATGGCCCTTCACATGAGTGTTTTCCCTTAGTTCTTGGCCTCTTTTGCTCACTTAAACACATAAAACAAACCAAAGCAATATCAAGAGCAAAGCATAATCGAAAGTAGGGAAATAATCAGAAGTTTACTATTAATTTGGGGATAAAATATAACCATTAAACACTCAATTTTTTCCTTTATCAACTCCCTCATGCTTAAACCTTTTCTTGTCCTTAAGTAAATAACATGACATATTAGCAAGAAGGAGAAATATGCATTCAGATTCCAGATGACAAAAAAATGCAATATAGGTAATTCTTCTCTTAATCAATATGAACATAACAGATATATGAATAGACATTTATCAATTAGTCTCCATTCTTCTAAAAATAAACCTAAATTCTCTTATTATGTACCTACTTCTATTGTTACCATTGATTGTATGCATCAAATTGATTTTTAGAACTCAATTAAGCCAACTCATCCTTTAGATCTCCCTATGTTGCCTTATCCTTAATTCTATTTTTCTCACTCAAATTCTTTTACTTCTCATCATTTTTTTTCTCTTTTTTTTTTATTTCATTCATTTTTTATAAAAATATACAGCGAGTGCATTTTATGCTTCATATCACTAAGGTAAAGGCAGCTAGGTACTCATACTAAAGACTTTTTGGTGCCTTGAAGGGGTACTTAGATTGAAATTTTTTTAAGGTTCATATTCCTTTATTTTTTACCTCTCCTTACCTTCACAATATCACAGTGTTAAAATCAAACAAGGCACACAATTCATAACACAATAAGAGAGATATTTTTCAAAAAATTAGAGGTTCAATACTAGAAGAGAGAGACTAAGATGATAACTACCTATTTCATATTCTACTGTGCATCATATGTTCATAAGTTAAAATTAACCTATATTACATCAATCTATCTTTAGAACAACAAACTTTGTGATTATACAATGAGATAAGAGTTATTCAGCTAGTAAAAACAAAAATTCAACTAGTGAAAAGTCTAAAGTCTACTCTCCCAGGCTTAAACTTGACTTTGTCCTCAATGTTAGTAATAATGAAAGTACAGGCAAAGGAAGAAGTAACTTACTTGCTCACTAGTTGTCTGGAGGGAGAGGTGGAGGATTCTGACTCAGGTGCCAGTTGTACCATCCGTGCATCATTCCTTCCATGCTTTGGATTGAATCATGGATTGCACGTAGGGTGGATCTTTGTGCTATTTTTTCCTCCTCAATTTAGTGAAGCCGTGAGGAGATAGATTGTTAGTCCTCTTGTGGCACATAGGAAGGACCTGCAGTGTCAGTGAAGTGGGTAGAAGGTGAGTGTGGTAGAACCAGTAGTGGCTAATAGGGGAAGTCATCTTCCTTAGGTTCATTATCACACTCTCTACCTTCTTCTAGATAGTATATCCAATTATCATTATTAGTGACTATAGTTCTAGTGGGGTTAGGGAGGTGAAAGATATTATAGCCACAAAGATGTAACCAATAGTCAGCATTCATTTTAACAATTAATTTCATATGCAAACAAGATTCTAAATCTATCCTGCTGCTGCCAACTATTAGTTGCAAATCCTGAAGGTTTGCCTCCATTCCTAACCCTCTAGCTATTGCAGTTACTAGGCCACCTTATGATCACCTTGACATTCATGGCATTACCTACCCTGGCTATTTGTTGGGCCATAAAGGCTCCAATATCCACCTTATGACCATTTAACATAGCCCAAAGAAAATAAATCTCTCTTTTATTTACAACCCCATCATTTTTAGCTCTACCAAAAATGGTATGAGCCATCAGGCGCTGTAAATATCTAAAAGTGGGATTGCAAATAAAAGATGCTTTCGAACTTCATGCATTATATTGCGCCCCAATAGAAATAAATTTTTGAAAATGTTAAGCAAGAAAACTTGAAGGGACTGATTTATCTCCACTAGGAGGCAATCTAAATAATACATTAAATTGAACCAATGATAAATTAAATGTACAGTTAAATAATTTGAATTTAATCTGACCCTATTCTATGCCTGGACCCTGAAACAAGACCACATTAATTGAACTAAAGAATACTAAGGTGGTCTAGGCATAGGCTGAGTAATGTAATCCAATGAATGTATTCCACCTAATTTGATCGAGGAGGTAGTAGACGTCGGTTAAAAGTCCTAACCGGTCCAAACACTCCTCATCCATGTATCAGGTACTTAGCATTCCTTGTAACAACTCTATTTATATAACAACTCAATTTTTTTTAATATTTGTAAAATACCATGAAGTTATTACCTTTTTACTACTTAACTCATAATAACATTTATTTAATTTAACCAAGCATAATTAAGGTTTAAAATATACCATTATTATTGATACAATACTGAGTTCACATACACATAATTAATTTACAAACATCCGTACAAAACTTTAACATATACATGTACATATGAGACCTAATCATCCACGTAGACTACTTCCAAGGACACAGGTGTGGGTGGCGGCACCTCCATCGGAATCTCAGTCACGTCTATTACTAATACATCCGACATAATCGGTATTTGCCCAAGGTAGGGCACCTCGATCCAACGTACAACAATAATAAGAGTCATGGAAAATAGCTGCATATTTAATATTCTGAACATGATATGGAAAAATAGTGAGAATTACATCCCAGTAGGTTCAACAATAAATCATAATCAATATAGCTCATCACGTCATGTTCATCTGTATAAGCTACAACAGATACCTTAGGTCCCTTGAGTGCACTTTATCTATGCACATGAAAATCGTATAGTAATGACATGTATGACAGGATTAACTATTTTTAGAATATCATATGATGACTATCAACTTGTTCTCATATCAAGCTACCCCGGTCAGGGTGAGTATTTTCTACTCTCCGATACGGGCTTTTCTCGCTCCATCCAACATGGCACACTTACTCTTTCTTTTCTAATTTTCATCATTATAACCGTTGGTAGGGCGTCCCCTACTGGTGCACCATACGGATCGCCATGTAACCGCGCTTATTTCTTTTCTTTTCACATTAATAGCCAAAAATATGATTCGATAACAAGTATGTTCATTATACTCACATGCCATAATGTTTCATCAAAAGGTTTCCATGTCAAAATTACACACTTAAGATGGTACAGAGTTCATAAAATGGCAATGGCTATGGCATATACTAGTCATTTATAAGATTCTCCTTCTTTTTTGAATATTATTTTTATCTCTTCATTTTCTTTATGGATGGCCTCTAGTCCCTTTTCCCCTACTTATATCATTTCCAACACCTGTTTTCACAAATTTAATACAACATTCTTCATCAATTTGGTTTATACTAATATCCAATAGTTAATTAGGTTCATTTAGAGTAGACAAAATGTTGAAAACAAGTTTTACCAACTTCCAAACCAACCTAAACGTATCCTATAACACGGCTTAGTCATTTACTATCAAACAGCCATGCTTTAGGCTTCAAAATGCCATTTCCAACACAGAACACGACCTGGCTGTGCCTTGAAACATGACCATGCTTTATGTTGAGTTATTCCCTGATGCAGGTTTTCATCCTGTCTGACCTTCTCTCACTAATTGGAGTATAAATACCTCATTTTAACTCAAATTTAGGTGATCTTAGTGTCAATTTAAAGATAAAAAAATTATATAAAACTATTATGTTGAATAGTTTAGCTAAATATTAAGGAATCTAGGTGATATTACTTCCTCAAGTTACAGGTTATTTCTTCTGGGGTAGGTTCTGACCTCTACATACTTATCGGTCCATATCTCCCTGATAAGAATTCCAAATTGAGTGATTCTAGTGGCTAAAACTCTATGACACATATATCTATAATTGTTATGTTAAACAATTCTTTTAATTCCTTACAGAATGTTCCCAAAAATTCAAACACAGAAGCTTTCCTAATAGATTCTTCCCTGATTAACCACTTTCTGACCACTACTTGCTAAGAGGACCATATCTACCTCATATGGACTCCAAATTGAGTGATTCTAGTGGCTAAAAATCTGTGAGACATAGATCTATATGTTTTATGTTAACCATTTGTTTTAATTCTTTACCGATTCTTCCCAGAATTTTAAAAACATAAGCATAAAATTTTTTGCCACCCATAGTCATAACTATGCATAACTTTCTACACTAGCCTAAGTATTCAAACATACATCACATGCAAGATCAATATGTAACATGATAGAGCAACATCCATGACCAATCATTAAAGTTCTAAGATCAAAATCCCATATAAATGTTACAAATTTCAAAACTTTTCAAAAAGAAATATTGTTAAACCTACCTTGAGCACTTAGTCATCTAGACTTCTCCTTCCTCTTCCTTCCTATCTTCCTCTCTTTTCCTCACTTTACCTTGCTTATATTTTTCCTCTCCCTCAATTGGACGAAATTCTAATGTTATAAGGGTGGGTTTTGCTTAAATAGACTATCAAATAATTCACCTTTCATGATCATGGGTCTACCTTATCATAATTAGGATGCACTTGGTTGATTTTTGGAAAACAAACAACTCATGTTCTTTTCTTGCTCTTCCTTGGTCAAGATATGCATAGCAAAAGGAGATTTGTATTTTGAAAATTATGCTAATATGTTCTTAAGACAAGGGACAATGTCCTTTTTATTTATGGATTCTTTTTCTTTTTCTTTTTTCATAATCAAGTATGATAGGTTTGCCTTTTTATGTGGCAAATTTCCAACCCTTGAATCTTCCTTGCTTAGCTGAAATTATTTGTGTAGGATAAGGATGTTTTGTCATAATGCTATGTATTATTACCCACTTGCTAAAATTATGAGTGTAGGATATAGATATTTTGTCCTAATGTCATGTATTATCATACCACTTGCTAAAATTATGAACATAGGATATCACATCACTTACTGAACTTTTGTCTTATTGCCATGTAACCTAGTCTTTATTATTATTACACTATTATTTCATCCCATGATTTATTTTATTTTATTTTTCCCTTTTGGATTTGGGTTCATTACTACCCATTTCCTTTGCTTTGGATAAAATTCTACCTTTCTTGGGGGGCTTGGTCACATTTTCATAATTTTTGGGCTACCGGTCCAACTTCTATATTTTAGTCCAAGTCTATGTTTTATTTCTTGCTTAGGTTATCCAATGGGCTTGCTAGAAACTTATGTGAAGTGGAAAAACTCTATATGAAATGTCCATTGGTGAAAGCCCAATTTATGGGTGAAGATGTTAAACTTAGAAATTTCTAATTCTTGAATTTAGGAAAAATTACCCTAATCCAATCTTCTTAAAATTTTAAGACCTTTACTTACTTCACAAAAATTTATCTTCCTTACCAAAGAATTTTGCCTATCTTTAGTATGTTATTTCTAATTTTTCCTATTAGGTTTTCTCTCTTTACTTGTTCCCTTAATGTTAGAAACATTTTCTATGCATACCCATAAGGTGAAGAATTTCTAAGGATTATATTTCTTTAGATATCTAAAAATTGTCTAATAAATTTTATTTTCTTAATTAAATATTTATGTATCTTTAAAGAAGCAAAATTAGGGATGTTAAATTAAATATTTATGTACCTTTATTAATAAAAGAAATGAAATTAAGGATGTTACATTCCCCGTTTAACTAAAGTATCGTATCGTGTTCATTGATTATTATCAACAAACATGATACCATACTCATTTGTTTGATGAGGAGGTTGGGATAGTCTTTGAATCCATCCTCTACCTGGTTGTTGGGATTGGGAGGAAGATTGGCCAGTTCTAGCTCTTTTGGGGCCCATTAGGAATAATAGACGTAGTGCAAAGAGAATTGAATGAATCAACCAACAGTTAGCAAATAGCAGATTAAGTAACTATCAAATGTGCAAAGTTTATTCAAATGTGTCAACAATAATTAGTAACAATAAGAGCAATAATCAGTGAAACACAAGTCCTAGAATGCAAAGCACAGTCAAATTTATTCTGTTCAAATTCAAACTCAGTTGTCCAAATTAGACAGAATGTACTAGGCAAACCAGTGAAGAAAAGACTAGCAATGTAATCCTGCGGAAAAACTGTCTAATCAAGCAGAACTAACTAGTATTGCTTGGCTTAACACAATTTAGCCAACTTCAAGATAAGTTAAGCACAAGGTAATTTCAACTCAGATAGAGAATTTTGAGGAAAACATATGATTCCTAATGCTGTAGAATTCTTTTAGAAAAACTAGTGTAATAATCAAATTCAATGAGTTAATATGGCCAGTTATGAAATTCTACAGCATGCAGAACATGTATTCTTAAATGAATTCATCCAACTAAACACAAACTAAGAACAAAAGAAGTTATAGCAGAGTTTTCCCAAGTTGAAGGAATCCAGAATAACAAGTCAAAGGATATCACACCCCTACTTTTAAAGGCACGTGAAACATATACTTTACGGACAGATATTTACTATACTAGGTATAATAGAAGCATTCATTATGGAAACAAATACAGATAGGTTCTCTCATGTGAACATAATATACAAACAAAATTTATAAGTATTATAGTGACAACATAAGCAAGGATCCTGCCTGTGGCGTTCATAATATACTCTAGAGTACTAGTACAATATAAATCAAAATCTACAAGCCTTGGAAACAAAAATAGGCTCACCAGAGAATATGTCGCCTAACTGATCACCTATCTAAAGGGAAATGACCAAATTATGTTTTCTTATCTAAAAAATGTAGAAATATCATATAGTGAGCTTAACAAATCAGTGAGCAGATAATGCCACCTATGACCTCTTAGGTCAGCATATGGATGTACTCATATTTTAAAATTTGCCACATGAAAAATATAGTTCAGAAGTACATTCATATGGGACCCGCATTTCAAATATTCTCAGTTCAGATCACATTCAAATATCCAAAACCATATGCAATATGGTATGATCATTAATCAAATATTGTTATGAATCAAAATATTTCTCATGAAAACATTAGAAAGATCCCATATCAGAGTTCAAGCCCTTCTGTACTTTGGTGGTGTAGGATTTGCGTAAACTCAGCATCCCAGCTAAGGTTTGCCCTACCACCATTCAAGAGGACATGCGAAGGGACTCTAATATAGGTAATTTCCTAAGCACATAACAAGGGAAGGAAAATTGAATATCATATAGTCGGCATCTCGTCCAGATAGGAGGCTTCCCACTCTCCTTCACATATCATATCCCGTGTGTTGGTCATCACACGAGGCTAGCACCACCCTTGCTAGTTGAGGTGTCAAGGTGCACCAGGGTTAACATCACCCGCTGTTAGCAAACAATGTTTCCAATAGGATTCTTCCACAAAGATCATTATTTGCACATATGCCATATCGTTCCAAAATAGAGGTTTCAGTACAATTCAAAATTTTTAGTCTCAGAACAATTCCTCTATCAGAAAATTTCTCAATCAGCGTTATCACATATACATGCCCTTTTCCAAGGCAATTTTATAGCTTTACAAATCAATGCCATGTGTAAAATATATTTCCTTTACCAGATGATGAGAAATACATTTAAAATCACATATTCAATGAGTTCAAAAATCTATTTTCAAAACCATACTCTTCTTAAACTATATGCCAAATAGTAAATAAATCAAGTAATTTAATCCATTTCATAGACATATAAACGTATAAATAACTTATAAACACAATCAATTATACATTTAAAGTTCAAGAAGAGCATAGGATAAGTCATAGAAAGAATTATCTACTCACAAGGTAAGGCTCCAGGTTGGACATCCCCAAAATGTACTTTTCCAATTCAAATTTGACCAAACAGACTTTAAATTCGAGTTCGGAGGGTCCAAAAACCTAGGAAATAACTCCAGAATTGGAAAATTTGACCACTGAGAGTTTGGTCAACTGATAGATACTATTCACAGTTGGAATCACTATTCATATCCTGAGGTTTTTAGTCGTCTTGAATCCATCTATGGTGTCATATTTTCAATTTGAGGACTCTAAGTAGGAGTTTCAGAACTTACCTTTTTCAAAGATTTTCTACTTCTGATCTACGGCAATCTTGCGGCCGATTTGAAAAATTATTCGGCCAATATCATAGTACTATTAATCTTGAATTTAGTGGTACCCTTAACTATGAGATCAAAGGCTTGAAGGTACTTTAGATCTAGAGAGAGAAAAATTGAGCAGAAAGAAAGCACTATTTATACTATTCATCGTTGAAGGTTATGGGAAAAATATTCTATCTTTTCTTTTCTTTTTAATTTTATTTTTGTATTGATGGAGGGACCATTTTTTAAAAAATTAACTTTTAAGGGAGGTCCTTGCAAATTTCATTATTTATATTTTGACCCTTAAACTTTTAAGAAATTACAATTTGACCCCAAAAATATTAAAAAGTTTTCATTTTGATCCTTAAAACCTTTAAATTATCACACTCCTTTATTTCTTTTAATAATCCATACATAAATGAAAATTATTAAATTTTAGGGTTGTTACAAAGGAAGCCCGATGGTAATGCCAACAGTAGGGAATGGAGTCCAGTGCAGAGAGGAACTTGGGAGTGCTGGTGTAGGGCTGAGCACAGGTTAAGTTTCTAGGTTGGTGGAATGGGTGGTAAGCACGGGAATGGGAATAGGGCACAAGTTAGTTGGACCTGGGTGAAGGGGAGACCGAGAGAGTGGGAAATAAGAAAATAAGAAGGGAGGAACATGGGCAAACAAGGATGAGAAGGTAAAGGGAGGAAGGTATTTTAGGGTCTAGGGCATAGGATTGGGTTGGGATTTGGAGGTGGAGAAGATGGGATTTGCAGAGAAAAGGAGAACTTAGACAACTCCTCAAACCTCACGATGTATTGGTCTATGGTCATGTTGCCCTGCCTGAATTAGAGAAATTCAATCTCCTTCTCTACCCGCACAGTACTTGGGAATAGTATTTCTAGAAAGGTGTCTTTGAACACCTGCCAAGTGATCTACCTTAGTTGGTGAGCTAAATCTTCTTTAGCTCCACGCCACCAGTATTCTGCTTCATCTTTTAGCATATATGCAGCAAAGATAACTTGCTTCTCCTTAATACAACCCATCACTTCAAATATTTTCTCCAGTTCCCTTATCCACCTTTCAGCTACAATTGGGTAAAAGCCGCCTTGAAAACAAGGTGGTCTAGTCCTTAGGAACTCAGATATGCCATTATCATTCCCTGCCATCTAGTTATAAACACCATTCTCACCATTCGGGTTATTAGTATTATGGAGGCATTGTAGAATTTGGTTGGTCGTCGTGACCTGGTCTCAAATTGTCGTGGCAAGGTTATGAAGGGTTTTCTCCGCATTGTTTGCTGGATTTCTCCTTGGTGGTGCCATTTCCTACTGTGGCAAAAACAAAGTTATGCTTCTATTGAGGTGATCAAGCCCAATAGTTAGTTTTAAAAATATTTAACAGCAGTCATCACACCACCTCGACATATAGATAGGAAACACTAGTAATTTCTTATCTATATGAAATCATTGATCCCCTACACAGCACAACCACAACATATATCAAGACACTATAAGATCGATTCAGATAACCATCCACCCATTAGCCATCTAGGATCGACTTGCTCTAATACCAATTATGTAACAACTTCATTTTTTTAACATATATACTTATATGTATATTTCTAAAAATAATTCCATGAAGTCATTACCTTCCTAAATCTAACTATTTAACTTGTAATAACATTCATTTAAATTAACCAAACATAAATAAGGTTTAAGAAATACAATTAACACTTATACAATTTTGGGTTCACGTACACATTATTAATCAAAACATATGTACAAAATCAAACACATCTAAGTCTACATTTTATTCATCCATATTGAACAGATCCAGAGATACGGGTGCAGTTGGTTGCACCTTCACCAGAATCTTAGCTAATTTGACCCATTGTACACTAAAAGTCAATCATAGAGAACATTTGCATAACTTAGTTTTCTAAACATGACATAGAAATATAGTGAGAAATAAATATCAGTAGGTTCAATAATAAATCATTATCAATAATGCTTATCATGTCATGTTTATCTATACAAGCTACATCAATTATCTTTAGGTTACATGAATGCACTTTATCTATGCACATGAAAATCGTATAGTGATGACATGTATAGCATGAATAACTATTTTAAGAATATCATATGATGGCTTTCAACTTATTTTCATATCAAGCTACCCCGTTCAGGGTGAGTACTTTCTACTCTCTAAAACGGGCTTTTCTTGCTCCATCCAACATGGGACACTTTCTCTTTCTTTTCTCATTAACATAATCATAACCGTTGGTAGAGCGTCCCCTACTAGTGCACCACATGGACCGCCAGGTGACTGTGCTCATTTTTTTTCTTTTCTTTTCACATTAATAGCCAAAAATATGATTTCAAGAACAAGTATGTTCATTATACTCACATGCCATAATTTTTTATCAAAATATAATCATTACCAAAACTCCTTGGTAATCATGCCATAAAAATAATCGTTTCAAATATCACTTTATAAAATATTTCTATGTCAAAATTACACACTTAAGATGATAAGGAGTTGATGCAATGGCAATGGCTATGGCATACACTAGTCATTTATTATTTTAATTTATAAGATTCTTCTTCTTTTTAAAATATTATTATCCTCTCTTCACTAAATAGAGCATAACACCCTCATTTTAAATCCGTTTGAGGTGATCTTGGTGTCAATTGAAAGATAAGACAATCCTCTAAAATCATTATGTTGAATATTTTAGTGAAATCTTAAGTAATCGAGGTGTTATTACTCCCTCAAATTCAATGTTATTTCTTCTCGGATAGGTTCAGACCTCTACTTACTAATCAGACCATATCACCCTTACACAAACTCCAATTGCGGTGATTCCAAAGCCTCTAAAATGCTAAGAAATTTATATACAACTTTCATGCTTATCATTGCTTCATATTGCTTAGTAATTATTCCCAAAAAATCAAAAACAAAAAAACTTATATTTAGCACCCTAAATTCTAGACTGATTCTAGCCTTTACTCATTAATCAACCATATCTTTCTCATATGGACTCCAACTTAAGTGAATTCAAAGCCTATAGATCTGTGAGACATATATCTATATTTATTATGTTAACAATGTCCTTTAATTCCCTACATATTGTACCCAAAAATTCAAGCACAGAAGCATACATAACTTATTCTTCCCTAGTTAGCTAGTTTCTGACCTATGCTTACTAATATGACCATATCCCCCTCCTAATGATTCCAATTTGAATGATTCTAGTGGGTAAAAATCCGTGAGACATAGATCTTTGTTTTTCATGTTAAGCATTTCTTTTAATTCCCTATAGATGTATCTTAGAATATCAAACACAGAAGCATATTTGGCAGATTCTTCCCTTGTTAACCATTTTTTGACCACTGCTTACATATCAGGCAATATCTCCCTCATCTGGACTCCCAATTAAGTGATTCCAGTGGATAAAAAAATGTGAGACATAGATCTACATTTTTCATGTTAACAATTTCTTTTAATTCCTAACCAATTCTTCCCATAATTTTAAAAATATAAGCTTCCCTGGTTACCCCAAAATCCAGTTTCCTAAGGTTTTAGTTCATCATTATATTACATCCTCTTCCATTTTCTTTACATCTAATCATATTCCATCAATTTTTTTGGAACATTCAAATATACCAAATAGCAGCATAAACATCATAAAATTTTACCACCCATAGCCATACCTATGCAGAACTTTCCACACCAACCGTAATGTTCAAAACATCCATCATATGCAAAATAACATGTAACATGATATAGTAACATCCACGACCAATCATCAAAGTAGTAAATATTATAAATTTTGTCAAAGTTATAAGATCAAAATCCCATATAAATGTTACAAATTTCAAAAAATTTCTTCAAAAAGAGATATTTTTAAACCTACCTAAAGATCTCCCTAGCTCACTTAGTGAATTCTTTTTCTTGTTTCCTCTTGAAGGAAGTAACAAGATTCCTCCCTTCCCTTAGCTTTTCTAGCAACTTAAATAAGAGAAGGAAGGTGATTTTTTGAACCCCAAGGATGAAGAAGAAAGATGGATTCAAGTGGAGATTAAGCTAACTTACTTTGAGTACTTAGTCCTCTAGACTTCTCCTTCTTCTTCCTTCCTTTCTTCTCCTCTCTTTCTCTCCTTTCCTCACTCTACCTTGCTTCTATTTTTTCCTCTCCCTCACTTAGACGAAATTATAATGTTATAGGGGTGGGTTTTTCTTAAATAAACTATCAAATGATTCACCTTTCATGATCATGGGTCTACCTTATCACAAATTGGATGCACATGGTTGTTTTTTGGGGAAAAACAACTCATGTTCTTGTCTTCCTCTTCCTTAGTCAAGATATGCATAGCAAAAGGAGATTTGTATTTGTAAAATTATGATAGTATGTTCTTAAGACAAGGGACAAGGTCCCTTTGATTTAGGGATTCATTTTCTTTTTCTTTTGTCTTAATCAAATATGATAGGTTTGCCTTTCTAAGTGGCAAATTTTCAGCCATTAGATCTCCCTTTCTTGGCTGAAATTATTTGTGTAGGATAAGGATGTTTTGTCATAATGCTATGTATTATTATCCACTTGTTGAAATTATGAATGTAGGATATAAATGTTTTGTCCTAATGTGATGTATTATTACCTACTTGTTGAAATTATGAATGTAGGATATAAATGTTTTGTCTTAATGCTATGTGTCCTAATCTTGATTATTATTACACTATTATTTCATCACATGATTTATCTTATTTTATTTTTCCTCTTGGATTTGGGCTCATTCTTACCCATTTCCTTTGTTTTGGATAAAATTCTACCTTTCTTGGAGGGCTTGGTCACATTTTCATAATTTTTGGGCTATCAGTCCAACTTCTATATCCTAGTCTAAGTCTATGTTTTATTTCTTGCTTAGGCTATCCAATGGGTTTGCTAGAAACTTATGTGAAGTGGAAAAACTCTATATGAAGTGTCCATACGTGTAAGCCCAATCTATGGTTGGAGATGTTAAACCTAGAAATTTCTAACTCTTGAATTAGGAAAAATTACCCTAATCCAATCTTCTTAAAATTTTAAGACCTTTACTTACATCACAAAAAAACTTATCTTCCTTACCAAATAATTTTTCCTCTCTTTAGTATGTTATTTCTAATTTTTCCTATTAGGTTTTCTCTCTTTAATTGTTCCCTTAATGTTAGAAACATTTTCGATGCATACATATAAGGTGAAGAATTTCTAAGGATTATATTTCCTTATATATCTAAAAATTGTCTAATAAATTGTAATTCTTTAGTTAAATATTTATGTACCTTTATTAATAAAAGAAATGAAATTAGGGATGTTACATTAAATTAAAAGAAATGGTTAACATGAAAAATGTAGATCTATGTGTCAAGGATTTTAAGCCACTAGAATCACTTAATTTGGAGTCTAGATTAGGGAGATATTGCCGGATATGTATGCAATGGTCAGAAAATGGTTAACCAAGGAAGAATCTGTCAGGTATGCTTTTGTGTTTAAATTTCTGGGATAAATCTGTAAGAAATTAAAAGACATGCTTAACATAAAAAATGTAGATATTTGTTTCACGTAATTTTAACCACTGGAATCATTAAAATTGGAATTAATATGTGGGAGATATTGTCATATTAGTAAGCAAAGGTCAGAAACTAGCTAATCAGGGAAGATTCTGTTAAGTATGCTTCTGTGTTTGAATTTCTCGGAAACATATGTAGAGAATTAAAGCAAATTTTTAATATAATAAATATAGATATATGTATCACGGATCTATAGGCTCTGAATTCACTTAAGTTGGAGTCCATATGAGAAAGATATGGTTGATTAATGAGTAAAGGTTAGAATCAGTCTAGAATTTAGGGTGGTAAATATAAGTGTTTTATTTTTATTTTTTGGGAATAATAATATTTAAAAAAGAAGAAGAATCTTATAAATGAAAATACTAAATGACTAGTGTATGCCATAGCCATTGCCATTGCATAAACTTCTTATCATCTTAAGTGTGTAATTTTGACATAGAAATATTTTATAAAGTGATATTTGAAACGATTATTTTTATGGTATGATTACCAATTATTTTTGGTAATGATTATATTTTGATAAAAAATTATGGCATGAACTCCTTATCATCTTAAATGTAGCTTTATTAGCCAGGGAAGTTTCTATTTTTAAAATTTTGGGAATAACCGGTTAGGAATTAAACAACATGGTTAACATGAAAAATGTAGATCTATGTGTCAAGGATTTTAAGCCACTAGAATCACTTAATTTGGAGTCTAGATGAGGGAGATATTGCCCGATATGTAAGCAATGGTCAGAAAATGGTTAACCAAGGAAGAATATGTCAGGTATGCTTTTGTGTTTAAATTTCTGGGATAAATTTGTATGGAATTAAAAGACATGCTTAACATAACAAATGTAGATATTTGTTTCACAGAATTTTAGCCACTGGAATCATTCAAATTGGAATCAATATGAGGGAGATATTTTTAGCTTAGTAAACAAAGGTCAGAAACTAGCTAATCAGGGAAGATTCTGTTAAGTATGCTTCTGTGTTTGAATTTCTCGGAAACATATATAGGGAATTAAAAGAAAATTTTAATATAATAAATATAGATTTATGTATCACTGATCTATAGGCTCTGAAAGTTGTATATAAATGAGTAAAGGTTATGGCTGATTATTGAGTAAATGTTAAAATCAGTCTAGAATCCAGGGTGGTAAATGTAATTGTTTTTATTTTATTTTATGGGAATAATTAGTAAGGAATCGGTAGCAATGATAAAAATGAAAGTTGTATATAAATGTCTTAGAATTTTATGGGCTTTGGAATCACCTCGATTGGAGTTTGTATGGAGAAGATATGGTCCGATTAGTAAGTAGAGGTCTGAACTTACCCGAGAAGAAATAACATTGAATTTGAGGGAGTAGTAAAACCATGATTACTTAATATTTCACTAAAATGTTCAACATAAGGATTTTAGAGGATTCTCTTATCTTTCAATTAATACCAAGATCACCTCAATCAGATTTAAAATGAGGGTGTTGTGCTCTGCTTAGTGAAGAGAGGATAATAATATTTTAAAAAGAAGAATATTATAAATGAAAATAAAAAATGACTAGTGTATGCCATAGCCATTGCCATTGCATGAACTCCTTACCACCTTAAGTGCGTAATTTTGACATAGAAACATTTTATAAAGTGATATTTGAAATGATTATGTTTATGGCATGATTACCAATTATTTTTGGTAATGATTATATTTTGATGAAAATTATGGCATGTGAGTATAATGAACATACTTGTTATTGAAATTATATTTATGGTTATTAATATGAAAAGAAAAGAAAAGAAATGAGCATGGTCACATGGCGGTCCGTGTGGTGCACCAGTAGGGGACAACCTACCAACGGTTATTATTTTTTATGAGAAAAGAAAGAGAAAGTGTGCCATGTCAGATAGAGCGAGAAAGCTTGTTCTGGAGAGTAGAAAGTACTCACCTTGATCGAGGTAGCTTGATATAAAAATAAGTTGATAGCCATCATATGATATTTTGATAATAGTATTCATGCCATACATGTCATAACTGTACAATTTTCATGTGCATAGATAAAGTGCATTCATGTGACCTAAAGATAATTGTTGTAGCTTATACAAATGAACATAACGTGACAAGCATTATTGATAATGATTTATTGTTGAACCTACTGGGATTTATTTCTAACTATATTTCCATATCATGTTCAGAAAACTAAGTTATGCAGATATTCTCTGATCAGATTTTAGCATTCGTTGAGTCGAGTTGGCTAAGATTTTAGTGAAGGTGCAACCACCCGCACCCGTATCTTCGGAACTGGTCAATATGGATGAATAAAATGTAGACTTATATGTGTTTGATTTTTGTACATATGTTTTGATTAATAATTAGTATGTGAACCCAGAATTGTATAAGTGTTAATGGCGTTTCTTAAACCTTATTTATGTTTGGTTAATTTAATTAAATGTTATTATAAGTTAAATAGTTAGAAGTAAGAAGGTAATGCCTTCATGGAATTTTAGAAATATACATATAAGTATATATGTAAAAAAATGGAGTTGTTACATCTCCAGCCTGGATTACAGGTGTTGCTGTAGGAATTGTGGTGCGCACTGTCGCAGGTGCACCCAAATTAATACCTTACCTCAAAACTAACCTGTAGTAGTGGGAGTAAGGGTCGATCACACAGAGACTGGAATTACCTTATGTGATAATAAAAGGGGGGAATTGATGATCGCAAATTAAGTAAAGTAAACAATAATGAAAATAAATAAGCGAAAGTGATTAATGATAAAGACGTTGGTTTCGGTTGGTATCCACCGTCAAGGGATTACATTGATCATTGACAACATACTCAATCTGTAAAAGAATATCTATCATTGGGGTTTTAACCCTGTTTCTCCTTAAGCCTAGCAAATTAATGACAATCGCACTAATTAAACCCTAATCAACAAGCCATCTTTTAGCACATCGGTAAAATATAACTTGTTAACCGCATGAAGAACTGGAGAAACTGACAGAGCTAAACAAATATAAACACATCGGCTATATCTAATTTAGTCAATCATTCATCATAGGTTCAATTATTTATAATCCAAAACCCTCAAACCTATTTGCCTCACGAATCACAAAATTAAAGACTTTGTTCAAAACACAATTCAGCGGTAGATTAAAACAGACGAAATACTAGTAGGCCTCCTAGCAAACATATGCATAATCATTAAGAACAAGAACAGATGAACAATCAATATTCAAAACAAATTGAAATAATAACATCAGATCCACATCTCACAATGTATAAAAATCCCTTGAGGTTTCAACTCACCTCAACCAACTAAAGAGAATTGGCCACGCAGGGCCATAAGATAAACAAAAGAAGAATTGAAGAATTCGGTGAAAGATTGGATGATGAATTGGATTCAGAAATTGGCTCCCCTCTCTGCTTGTTTTGCTCCCTTTTTATAGATTAACTCCTCCTAATTGATGTAGGAGTGTTTCTAGGTCAAATTTCGACCTATCGGCCTTCAATTGGAGTCAAAAAACTCTTAAAATCGCGAATTCAGCGACCTGGTGAGGCGGTGGGCGCCGCGGCGCTGCGGGGAATGAGGGACGGGGCGCCGCGGCGCTCACATGCTGCGAAACTTGGCTGGGTTGTTCAGCGTCGCGGCGCTCACTTGCAAGCGCCACGGCGCCCAGAAATTTCCAGAATTTGCCAAAGTGTCAAACACGAAAGTTGTAGCTCTATGTCTCTTCTTTTCATAGCCTCTGGAATCACCTCAATCGGATCTAAATTGAAGGAGATATGATAAAATTAGTGACCAAAGGTCAGAATTCACCCTGCTGCACTATGATTCTGATTTGCAAGCTCTGTAACGCTATGAAATCTCCCGAATTGGACCAAGTGTTCAACATAAAAGTTGTAGAGGATTGTGTTATCGTTTCATAGCCACTTGAATCACTTTGATTGGAGTACATAAGAGGGAGATATGCTCAAAACAGTGCTGAAAGGTCTGGAATCGCTGCAATGTAGCATTTTTCCATGAATTTCTTTTTTTTTTCTTCCATTTTCTTCTTCCTTTGTTCCTACAACACAAAACACAAAACTAAGCTAATTACTAATTATATTTTACTTAAATCAAACAAAAGGTAAGCATAAAGGTATTAAAATCATGCTTAATTAAGATCACATCAAATACCCCCACACTCAACCTTTTGCTTGTCCTCAAGCAAAATAATCCCTAAAGATAAAAACAAAAATCAATATATGTAGTAAGTGTTAGGTTTACCAAACTTTCTGCCTCATATCATAAAAATATGTTCGAGAAAAATTTCGAAAGATCATAATCATACACAAAATTAACCCAAATGTAATTCATTATTTTATCCTCTTGAATCCCAAGTGTGTGTGTGTTTTGAGCCATTAAATTTCCTTTTACCCAGATGAGTTTATATATCCCAAAATTTTGGTTGTAGATCTCTAAGTAGTTTAGGATTTCCATATGCTTATTCTTCATGCCACTCTCCACTAATGTAGGCCAAAACTACTTCTAGGATCAATAGGACTTTAATTAGCTTGTAATGTGGCCAGGATATAAGGTGGGATAAAGGATACAAATGTAGGCTCAATCACCCAACACCACATGACTAAAAATGATCTATTGAGCTTTTTCAAGTTTGGAGGACTTTCCCCCACATTCATTTTCTTACTTCAATTCAGTTTGATCCATCATTTTCCTTGATTCTCAAAATGTATTTTTTTTTCCACAACCTATGCTTTTATTCTCTTTGAAATTTTCTTTTCTTCCTTTTTCATAATTCTCTCTTCTTTTTTTCTTTGCATAATTCTTTTCTTTTCCTTGCTCCACCCTTCCACCCTTTTGTCAATTTAAGCTCTACAAAACAAGTATTCAGAAAAATAATCATGGAGTGAGTGAATAGGATCAAAAATAAGGATATTCATACAAATTTTGGCTTTCGGCTCATTTGTGATTTTTAGAAGAAAAAGTTCATTAAGCTCAAAGTAGAGGAACTAAGGATATTTCATTGTTTAGGTTAGGCTAGAAAGGCTCAATCTATCCAATAATGCCTAAATCATCTCCTAAATAATAGTATTAACCTAGGATTTCGCCTCAAGCAGCATTCAAATAAGTTCTAGAATTCTGTTGAGATCATTACATATTTTTGAATTATATAAACCTTTTCTAAGTAAAAGATAAATCGAATGCCCAAATTTATTGTGCAAAATATTTCAGGATTCTAAAGTCAAAAGTAATAAATTGCAAAAGGGATAAAATCGCATACAACCATGAAGTTTCTACATTTTTCAAGAGCTAAAAAAAAATTGGATAGTAATATCATTGGCTGTTGGTTGTGCCTAACATCCCAAAACATAAATTGAAAACTCACACAATCACTCAACTTGCTAAACGCAATAAAAGTGCATAAATAGTGAAAAACAGAAAATTGATGCTCATAATAGGGTCACAATGATTCAGACAAATAAACTTCCACCCCCACACTCAAACTTTACATTGTCCTCAATGTAAAAGAAAGATAAGAATTAGGGAAAGATATAGAAAAGAAAAATATATGAGTTAAGTGAACTTCCCTGAATTTGTTTGGAGTGGAATGCGCATGTTGCATTACTGGACCCTGAATATTTCTGATTCCAACTTTTCTTTTTCTTTTTATGTTGGGTTGCCTCCCAATAAGTGCTTTTGTTTAACGTCGTTGGCTCGACTCAAGGCTCCTTATGTCATTCAAGGAGGATCCTTGATGTCAACTTTGAATTGGCTTGCCTTTGAATGTACAGAATTCTGAGGTTCAGCTGCATTATGAAGAGGAAAGTTAGCATTAGTCAAAGATTTAATTAAATGAGAACTCAACTTAACTGGAAATAATCGATGTCTTGAGTAGCTTTTGGCATCTAATTGAATTTCATCCTTTTGAGATTCTACCAAAGCATGCGGTAACTTTCCTCTATCTTTGAGTAGGGCATATTTATCTGACGTTATAACTGCGGGTGGTTCTCCACTGTATATGCCCTTAAAATGGCTAGGGAGGCTCTTTAAGCCTAGGTCAGAATACTGCAAAATAGAAGGTACAGGCATCTTATTAGAGATTGATAACAACATAGAAAAATCCTTACCTGTTTGCTGCACTTCTGGTGCTTCCTCTCCCACTATAACATTCTCTTCGAATTTGGCATTCAGGGTATATTCCATAGCCTCTTTATTAGTAGGCTTATTATTGTCAACTTCCAAGTCATCTTTTTCATTTAGTGCAGAATTTTCTTCCTTTTGCATTAACGATGCTAGGGCTAGACTTTCAATTTCTGAATTTTGAGACTCTAGCCTGTTGACTGTTGTTGCTAATTGCCCAATTTGATTTGTTAAGCTTTCAATGCTGGCCCTTACCTCTTGTTGAAATTGATGAGTACTTTGTGTAAGAGATTTAACAATATCTTCTAAAGGAGTACTTACCTGAAAATCCTGAGATGTATTCTGTCTAGGATAATAGGCCTGTTGAGTATGCTGAAAATTTGCAAAATTTTGTTCTGCAAGACTATTTTGTGCATTCTCATACCTGAAGTTGAGATGATCCTTCCATCCAGTATTGTACATGTTTGAATAGGAATCATACCTCACTTGTTGTGGTTCATGGAAACCATTAACCATATTTACCTGCTCAAATGACTCATCATAGAAAGTTGGGTACCCAAAAGAAGGATGCCCTATGGCTGAATAATTTCCATAACACTTCTCTCTTTGCATATTTTCTACACGTTGACGAACAAGAGAAGTTAAATTTGCAAGTTGCTCTTCAAGGGGAGAACTACATACCTCACCAGCATATCTTAATGGAGAGCCTAGCCTAGTGCCAAATTGTTGAAAATTGGCTGCCATATTCAAAGTTATGAACAAAAAGAAAAGAAAAAAAATCACAAAAGGTAAATTAACACAGTCCCTGACAACGGCGCCAAAATTTGGTGCGCACTGTCGCAGGTGCACCCAAATTAATACCTTACCTCAAAACTAACCTGTAGTAGTGGGAGTAAGGGTCGATCCCACAGAGACTGGAATTACCTTATGTGATAAAAAAAGGGGGGGAATTGATGATCGCAAATTAAGTAAAGTAAACAATAATGAAAATAAATAAGCGAAAGTGATTAATGATAAAGACGTTGGTTTCGGTTGGTATCCACCGTCAAGGGATTACATTGATCATCGACAACATACTTAATCTGTAAAAGAATATCTATCATTGGGGTTTTAACCCTGTTTCTCCTTAAGCCTAGCAAATTAATGACAATCGCACTAATTAAACCCTAATCAACAAGCCATCTTTTAGCACATCGGTAAAATATAACTTGTTAACCGCATGAAGAACTGGAGAAACTGACAGAGCTAAACAAATATAAACACATCGGCTATATCTAATTTAGTCAATCATTCATCATAGGTTCAATTATTTATAATCCAAAACCCTCAAACCTATTTGCCTCACGAATCACAAAATTAAAGACTTTGTTCAAAACACAATTCAGCGGTAGATTAAAACAGACGAAATACTAGTAGGCCTCCTAGCAAACATATGCATAATCATTAAGAACAAGAACAGATGAACAATCAATATTCAAAACAAATTGAAATAATAACATCAGATCCACATCTCACAATGTATAAAAATCCCTTGAGGTTTCAACTCACCTCAACCAACTAAAGAGAATTGGCCACGCAGGGCCATAAGATAAACAAAAGAAGAATTGAAGAATTCGGTGAAAGATTGGATGATGAATTGGATTCAGAAATTGGCTCCCCTCTCTGCTTGTTTTGCTCCCTTTTTATAGATTAACTCCTCCTAATTGATGTAGGAGTGTTTCTAGGTCAAATTTTGACCTATCGGGCTTCAATTGGAGTCAAAAAACCCTTAAAATCGCAAATTCAGCGACCTGGTGTGGCGGTGGGCACCACGGCGCTGCGGGGAATGAGGGACGGGGCACCGCGGTGCCCATGTAGAGCGCCGCGGCGCTCACATGCTGCGAAACTTGGCTGGGTTGTTCAGCGCCGTGGCTCTCACTTGCAAGCGCCACGGCTCCCAGAAATTTCCAGAATTTGCCAAAGTGTCGAACACAAAAGTTGTAGCTCTATGTCTCTTCTTTCCATAGCCGCTGGAATCACCTCAATCGGATCTAAATTGAAGGAGATATGATAAAATTAGTGATCAAAGGTCAGAATTCACCCTGCTGCACTATGATTCTGATTTGCAAGCTCTGTAACGCTATGCAATCTCCCGAATTGGACCAAGTGTTCAACATAAAAGTTGTAGAGGATTGTGTTATCGTTTCACAACCACTTGAACCACTTTGATTGGAGTACATAAGAGGGAGATATGCTCAAAACAGTGCTGAAAGGTCTGGAATCGCTGCAATGTAGCATTTTTCCATGAATTTCTTATCTTTTTCTTCCATTTTCTTCTTCCTTTGTTCCTACAACACAAAACACAAAACTAAGCTAATTCCTAATTATATTTTACTTAAATCAAACAAAAGGTAAGCATAAAGGTATTAAAATCATGCTTAATTAAGATCACATCAAATTGTTTCTCTGGTTATTATTCACAAAAGTTACCTATTCATAATCCTGATATGCAGAGTTTTCAAGCTGGCATTCATCGGCCACATGGCCAATATATCCATAAATCTCACATGTAAAAGATGGAGAGGAACCAACAGCATTGATGCTTAATTTATCTAATTTTTGAAACAATGCATCAATTTTAGAAGTTTGATGATTAAATGGATCAACTTCATACATACTTGCTGGCTTCCTATATGGTTGTCTCTCACTAGACCATAAATAGTGATTCTGGGCCATACCTTCAATAAGTTCGTAAGCATCATCAACTATTTTATTTATCAAAGCTCTTCCAGCTGTAGCATCCACAGACATATAAGTGTCGTATATTAGTCCATTATAGAATGTATGGACTATGAGCCATTTTTCTAACCCATAATGTGGGCATAACTTAAGAAGCTCTTTAAATCTCTCCTAAGCTTCATATAGTGACTCCCTATCTTTTTGAGCAAATGTGGTAATCTGATTTCTAAGATGGGCTATCATACTTGGTGGGAAGTACTTCGCCAAAAAGACTTGATTGCCAAGTAGTGATGAACCCCTGATGGAAGGGAGTGCAACTATGCTTGGGCCTTGTCCTACAGAAAGAATGGAAATAATCTCAATCATGGCATCTAATGATACTCTATTCAACTTCAAGGTGTCATAATATTCTAAAAATACTGATAGATGGAAATTTGAGTATTCAGTATGTGACCCTCTAAATTTATTTTGCTGAACCACCTACAGAAGAGAAGGCTTTAGCTTAAAGTTGTTGGCCTCAATAAGTTGTCTGACAATACTCGTATTCAGGCCACGAGTATTTGGGGCGGTGAAATCTTTTAGAGATCGGTTATCTCTGTCCGCCATGGTAGGTGCAACAGGATCTTGTTGCTATTTTCTTCTTCTCCTTCGTAAAGTGCATTTAATCTCAGGGTCAAATTCATAAAAGAATTCACGATCCCTTCACATAAAAGAGTTGCACACTTATAAAGGAAGAAAAGAGACAAAAATTAATAAGATAGAATTATGCAAAAAAATGAAAAGAAAGAGGATCTAGTCTAGCTATTTCGAAAAATATCTAATATTGAACGTTCGTTACCCAACAATGGTGCCAAAACTTGTTGTGTGTATATCAATAATTAACTGCAAAATCACAGCGTAGTTGTAGCTAGTCCAGCGAGTACAGGTCATATACCACATAGAACAAAAACTAATTACTAGACATCTACGACTTAAACTATCTAAATCAATGAAATTCGATAGAGAGTATGTCATAATTAAGCAAATAAGGAATTCAATTAACAAAAGCCTAGGGTTAGGGTTTACCGCACTTATGATATTCAACATTCAATATGTACCTATAATTACAATTATTTAGGTAATTAGGGATGGTTTATCATTAATTAATTAATAACCTCTTCCAAGCGTTACTAATTGTACCTAGGTTAATTCAATTACCTACTTTTGTGGTTCTTAGTTTAACCTAAATACATTAAGTTCTATGCCAACCATGTGATTCAATTAATAGGTTTTCTCGTGCCTTCCAATTGATTCAATTCCTAGAGAACCTTAAACTACTTTCGTGATTAAGATATCTCTAATTAACTATTAAGTTATGGTATTAACTTTCACCTTTCAGTTCATCGGTTAATAACCTAAGATATGATAAAAAAAGTGATCAAGCATTCTATCAACTCTTATACATACACATAATAGTTAATCCTAATTAACCACAAACAATCACAATTAGGGTTTCACAATTCCAATTAACTTAGTATGATCATACCATAAGTGGTTTTACCAAAACCCTAGATCAAACTCTAGTCACACATAATTGAAAGAGAAATCAAAATCATATTCATTAAGTAATTCATCAATGTTTAATACAATTAAATAAAAAGGAGTAGAAGTAGAAGTAAGAGTAAAGCAGATAAAACCTGGATTGTGATAGATGAATTAGAAATAAAAACTTCAATTAAACTCAATTATACTCTAAGAACATAAAGTAAGCCATTATTTTAATCTAAACCTAATCTAAGAGTGTTTCCTAAGCCAAAAACTAAGTCTGAGTCGTCTGTAAGAGTTTATCTGTCTTTCTTTGCATTTCCCTATGTATATATATCATCTTGGCTGCTTAAAACCTTAAAAATTACGGAGTGTATGGACACGAAGCATATCCGTGATCCAGAGCATGGCTTGGCTGTGCTTTGGACTAAAAATTTGGAATTTCTCCATTCTTTGTACATAGCATGACCTGGCTATGTTTCAGGTACACCAAACACGGTCTAGCCATGTTGGAGGCTATAAATGTCAAATGTCAAATGTTGCTAATTTCGTTAGGATTCCTTCCTTTCTTTCTCCTTAGGTTGTTCTAAGTCCAAATGTCTCTTTACAAGAGCGTTTTCCTTTGCTGCTTGGCCTCTTTTGCTCACCTACAAACATAGCACAAACCAAAGCATTTTCCAGAGCAAGCAAAACAAAACATAACCAAAGTAGGGAAATAGTAACAAATTCACTATAAATTAGGGGATAAAATATAACCATTAAACACACAATTTTTCTCTTTATTAGTAAAGAAATTTAGATTGAAAGAAATTCCCACAATAAAAGAGATCTGGCATGATCTTTCAACGAAAAAAGCCATGTAGAAAATAGAAAGTGATATGTGGAAAAGATACCCTCAACTCTTTGAGTGATGAGGTATAAGTTCATGCTTTACTATTGTAACTTAATAACTAGAAATGCAAGAACTGAATTTCTTAAAGAGGGAGAATGTAATACCCTATAATTTTTTTCAAATTATATATGTTATCTTGTTAGAAAGGAAAACATGTTTTAAACCTTAGAAATTATCTTCTTTGAGGTTTTAGAAACTAGGCAATATACAAAACAAAGTTTTGGTTGTTTCAATTTCCTATTTTATCCTTATAACTTTCTAAAAATGCCCCCCTTAAAAATTAATTTTTTTTTGAAATGACAATTTTGCCCTAAAGTAACTATAAAATGACAAAAATTCCCATCGATATTTCATTCCTCCTTGTGGCTAAATCTACAATAAAATTCTAATAGATTACATTACTTATAGCTGAGAGAAAAGGCAGCCATCTTCTCCCCTTCATGAGCTTTTTCTTTCCCAAAAATATATCCAATTAAACCACCTTTTGTAAGGGTAAAATATGTTGTGTATTGGTAAAAATCATAGAGAGGTACAACAACAACTTTCAAGCTAATTTTAGGTATTTTGAAGTGTTGGTAGCTTGAGATAATCAGTTGGAACCTTGGGCTTTTGTTGTTTTTTTTTAAATTCTGGGTAATTATTCTTGTTTAAGACATATTACAACCTCTCCATGAAAATTTTTATGATCAAATAACATCTATTTTAGACCTAAATAATAAGAATTATGCTTTTGTGAATAATATCAAGAACAATACTTGCATGAAAAACTTGACATTTGAAATGTTCTAATGGTAGAGCACAAATTGGTGATTCAAATAACCAGTTTAGTTTTGGAAAATCGCTTAAGAAATTAGTTTATTTTTATGTTTTAAGTGGAGGTATGGAAGTTAGACAATTGTGAACTTTTGGGAGAGATTTCTTCAGTTCTAATCCTATGCTATTAACTTCTAGATTATGAAAAAAATACCCTTTCATATTTCATTCCTCCTTATTGCTAAATTTGTTGGAAAATTCCAGTAGAATCCATTCCTTCCAACCAAGAGAAAAAGAACCCATCTTCTCTACTTCATGAGCTCTTTCTTCCCCAAAATTATAGCTAATAAAACCCCCTTTTATAAGGCTAAGATCTAAGGTATATTTACAAAAAATGTAGAGAAGTGCAGTAGAAACTTTCAAGCTTGTATTGGTTGATTTTGAGCTGTGGCTAGCTTGAGGTAATGAGTTGGAACCTTTGGTTTTTTATTTTTATTTTAAAATTTAGGATATAAATTCTTATTTTTGACATACTATAATACCTCCATGCAAATTTGTTATGATAAAATAACATTATTTTTAGGCATAAATCTCAAGAATTATGCTTCTGTGAATCGTACCATAAATAGTACCTACATGATAAACTTGCCACTTGTAATGTCCTAATGGTAGTGTATGAATTGAGGATTCAAACAATTAGTTTATTTTTGGAAAAATTCTTAAGAAGTTAGGTTATTTTGAAGTTTCAAGTGGAGATACAAAAGTTGGACACTTGTTTATTTTTAGAAGAGATTTCTTGAATTCTATGTCCTATGCTATTAATTTGTAGATTATGAACTGATGACAATTTTGCTTATTAAGTAACTATGAAATTATAAAAATACCCTTGGATATTTCATTCCTTCTTCCAGTTGACTTTGCTAGAAAATTCTAGTAGATTACATTCTTTCCAACTAACAAAAAAGGCAACCATCTTATCCCTTTCATGAGCTTTCTTCCCAAAAGTATAGCTAATTAAACCCTCATTTTCTAGGCTAAAATCTATTGTCTATTGGCAAAAAAACGTAGAGAGGTGTAGCAGAAACTTTCAAGTTGATTTTGGGTGATTTTGAGGTGTGGGTAGCTTGAGATATTATGTTAAAACCTTGAATTAGGTATTGAGTTGGAACCTTCAATTTTTATGTTTTCTGAAAATTTTGGTTATATATTCTTGTTTAGGACATATTATAACCCCTCAATGCAAACTTTCATGAATAAATAACATTTTTTACTTAAACCACAAGAACTATTCTTCTATGAATAGTACTAAAAATAGTGTCTACATGATAAACTTTCCTCTTGGAATGCCCTAATGTTAGAGCATGAGTTGGAGATGCAAATAACCAATTTAGTTTTGGAAAATTGCTTGAGAAATTAGTTTATTTTGAAGCTTGAAGTGGTGGCATGGAAGTTGTAAAATTGTTAATTTTGGGAGAGATTTGTTGCATTCTAATTCTATGCCATTTACTTTGTAAACTATGAATTGATATGGAAGTATGGATTAGTATGAATTTGGAAACTATGAGCAATCCATCAAGTAATTTAAATATAGTGATGATTCAATTTTTAGAAGTAATAGAAAGGATATGGAAGGTGGAAAAGTTAGGCCTTTAGGATGGTAATTTAATGCCATAAACAAATATTAATTTTTCCAACATTATCTTCTAGGTTTTGACAAACTTCAAGATCAAATTTGAAATCCAATTACGTTGGTTGAACACTGGAGGAGTGGAATGAATTTATCTACTTTGGATCTCCAAATTAGTGAATAGATATTGTTTTCTATAACATATTTTTTTAAAGAATGATCCTTACTTGAATTGCATATTATTTTTTATGCTATAGGATGTTTATCTACACTTGCATAACTTAGCAATTTACATGTTTAATATGTAATTAAAGAACCATATTTATTTTGCTCCTATGCTTGATACATTTAAGTTTTAAATGTATATTATGTCGGTATGGATTTTCATCTTTAGAATTTTAGGTATGCACCCTCATATGAATCCCTCCATTACATATGTTATGAAAATTTGAAATGGGTTAATTGTTCCCTCAGAACTTGAGCATGAATGTGTAAGTGAATATTTTTACTTGACTTGGATGAAATGAAGCATTTTACTATAATGTGTTGATAGCACAATGATCTAGGACTTAATTTTGGCTAAAAATTGTATATGGAATAAATTGTGTTGAGATAGGAAAGTTAGTCTAAATGGTATGATATGAAAATGTACAAAGTATTGATATCCTTTTGAGATAAGAAAGTTTATGGAATGATGCTTTCAAAAAAAGTTTTCTCATGTTTTTTCTTATAATACATTGATGTGTTCATAATTAAGCATGATTTTAATACCTTTAAACTTACTTTTTTGTTTGATTTAAGTAAAATATGATTACAAATTAGATTAGTTTTTTGTTTTTTGTTGTAGGAGAAAAGGAAAAAGAAAAGAGGAGAACAAGATAAGAAATTCATGAAAAAATGCTAAATTACAATTATTCCAGATCTTTTGTAACGAATTAGATCATATCTCTCACATATGAACTCAAATCGAACTAATTCAAGTACCTTAGAAAATCTAAGACAATAATCTACAACTTTTATATTGAGCAATTTGGCAAATTCTTGAGAATTCATAGCATTACAGAGCTTGAAATTCAGAATCACGGTGCAGCAAGATGAATCTTGACCTTTTGTCACTACTTTGGATATATATCTCTCATATTAGCTCTTATTAAGATGATTTCAGTGGCTGTGGTAATATAAGAGAAAGATCTACAACTTTTATGTTGATGGCTTTCGTAAATTCTGGAACAATCAAAGCACCACATCACTCGCAAATTAGCACTATTGCTAGAGCTGTTCGTACTGTCGCTGCACTTGTCGTTGCAGCATGGATTTTAACGTAATTTTTAGGGTTTTTTGACCGCCAATTGAAGCCCAAAAGCCCAGGAATTGGCCTAGAAATAATCATACTTCATCTAGGACTCTCCCAACCAATAAATAAGAAGGGAAGCCAACATAATCCAAGCATCCAAGGATTTAAGGATCAAATCATCAAATTCTCATTCATCTTTTTCTTTATATTCTCTTATGGCCCTGCGCGGCTAATATTTTTTTGTTGGCTGAGGAAGATTAAAACTTCAAGGATCTTTTATGCATTGTGAGATTTGGATTTTAGTTTATTATATCAATTTTAATTAAGTATTAATTATTCATATGCTCTTCTTTTCCATAATTATTCATTTGATTACTAGGAAGGTCTACTAGTATATTGTTTGTTTTAATCTGTTGTTGAATCATATATTGAACAAAGCTTTCATCATTATGATTTAAGAGAAAAATAAAATTAATAATTTTGGTTTATAAACTATTAAATCCATTGCGAATGATTGACTAAATTAAATATAATTGATATTTCTATGTTGTTTTAGCTCTATCAGTTTCTCTAATTTTTCATGCGGTTAATAAGTTATACTTTACTGATATGCTAAAGGATTACTTGTTAATTAGGGTTAATTAAGGCGATCATAATCAATTACTAAACTTAAGGAGGAACAGGGATAGAATCACAATGATAGATACTCAATTTAAGATTAATTGTTATCAATGATCAATGCGATTTCTTGATGGTGTATATAAACCAAAACACTTTCATCATTAATTACTCTTTCATTATTTGCGATTATTCACTTTTTACTTTATTAATTTACTTTCAACATTCAAACTCCCCTTTTTTATTTCACAAAATTTAATACTAGTCTCTATAAGATTAACCCTTACTCCCACTACTATATGTTAGTTTTGAGGTAAGGTATTTACTATATTTGGTGTCCCCGTGATAGTATTCACCATACATAAAATTATTTATTTTATTTTCACATTCTTTTATTGTATTGTATTGGAGGAATCTATGTTAGAAACATCATCGGCTAGCAACCGTGATTGCTAGACTTAGTACACTTTGTAACCCTAACTAGTAGAGGTGTCACTAGCCCTGTGTGATTGTCAACACATGTGGATTGGATTATGTGAGGGGTAGAGGCACAACCTACTCATAGTGATGTGATATGGAATATGCAAGAGTAAAGATAAAAGCCTCCTGTTAGTGATATGATATGGTATGATGGTTCTTCCCTTACTGTGTGCTTGGGATCCTAGTATAGTTCTGATTTTGAGTCATGTTATGTTAACATGCAAAAACCTAGTTTTACTATAAATTTATATTTGAGCTAAACATAGATGTTTTCTTTAAAAATATTTGCTCACTTTTAGTATTTCAATTTATTAACTTATATTTATGTCTTCAATTTTCCCTATTATGTAATAGTAAGTAATTAAAATTTTCTTTAAGCACCTATTATTGTACATTTTTTATTAAATTGATATGTTTACTAATACTTTATAAAATATAAAAATCATGTATATGCCTTATTCTATTTCAGTTATAGTATGATATATCTACTTATTAAGTTGAATAAACTCACCCACTCTTTCTATGTCTTTTCAGATAGCTCAAAAGAGGGAAACCACTTCTGTCAACTTAAGAATAGAGTAAATGCTGTAGTGGAGACCCTTAGGTATTTTGTGCCCTAGATAGTGCTCTATTGGTTATAGGCAGGATAATTGCCCCTATTGTACTCTATATCAAAATGTTGTTATGATTTATGGTTTGGTGATAGTAAAATATTTGAATACTTAAATATGAAAGCATGCTTTCTATTCGACATGTATTTGATATCTCAAGTATAAAGTGTTGATGAAATTCTAATGTGATATGAATTCTGCTTTTCTGATTGACTGTGTTTAAGGCTTACAATTTAAGGGCCAACCCTTTATGCCATGCCAACCACATAGTTCCAATGTGGGGGTCATGATAAGGTTAATTATGACAAGATGACCTTTGTGACTAAGGTAGTTTATGACCACCATATCAAGGTGGTGGTTCACAAGACCATCATCTAAGAGCAGAGTTTTGTTATGGATTACATGCTACTACCTATGTGAGCTAATATTAGGAAATAGGGTTGGGAGTTATTTTACAAGTACCCAGAGGAGGTTGTTGTGGGTCTAGTGATGTAGGATTTTTACTTCGATGCCACCCTGCATAAGCAACATATTGCTAAGATGACGAGAAGGCCAGGACCCTTCACACCTAAAGTAATTAATGAGTATTATACTTTGCCCAACATTAAGGATGACCAATTTATGACATTTATCTAAGGTGAGATTGTAACATCCTTAATTTTGTTTCTTTTATTAATAAAGGCATATAAATATTTAATGTAACATCCCTAATTTTGTTTCTTTGCAGATACATAAATATTTAATTAAAGAAATAAAATTTATTAGACAATATTTAGATATCTAAGGAAATATAATCCTTAAAAATTCTTCACCTTATATGTATGCATAGAAAATGTTTCTAACATTAAGGGAACAAGTAAAGAGAGAAAACGTAATAGGAAAATTAGAAATAACATACTAAAGATAGGCCAAATTTTCTGGTAAGGAAGATAAATTTTTGTGAAGTAAGTAAATGTCTTAAAATTTTAAGAAAATTGGATTAGGGTAATTTTTCCTAATTCAAGAGTTAGAAATTTCTAAGTTTAACATCTCCACCTATAAATTGCGCTTTCACATATGGACACTTCCTATAGAGTTTTTCCACTTCACATAAGTTTCTAGCAAGCCCATTGGATAACCTAAGCAAGAAATATAACATAGTCTTGGATTAGGACATAGAAGTTGGACCGATAGCCCAAAAATTATGAAAATGTGACCAAGCCCTTCAAGAAAGGTATAATTTTATCCAAAGCAAAAGAAATCGGTAAGAATAAGCCCAAATCCAGGAGGAAAAATAAAATAAGATAAAGCATGTGATGAAATAATAGTGTAATAATAATAAAGATTAAGTTACATGGCATTAAGAAAAAAATTTACCAAGTGGTGTGATAATATTTATATATTACATTCATAATTTTAACAAGTGGTATGATAATACAAGGCATTAGGACAAAACATCTATATCTTACACTCATAATTTTAGCAAGTGGTATCATAATACATGACATTAGGACAAAACATTCTTATTCCACACAAATAATTTTAGCCAAGTAAGGGAGATTCAAGGGCTAGAAACTTGCCACTTAAAAAGGCAAACCTATCATACTTGATTAAGACAAAAGAAAAAGGAAATGAATCCCTAAATCAAAGGGACCTTGTCCCTTGTCTTAAGAACCTATTATCATAATTTTCAAAATACAAATCTCTTTTTCCTAAGCATATCTTGACCAAGGAAGAGGAAAACAAGAATATGAGTTGTTTGTTTTCCAAAAATCAACCAAGTGCATCCTAATTGTGATAAGGTAGACTCATGATCATGAAAGGTGAATTATTTGATGGTCTATTTAATCAAAACTCACCCTTATAACATTAGAATTTCATCCAAGTGAAGGAGAGAAAAAACATAAGCAAGGTAGAGTAAGGAAAGGAGAGTAAGAAAGGACGAAAGAGGAAGGAGACGTCTAGAGGACTAAGTACTCAAGGTAAGTTAGCTAAATCTCCAATTGAATCCATCTTTTCTCTTCATTCTTAAGGTTAAAAAAATCACTCTCCTTATCTTATTTAAGATGCTAGAAAAGCTAAGGGAAGGGAGGAATCTTGCTACTTTCTTCAAGAGGAAACAAGAAAACGAATTCACTAGGTGAGCTATGGAGATCCTTAGGTAGGTTTAACAATATTTCTTTTTGAAAACAAACAACTCATGTTCTTGTTTATGTTTAAGAATTTTATGTTCTGGGACAAATCGGTAAGGAATTAAAATAAATGGCTAACATAAAACATGTAGATCTATGTCTCACAAATATTTAACCACTGGAATCACTCAATTTGGAGTCCATATGAGGTAGATATGGTCTTATTAGTAAGCAATGGTCAGAAATTTATTAATCAGGGAAGAATCTGTTAGGAAAGCTCTTGTGTTTGAATTTTTGGGAACAATTTTCAGGGAATTAAAATAAATGGTTAGCATAAAATTTATAGATATATGTATCACATAATTTTAGCCACTGGAATCACTAAATTTAGAATTCTTATGAGAGAGAAATGGATAGATTAGTAAATAGAGTTCAGAACCTACCCGAAAAGGAATAACCTGTCAGTTGAGGGAGTATTATCACCAAGAATCTTTAATATGTGGCTATACTATTCAACATAATAGTTTTAGATAATTGTTTTATCTTTAAATTAACACTAAGATCATCTAAATCGGAGTTAAAATGAGGGAGTTATGCTTTGATTAGTAAGAGAAGGTCAGATAGGATGAACACCTGCATCAAGAAAATAAAGAGATAAAAATAATATTTAAAAAAGAAGAAGAATCTTACAAATAAAAATAATAAATGACTAGTAAATGCCATAGTCATTGCCATTGCATGAACTTCTTACCATCTTAAGTGTGTAATTTTGACATGAAAATATTTTATAAAGTGATATTTGAAATGGTTATGTTCATGGCATGATTACCAATGATTTTTGGTAATAATTATATTTTGATGTGAGTTTAATAAACATATTTGTTATTGAAATCATATTTTTGGCTATTATTGTGAAAAGAAAAGAAATGAACATGGTCACATGGCAATCCGTGTAGTGCACCAGTAGGGGAAGCCTAACCAACATTTATGATTATGTTAATGAGAAAAGAAAGAGAAAGTGTGCCATGTCGTACGGAGAGAGAAATGCCCGTACTAGAGAGTAGAAAATACTCACCTTAACCGGGGTAGCTTGATATGAGAATAAATTAAGATATGATATTCTAAAAATAATTAATCCTGCTATACATGTCATTGCTGTACGATTTTCATGGGTATAGATAACGTGCATTCATGTGACCAAAGGTTTTTGCTGTAGCTTTTACAAATAAACATGATGTGATGAGCTATATTGATGATAATTATGATTTATTGTTGAACCTACTGGGATTTAATTCTCACTATTTTTTTCATATTATGTTCAGAAGATTAACTATGCAGCTATTCTCCATGACACTTATGATTGCTGTATGTTGGATCGAGCTGCACTACCTTGGGCAACTATCGATTATATTGAATATATCTGTAATAGACATGACTGAGATTTCGATGGAGGTACCGCCACCCACACCAGTGTTTCCAAAAGTAGTCTACGTGGATGATTAGGGCTAATTTGTATATGTTAGACTTTTGTATAGATGTTTACAAAATACATTATGTGTATGTAAACTCAGTATTGTAGAAATTAAATAAATGTTATTTTGAGTTAAGTTGTAATGAGGTAATAACTTCATGAAATTTTACAAATATAGAAAAAAATTGTTACATAAATGGAGTTGTTACATAATTGGTATCAGAGCAGGTCGATCTTAGCTGGCCAGTGGGTTGATGGTTATTTGAATCAATCTTATTGTGTCTTGAGTATGTTGTGGTTGTACTGTGTAGGGGATTAGTGATTTCATATAGGTAAGAAATTACTAGCATTTCCTATCTATATGCCGAGGTGGTGTTATGACTATTGTTAAATATTTTTGAAACTAACTATTGGGTTTAATCACCTCTATAGTAGCATAACTTTGTTTTTGCCACTGTAGGAAATGGCTCCACCAAGGAGGAATCTGGCAAACAATACGGAGGAAACCTTGCACAACCTTGCCACGGCAATTGGAGACCAGGTCACGACCACCAATCAAATTCTACAATACCTTTAAAATGCTAATAACCCGAATGGTGAGAATGGTGTTAATAACCAGATTGCAGGGAATGATAATAGCATATCTGAGTTCCTAAGGACTAGACTACCTTGTTTTCAAGGCGGCTTTGACCCAATTGTATCTAAAAAGTAGACAAGGGAACTAGAGAAAATCTTTGAAGTGATGGGTTGTACTGAGGAGCAGCAAGGTATCTTCGCTGCATATATGCTGAAATATGAAGCATAATACTGGTGGCGTGGAACTAAAGAATTTTAGCTCACCAGGGAAGGTAGATCACTTGGTAGGTGTTCAAAGACACCTTTTTGGAAAAGTACTTCCCAAGTACTGTGCGGGCAAAGAAGGAGATTGAATTTTTCCAGCTTAGGCAAGACAGCATGACCATAGACTAGTACATCGCGAAGTTTGAGGAGTTGTCTAAGTTCTCCTCTTACCTGCGATTTAACCCCGATGAAGCATGGAAGGCTGTTAAGTTCAAAGCAGGATTGAATTCAGAGATAAGGAATGTTGTTGTAGCTATGGAGATAAGGGAGTTTGTACTTCTGATAAATAAATACAGACTCTTGGAGAAGAGCTTGAGGACAGTGCCAAATGAGAAATAAAGACAGAATTTCTGGAAAAGAAAGAATGGTCCACAAAACTCTAGCAAACATGTTAGAGAAAAATGACAAGGTACTAGCAAGAGGCCAATGATTACAAGTCCTCAACCCTTCCAACAGAACTTTTCCATAGTCAAGTGTACTAAATGCGGACGTATGCATGGTAACCAGCCATGCTACATAGGATCTGATGTTTGCTTTAATTGCAGACAGAAGGGTCATTTCGTAAAGAACTGCCCATAAAATTTAGGGAAGCATCCAAAATAGAAGCCTCAAGTGAAAGGAAGGGATTTCACCCTGAGCGGCCAAGAGACAACTCAATCCCCCGAAATGATCCAAGGTACATGCTATATCTATGGATTTGCTCGTATGGTGTTGTTTGACTCTGGTGCTAGTCATTCATTTATATCAGAAGAATGTATTAGGGAGCTTTAGTATCCTATTTCTGAAACCTCCTAGGAGTTATCTATAGTAACTCTCACGGGGGAAAGGGTCTTAACTTCCTCTATATGTAAAGGCTGTTAGGTCACTATTCAGGAGAAATTTTTTTTGTAGACCTCATCTGTCTACCTTTAAAAGGTATTGATGTCATTCTAGGATTAAATTAGATGTCTAGAAATTGAGTCTTGCTGAATTGTTGCAACAAGAACATTGAATTTCTACCTCCTACTTCAAAAGAGGATATACAGTTATTGATGCTTAATGCCAATCAAGTCAATAGGGAGTTGAAGAATAGAGTACTTGGATACATTCTCTTGCACTTATCAAATCTAGAAGTTGAATCGAAGCTTGATGAAATCCCAATAGCCAAGGAGTTTCCTGAAGTATTTCCATCAGATATTCCAAGCTTACCTCTCAAGAGAGAGATAGAGTTTTCTATTGATCTCTTACCTGGGATAGGGCTTATCTCTATTGCACCTTATAGAATGGCCTCAAAGGAACTACAAGAACTTAAGAAACAGTTGGAGGAATAGTTAGATAAGCAATTTATTAGACCAAGTGTCCTTGGGGAGCTTCTGTATTGTTTGTTAAGAAGAAAGATGGAAGCTTGAGACTATGCATAGATTATAGATAGCTGAATAAGGTGACTGTCAAAAAGAAGTATCATCTCCCTAGAATAGATGATTTATTAGATCAACTGAATGGAGCCCTCATCTTTTCTAAAATTGACTTAAGATCAGGAGACCATCAAATTAGGATCAAGGAGGAGGATGTACCAAAAATAGCCTTCAAGACAAGGTATGGGCACTATGAGTTTCTCATAATGCCTTTCGGGTTGACAAATGCACCTGTAATTTTTTGGATTACATGAATCACATTTTTTGACCCTACCTAGATCAATTTGTGGTAGTATTCATTGATGAAATCTTGATATATTCTAAGAGTGAGAAAGAACATGAACAACATCTCTGAATCATGCTGCAAGTGCTGAAAGAGAAAAAGTTGTATTCCAAATTGGAGAAGTGTAGATTTTGGTTGTCAGAGGTAAAATTTCTCAGACATGTCATTTCCAATAAAGGGGTAACCGTAGACCCTAGTAAGACGAAAGCAGTGATTCAGTGGGAAAGACCAAAGATGGTTACAAAAGTCAGAAGTTTCTTGGGTTTGGCAGGATACTACAGGAGGTTTATACAAAACTTCTCTCGTATAGCCTTACCATTGACTAAATTGACCAAGAAGGAAAGTTCTTTCAAATAGACTGATCAATGTGAAGCTAGTTTCTAGGAGCTTAAAAAAAATTGACCACTCCTCATATTTTAATTATTCCAGACCCCACAAGACATTTTGAAGTGTATAGTGATGATTCAAAAGAAAGGGCTAGGGAGTGTGCTAATGCAAGACAAGAGAGTAGTTGCTTACGCCTCTAGAAAACTAAGACCCCATGAAGGAAATTATCCAACCCATGATGTTGAATTGGCAGCGGTGGTGTTTGCCTTAAAGATTTTGCGACACTATTTGTATGGTGCAACATTTGAAGTATACTGTGATTATAACAGTCTTAAGTATCTTTTTGATCAGAAATAGTTAAATATGAGACAATGAAGATGGGTAGAATTTCTTAATGACTACAAGTTTGAGTTAAAGTATCATCCAGGAAAGGCGAATGTTGTAGTTGATGCCTTGAGTCGAAAATCTCTACACATGGGTCAGATGATGGTGTATGAGATATAGATGCTAGAGGAGTTTCAAAATTTGAAGCTGGTCACTACTCTTACTCCAAAGAAGCTAATCATTAATGGTTTAAGTATAAGGTGTGACCTTAGAGCCTAGATCAAAGAGACTCAAGCTCACAACCAATACTTACAGGATCATAAAGATTAAGGTAATTTTTCTGTCATGGAAGATGGAGCAATCATGTATCAGGGAAGGACTTGTGTCCCTCGAGAATGAGAGTTAAGAATTAAGATCCTGTAGGAAGTACATCAGAGTAAATACATAGTCCATCCTGGATGGACTAAAATGTACTAGGATTTAAAGAGGATGTGTTGGTGGCCAGTGATAAAAAAGGACATTGCCGAGTTTGTGGCGTAATGTCTCATTTGTCAGAGGTTGAAGGTAGAGCATCAAAAGCCAGCAGAATTTTTGACAACCTCTTAAGATCCCTAAATGGAAATGGGACAGTATTTTGATGGACTTTGTCGTGGGTTTACCTAAGACTTCAGTTAGACTTGACTTTATTTGGGTAATAGTTGATAGATTAACCAAATCTACTCACTTTTTGCCCATAAAGACTAAATATTCACCTAAAAAATTGGCCCAGTTGTACGTCCAGAAAATAGTTAGACTACATGGAATTACCTTAAATATTGTTTCTGATAAAGATCCGAGGTTCACATCGAGGTTTTGAGAGGTGTTACAGAAGGCTTTTAAAACCCAATTGTGGTTCAGTACTGCCTACCATGCTCAGACTGACGGGAAGACAGAACGGACCATTCAAACCCTAGAAGATATGTTGAGGGCTTGTGTGATAAAGCAAGGCAAAAGGATCGGATAAATACCTATCTTTAGTGGAGTTTACTTATAATAATAGCTATCACTCTAGTATTAAGATGGCCCCCTACGAAGCTTTATACGGTAGGAAGTGTTGATCTCTACTATGTTGGTTTGAGGTAGGAGAAAAGAACTTGCTGGGTCCTGATCTAGTTCAACAAAACACTGAACAAATTAGGATGATACGAGACAAAATACTTACAGCTCAGAGTTGGCAAAAGAGTTACTATGATAAGAGACATAGACCTCTAGAGTTTGAGGAAGGAGACTATGTATTTCTAAAACTTTCCCCAACTATTGGAGTTGGTAGGTCTCTCAAAACTAAAAAGCTAAGTTCGCAATTTTTAGGACCCTACCAAATTCTGAAGAAAGTGGGGACATCAGCATATTAAGTTGCCCTCCCACCTAATTTGTCTGACTTACATAATGTTTTCCTTGTATCACAGCTGCGTAAGTATCTTCCAGATTCCTCACATATAATACGGGATGAACCAATCCAAATAAAGGAGAACATGACATACCACCTAATACCTGCATCCATACTAGACACCGACATGAAGCAACTAAGAAATAAAATCATTCTCCTGGTTAAGATGTTATGGGAAGTTTTGACTCCGGAAGAAGAAGTCATGAGGAAGAAATATCCGCAATTGTTCTTATTAGGTAATTTCTGAAATTTTGAGGACCAAATTTCTTTTAGTGGGAGAGAAATGTAAATCCTTAATTTCGTTTCTTTTATTAATAAAGGTACATAAATATTTAATGTAACATCCTTAATTTTGTTTCTTTAAAGATACATAAATATTTAATTAAGGAAATAAAATTTATTAGATAATTTTTAGATATCTAAGGAAATATAATCCTCAGAAATTCTTCACCTTATGTGTATGCATAGAAAATGTTTCTAACATTAAGGGAACAAGTAAAGAGAGAAAACCTATTAGAAAAAATTAGAAATAGCATACTAAAGATAGGCAAAATTCTTTGGTAAGGAAGATAAATATTTGTGAAGTAAGTAAATGTCTTAATTTTTAAGAAGATTGGATTATGGTAATTTTTCCTAATTCAAGAGTTATAAATTTCTAAATTTAACATCTCCACCTATAAATTGCGATTCACCTATGGACACTTCATATAGAGTTTTTCCACTTTACATAAGTTTTTAGCAAGCCTATTGGATAACCTAAGCAAAAAATAAAACATAGACTTAAAGGTAGAATTTTATCCAAAGCAAAGGAAATGGGTAGGAATGAGCCCAAATCCAAGAGGAAAAATAAAATAAGATAAATCATGTGATGAAATAATAGTGTAATAATAATAAAGATTAGGTTACATGGCATTAAGAAAAAATTTTAGCAAGTGGTGTGATAATATCTATATCCTACATTCATAATTTTAGCAAGTGGTATGATAATACAAGGCATTAGGACAAAACATCTATATCCTACACTCATAATTTTAGCAAGTGGTATCATAATACATGGTATTAGGACAAAACATTCATATCCCACACAAATAATTTCAGCCAAGTAAGGGAGATTTAAGGGTTAGAAACTTGCCACTTAGAAATGCAAACCTATTATACTTGATTAAGACAAAAGAAAAAGGAAACGAATCCCTAAATCAAAGGGACCTAGTCCCTTGTCTTAAGAACCTATTATCATAATTTTCAAAATACAAATCTCCTTTTCCTATTCATATCTTGACTAAGGAAGAGGAAGACAAGAACATGAGTTGTTTGTTTTTCAAAAATCAACCAAGTGCATCCTAATTATGATAAGGTAGACCCATGATCATGAAAGTTGAATTATTTGATAGTCTATTTAAGCAAAATTGACCCTTATAACATTATAATTTCGTCGAAGTGAGGGAGAGGAAAAACATAAGCAAGGTAGAGTGAGGAAAGGAGAAGAAGGAGAAGTCTACAGGATTAAGTGCTCAAGGTAAGTTAGCTAAATCTCCACTTGAATCTATCTTTTCTCTTCATTCTTAAGGTTTAAAAAAACTTACTCTCTGTCTCTTATTTAAGTTGCTAGAAAAGCTAAGGGAAGGGAGGAATCTTGCTACTTTCTTCAAAAGGAAACAAGAAAACGAATTCACTAAGTGAGCTAGGGAGATTCTTAGGTAAGTTTAACAATATTTCTTTTTGAAAAGTTTTGAAATTTGTAATATTTATATGGAATTTTGATCTTAGAACTTTGATGATTGGTCATGGATGTTGCTATATCATGTTACATATTGATCTTGCATGTGATGTATGTTTAAATACTTAGGCTGGTGTAGATAGTTTTTCATAGGTATGGCTATGGTTGGAAAAATTTTAAGCTTCTATTTTTAAAATTCTAGAGAGAATCGGTGAGGAATTAAAATAAATGGTTAACAAGAAAAATGTAGATCTATGTCTCATAGATATTTAGCCACTAGAATCACTCAATTTAGAGTCCCTATGAGGTAGATATGGTCTGATTAGTAAGCAATGGTCAGAAAATGATTAATCAGGGAAGAATCTGTTAGGAAAGATTATGTTTTTGAATTTCTGGAAATATTTTGTAGGGAATTAAAATAACTAGTTAACATACAAATTATAGATATATGTGTCACAGAATTTTAGCCACTGGAATCACTCAATTTGGAATTCGTATGAAAGAGATATGGACATATTAGTAAGTAGAGTTAAGAAACTACCCGAGAAGGAATAACCTGTTACTTGAGGGAGTAATATCACCAATAATCTTTAATATGTGGCTAAACTGTTCAACATAATAGTTTTAGATAATTTTGTATCTTTAAATTGACACCAAGGTCATCTAAATCGGAGTTAAAATGAGGGAGTTATTCTCTGATTAGTAAGAGAATGTCAGATAGGATGAAAACCTGCATCAAGAAAATAAAGAGATAAAAATAATATTTAAAAAAGAAGAAGAATCTTACAAATGAAAATAATAAATAACTAGTAAATGCCATAGTCATTGCCATTGCATGAACTTCTTACCATCTTAAGTGTGTAATTTTGACATGGAAATATTTTATAAAGTGATATTTGAAACAGTTATGTTCATGGCATGATTACCAATGATTTTTGGTAATAATTATATTTTGATGTGAGTTTAATGAACATACTTATTATTGAAATCATATTTTTGGCTATTATTGTGAAAAGAAAAGAAATGAGCACGGTCACATGGTAATCTGTGTGGTGCACCAGTAGGGGACACCCTACTAACGGTTATGATTATGTTAATGAAAAAAGAAAGAGAAAGTGTGCTATGTCGGACAGAGCTAGAAAAGCCTGTACCGAAGAGTAAAAAATACTCACCCTGACCGAGGTAGCTTGATATGAGAATAAATTGACATTTGATATTATGAAAATAGTTAATCCTGCCATACATATCATTACTGTACGATTTTTATGGGTATAGATAAAGTGCATTCTTGTGACCAAAGGTTGTTGCTGTAGCTTATACAGATGAACATGATGTGATGAGCTATATTGATGATGATTATGATTTATTGTTGAACCTACTGGGATTTAATTCTCACTATTTTTCCATATTATGTTCAGAAGATTAACTATGCAGCTATTTTCCATGACAATTATTATTGATGTACATTGGATCGAGCTGCCCTACCTTGGGCAACTACCGATTATATCAGATTTATCTATAATAGATGTGACTGAGATTTCGGTGGAGGTGCCGCCACCTGCACCAGTGTCTCCGGAAATAGTCTACGTGGATGATTAGGGCTAATATGTATATGTTAGACTTTTGTACAGATGTTTGTAAATTAATGATGTGTATGTAAACTCAGTATTGTATAAATTAAATAAATATTATTTTGAGTTAAGTTGTAACGAGGTAATAACTTCAAGAAATTTTACAAATATAGAAAAAAAATTGTTACATAAATGGAGTTGCTATAGAGATAGGTTACATAAATATACTCACTACACTTTGTGGTCCAATGGCTATATGGAAAGTAAATGTAAATAATGAACCTCTATATTTGCATAGAGCCACTATGAATAAGCATGCAAAGGCTCAGTATTACTTTGCCTCCACTAGACTCAAGCCAGTACTACAAAAGAGTAAAGCTAAGAAGGATAGGGGGTTACTGTTATATGCCCTAATAAAGGGATGTTCTATTGATGTTGGTAAGCTGATCCACTGGTATATATATTGTAGGTTGTATTACCTACAAAGGTAAAAGACTATTTGTGCCAGGATTGATCACAGCCATATGTGGTAGGGGTAGGGTGATTTGGGACACCACTGAGGCTCTCATTCACCCTATGAAGCCCATTTCCTCAACTAATATTTATAAGTATAAGGAGCCAAAAATATCCCTTATAGTGATAGCTACCTAAGTAGTAGAGGAAGAGGCTCGAGGTAGCTTCGTACCTCCTCGAACATCTTAAACCATAAATAATTTGTTGGAGAAGGTTGAGACCATCAAGAGGAAGCTTGAAAGGCTAATTATATCCTAAAATAATATAGCACACTATTAGACTAATTGTTTTCAAGTCCTTGCCTAAGCTATAGATGCTCTGGTTTAGTTCCCATTACCCCAGTTTTCCCCCAAGATGTGCTTGCAAATGAAGATAATGAATTTTGAACAAGGAAGTCTAAAATACTCATAATTATTGCTCTTATTTTACATTTTCTTCATATTTTATTATTTGGGTTCTTTTATTTACATTAAGGACAATGTAAAGTTTGAGAGTGAGGGAGGAATTACATTTAGATAACTGTATTTATTGAATGCTTGCCTAACTTGACCCTATTTTAGCATCAATTATATAAATTTTCACCATATCTACACTTTTATTACGTATAGCAAGTTGTGTGACTGTGTGCATTTGTCCAATTTATGCTTTGAGTTATGGGTTTAACTAATAAGCCAATGATTTCAACACTTTTAAAAATACCAAACTCTTGAAAAATATAGAAAAATTACAATCACATGCAATTTTGACTCTTTTGAAATTTTCTTTTCTTACTTGAAATTTCGAAAACTTTGTGAACATAATTTTTAGACTATTAAATTATCTACTGCTTAGAGAAAATTTATATAACTCAGAAAAATATTTTGATCTCATTAGAACACCAAAACTTGATTGCCACTTGAGACAAAATCCTATGTTAACAATATTACTTAAGAGATGATTTAGGCATTCTTTGCAAGTTTGAGACTTTTTTTAAGCCCACCTTTATATTATTATCTCTTGTCCTTATATTTTGAGCTTATTTAAAATCTTTATTCTTTTTCCCAAAAAAATTATGTAACATCCACAATTTTTAACTCCTAAATAATAATAATAATAATAATAATAATAATAATAATAACATATGTGTCATAGAGTGATTAAGAAGTGGAAAATTATTAAAATAGAGAAAATGAGAAGCTTGGAAAAATATTAGAAAATATACATTTAAAATTTTCTAGTGGAACACTTATATATCAAAATGGCCTAAATGGCTAGGAAAAGCAGAGGAAATTAGCTATGGAAACTTTCATATGATAGTATGGGATGAATTTACCCTAATATATTTGAAAACATATTCTTAAGAAATAAGTATAAGATTTTCATAATTGAAAAAGAATTAGAAAGTGTAAAGTTGAAATTTTGGGCTAATTTGGGGTAAAGCTTTGAGTAAAAGGATAAGCTAAGGGAATGCCCTTAATTGGGCATCTAAAATTGTAAGGACTAGTTTTTTTGTCCTCTTAGGATTATTATGGATGCAATCATCCCAATTCAAACATCAAATAATACACATGTATGTAAGCAGAATATATTTCATAACCATCACACTCAAAGACTACATCACTAATTAGCGTTCATACAGAAGTAACATGGAGTCACATAGTTACATTAACCTAACATAAGTCCCTATACAGTACATCACCCCTAGGGCATATAGGGTGGAGTAGGTGGTGCTAGCATTGGGATCTCCTTAACCTTTACTACATAAAGGTCTCTAAAATAGCAACAGGAAGATTTGTCAACATCTCAACTACTTTTCTTTGAACATAACACCAAACATAATGAGAACAGAGTCTAAATAGGTTCAATATTAAAGATGTCATATAATACATAATCATCACGGTGTTATGTCCAACTATATAAGCTACAGAAAAATATATTGTTTATTGAAAGCATGTGTTTGCTACATACAGGCAGTATGATGAAAACATATTATACACATATATACAAGATAACAAATCAGCATGCATAGTGGCCACTTACTCATCAACTTCTCTGTCTTAATAACAGGATAATGTGAGTCATTCTCCCCCACTACTCATATCCAAAAACACTGCAATGTGAGCCATTCCCTTCCCCCTCGCTACTCACATAGCACAAAAACACAGTAATGTGAGCCATTCACCCCTACTACTTGTATACTACTGATATTCATCTCTTATCTTTTTTCCTCAAGGTAATGTGAGCCATTCCCCCTCCTGCATATTACTTACAATAACAACAAGCTAATGTGAGCCATTCCTTCTCGACCACCCACTTTCCCTAAAACACATAGCAATGTGAGCCATTTCCTCCCACATACTCACATAGCATTAAAATTCATTTCTTCTCTATTCTCTTTTGCAATCAGGAGGTGTAAGCCATTCCCCTTTACTACTCACACTTCACTGTCGCATATCAGTGAGTCATTACTTGACTGGTCACCTTACTAGTGTAAGGGTCATCCTGGATCTTATTTCATCTTGTTATTATTTTTAGCTACATTCATGATATCATATTCACCATTATCATCATCATATAACAAATATGTATTAATACATCTAACATTGTGTAACCATGTATGCATTATATTTCACAAGCCTTAGTGTCAACTAATCAACTCATCATTACATCATTTAACAAATATGTATTAATTTATCTATCATTATATAACAATGTATGCATCATACCCTTTAATTATCATCACCATCACAATAGGACTATGCATTAACCAAGTACATCATAAATATCATACTTGTTATCATCACTATATCATTTAACAAATATGTATTAATACACAATATATGTCATGCTTATCATTAAAAGAAGTGGTTAAAACTAGTATTGTATCACAAAGATTATAGAGCACTCTCTTTTAATTTGGTTTCTATAATTACCATCTAGTTAATGAGGTTCATTTATGGTAAAAAGCAATTGAAACTAAGTTAAAATAGCCCCCAACACGACTAAGCCGTGTCTTGTAACACGAACATGCTCTGGGCTTAAACATTCTTCACCCGCATTAAACATGGCCTGGTCGTGTCATGGAACATGGCCATGCTCTGGGTTATCCCTTGTTCCAAGTTTTTGTCTAGCTTGACCTTTTTTCACAAATTAGACTATAACTCTCTCATTTCAACTTCGATGGAGGTGATTTTGGTGTATGGAAAGCTAGGAAAATAATATAAAAATTATATGTTTATAACTTTGACAAATTATGATTTAAAACATGTGAAAAAGGGTCTTAAAAACAAAGCTGTGACTCTTCGCTTTAGATCTAACCTCGCTTCACTCATCAGGATATAACTCTCTCATATTAAGTTCTATTAATGTGATTCTAAAGGGATTAGAAAGATAAGACATAGGGCTACAAATTTTGAATTAAAATGATTTTTAAAATTGACATAAATTATGACTTATAGGACCATCCATTTAGAGCATCCATTTTTACCCATTTCAAACCAATTTCAGCATAAACATGTATTACATATGCATCCAAACTTTCACTCTACATGGCTAATCACAAATAGCATCAAGCATCATCAAAATAGGATATTTAAAACACTTTTATATCTTTCAAAATACATGAAATCCCATTAAAAGATTAATGTTAAACCTACATATTTTCTTTCTATTAGATTTATTCTCTCTTACTTTCTTGAGCTCTTTCTTCTCTTCCAGCACCAAAAATATGCACATTCCTCCTATAAATCATCCTTTAGGAAAAATAAACAAGAGAAGGGAAGAATATTGGAGAGACTACCCATGGGAAACTCATCTTGGTTCTTCCTCCCCTAGCTTTATCTCTCCTCCTCCTCCTTCTTCTTCCTCATTAATTCTCTTTTCCTCGTGGCCGTGGACCTGTTGGCTCTCTCCCTCCTTCTTGTCGACTTCCTCAAGAAGTCTTTGGAAAAAAATATATATAATAATGAAGCTTGTCCAAGAAGCCAATAATCCGACGCCAACTATGTCCCTCAACTATGTAAAAATTACAAGTTTGCTATCCATTAAAATCTTAACTAGCTCCTTGACTAAGGCCTTTTTTTGCTTGTGTTAATTCCCAAAATGCTTTAATTCTTCTCTTAAAAAAATTCCAAAGGGTTTTGGGGTTACACCGAAAACATATCGCTAACTCATTTCTTGATGTTTGGTTCTAGCCTCAAAGGATCAAAAAATTACAATTTCTCCCCTTCTAGTTTCCCTTTTTACCATTTAGATACTTTATAATTTTCTAAGGTTTCTTCAATGCCTTATTTCATTCTTTTTCCTTCCATTCACTATTAAAATTAGTTTCCTATTTAATAAAAATTAGGGGATGTTACAAACATCACTTTGATGAAGAATTAAAATCATTAAAAGAAATTAGGAATATCCAAACAAGCCCTGAGGAAGAGATAAGGGGCAAGGATGGAATTATGAGAAAGGTGGCATGGGGAAAAGTAAAATTATGAGGTAAATTCTTCTCTAAGAAAATTTTCAGTACTTTCCTCATGTGGGCTAGCATAAGGTAAGGGTTTTAGCCAAAGAAGAAGAAATAGGAAAAAAAAGGGAAGGAAAAATTGAGGTGTCTTAGGGAGGAAAAAGAAAAAAAAGGAAGGTTCCAAGGTAAAGTTACTCTCGTACTACCCCTATAACTCATCTTCCTATTCATCCTAGGGTTCTAAAGCTCTCCATTTCTTATAAGGAAGTGTAGCAAAAAGTAGGGAAAAGAGGTGATAAGGTTGACACCAAGTGATAAATGGGAAATTTGTATGTTTATTCATATCTTTCCATTCCTTAAATTATTGTTAACTTGTGATTATTTTCCAAACATCATAAGATTATGTTTTGTTGCTTTCGATACTGCTCAACTGTGTTTTCATTTTATAGTTGAGAAAAAGGGCCCAAGAACCAAGGGAAAAATGCATATTTGAAGAGTTCTTTAGACTAGGACCAAGACAAGGAGGGATCACACAAAGGATAGGTATTATAATATCCAAAAAAGGCCAAGACAGCCCCTAACACGATAAGTACGTGTTTTGTTCCTTGAAACATGGCTTGGCTATGTTCCATGCTAAACATGTGTGAGCTTATCCAAAACCAGCCTGGAGCACGACCATACTTCAAGTCCGTACAACTCTGTGTTTTAGGTTTTAAGCAACCAAGATGTTATATATTGAGGGAAACATAATTTTCTAAGAGAGAAGGACATTCTAGACACTCTATGCTAGGTGTTTTAGTATAATTTCAATTTCCTCATGTTTTTAGGCTAGATTTCTCATGCATTTAAAGATTGTATCTCAAATTTATTTACATTGTTCAAAATCGGTTTCATCTCTCTATCTATATCTTTTCCTTTCTCTTTTAGCACAGATTGTATTGAACTTTCATAATTTATTTAATGAAATTGAGTTTGGTTTTTTATTAAATTATGTGTGAGTAGATTCTATTCTAGGATTTAGGGAAACCCACTTATGATGTATTGAATTGATTTGTTGAAACCTCTTTGTGATTATTTGTGGATAATCGATTTGACTATTATGGATATATGAGTTGATAAAGTGCTTTTCCATCATCTTATCACATCTTAAGTAAATAACTGATTAACTAAAAGGTGAAAGTTATTGTCAGAACTTAATAGTTAATTAGGGGTATTTTAATCACGAAAATAGTTTAAGATCCTCTAAGAATTGAATCAATTGGTTAGCGCAAAACTTAAAGGGCTTAAGTTAACCTAAACCATGAAAGTAGGCAATTAAATTAACTTAGGTATTGTTGTTACACCTTGAAAGAGGCTAGTAATGAGCTTAGGATAAACCATCCCCAATATCTTAAATAATTGCAATTGGAAATAATTATCTTGACTCTAGAATATCATAAGTATTGTGATCCTTAACCCTAGGTCTTTTTAATAATTGAATTCCATCATTTATTTCTTTCCATTGTTTACGAATTGCTATTCCATACTCCTCTAGAATTCTATTGATTCACATAGTTTGTTTCGTAAAATTCTAGTAGTTGATACATTGGTCTCTGTAGGACATGACCCATGCTTGCTAGACTAGTTATAATTACACCGTGCACTTGCGATATTTAGATAAACACCATAAATAAGTTTTTGGCACTATTGTCAGGGATCAAATATGTCAATATTGGTATATTTAGTAAAAAAATCTAGATTGAATCTTCTTTTTATTTTATTTGCTGATCTTATCTCTTGTTTTCTTTTGTAGGTGTGTCATCCTTTTATCCGAAGAGATTGCAATCATCTTGCTAACTTTAATCCTAAAATCAAAAGAACATTGCATAGAAGGAGAAGGGAGTAAGATCATACACAACCTACAATGACAGACCTTAATAATCATTCTTTGAAAGATTTTACCACCCCAGATACCCAAGGCCTGAACCCTACTGAACCCTAATATAATTAGGCTAGCAGTCGAAGCGAATAACTTTGAGTTGAAACGTCACTTTTACAAATGGTCCAACATAGCCAATTTAGAGGTTCCCATACTAAAGAAATAAACCTCCACCTCTCAGTGTTCTTGGAGTATTGTGACACATTAAAGCTCAATGGAGTTTCATCATATGCCATTCGCTTAAGGCTATTTCCATTTTCTTTCCGAGATAAGCATAGTTACATTCCTTTCAATCGGATCAATTATTACTTGGCAATAACTATCACAAGCTTTTCTGGCCAAGTATTTTCCCTTAAGTAAGATAGTCCACCTATGTAATCAGATAACTACTTTTCTCCAAATGATAGGGAATATTTATATGAAGCATAGGAAAGATTTAAGGAACTCCTCAGAATATGTCCACATCATGGATTGGAAAATTGGCATAGTCTACACTTTCTACAATGTACTAATCTATAACACTCGTATATCTTGGATGTTGTAACATCCCTAATTCTTGTTTATTAAAAAGGCATGTAAAATATTAATTTAAAGAAATAAATAAAATAAGAAAGACTTACTAAGAGACTTTAGAGAAATATTTAATAAAATACATACCTTAGAAATTCTTAATTTAATCTGTAAGCATAGGAAATTTTTATAACACTAGGGAAAATAAAAAAGAAGGAACCCAAAAGGCAAAATTGGGTATAATAGTGTAGTGAGGGGCAAAATTCTTAAGAAAAATAAATTTTAGAAGTTGGATAGAGGTTTTGGAATTTCAAGAAGTTGAATTATAGGAATTTTCTTATTTCAAGAGCTAAATTTCCTAGGCTTGACACCTCACCCTACATTATTTTACTTCCACCTAGAATGCCACCTCATAGACACCTCATCTAAGATGTTGCCACCTTACACTAGTAGTTAGTGTGCCACATGGATGATTAATAAAGGGACACATCATGAAAGTAATTAGGTCAAAGATTGGTCAAAGTATCTTTTAATCACATGTGTTTAAAGCAAAACCTCGCCCACTTAGAGGAGCATTTCAGCCGAGCATGGATTAAGAAGGGAAAAACCAAAATTTTAAGAGGAAATGAAGCTTGACATGGTGCAACATTGAACCATAATGATGAGAAATCATGACCTCTTATTGAGAACAAGACAAGTAAACCTACTGAGTGCAAGACAAGTAAGATAATTGAGTGTCAAAAAGGAAAAAATGATTGCATGATCTTTGAGGCAAAACACCCACTCCCTATGTGTGCATATTTTGTCCAAGCATAGTGAGGGAATGAGGAGCCAAAAATTTAAGTAAAAATAAGGCTTCACATGATGAAGTTAGTAGCTACAAGGAAAAGAAATAGTAATTGAGTGTCCAATAAGTAAGGTGATTGATTTTGTGGTCAACAAGTTAGAAAGATGACACAACAACGAAAGTCAATTAGTCACATATTTTTTATGCATTTTATTCCCATTCTAAGCTTCATATTTTAGCTAAGGAAAAGGGAAGAGAAAACCTAAGCATGTCATCCTATAAGAAACAATTATGACATGCCATGATGATGTACCAAGTGATTGTCCCACAAGGAAAGAAAAGGACCACATGATGGGAGGCCATTGACCCTAAAAGTTAAAAAACATTGGCTACTCCATTGAGAAGTATTTCATCCATGTAGAGAGGAGAGAAAAATCAAAAGCAAGGAAGAGGAAAGGGAGGAAGAGAATAAGGAAGTGTTGGAGACTTAAGAATGCTAGATAAGGAGTTGAACCATCATCCTACTATCTTCTTTCTATTTATATTTAGGGTTTATAACTTACCTTTTTCCTCTTAAATATGCTGTTGGAACAACAAGAAGAAGGAAGGGATTTTGCCATTCCTAAGGAAGGAAGAAAAAGGAAAACTTAGCTCACCAAGCTTAGGAAGAGTTGTAGGTAGGTTTAACAATATTTCTTTTGAAGAAAACTTTGAAAATTTGTAACATTATATGGGATTATTAACCTTAAGAATTTGATAAATTTGTACTATTAATACTCTTGATGATTGGCCAAGGATGTCTATATCTTGCTATATGTGAATCTTGCATGTGATGGTTGTATACTTGCTTAGGGTGGTCTTGAATTTCTATATGAATGGCTATGGTTGGCAAAATTTTAGGGTTGTTATAATGTTTTATTTACATTGAATTGGCTATGGTATATTTAATGGAAGAAGGTCATGTTGCTAAAATAATTGAAGACTTGAAATCTAGGGATAAACCTTGGAAGTTTTGGTGATGGGAACATTCTTGATATTGTTGTTAATAATTTTTGGTTTTTGGAAGAAGTGGATGATGGAATATGTTATGATAGATGTTTGTAAGATGAATGCAACTAAAACTTGTTATAGGAGTATTGTAGGAGTTAAGGTATGAATAACTAGAAAATTTGGAGACTAAATATGCCTATATATAGTGATAAGAAACAATAAAAAATTAGAGTATTAAGAAGCTAGAACCCTAGACAGTTTAGGAAAGCATTCAATTTTTAGATTTTTGGGTAAAATTTATACTAAACTTGAAGAAATAGATAACGTGAAAATTGTAGCTATGTGTCGTATGGTTCTTTAGGCTCTCTAATTACCCAATTTGGAGTCCATATGATAGATATATGGCATAATTAGTAACATATGGTTAGAACCAACTCGTGGTGCAGTGGCATTGATTTTGAGGGCATTATAACTCCCCGATTTCTTGGGTACTTACCTAGGTAGTCAACATGAAATTTTTGGGTAATTGTCTTAGATTTCCATAGCCTTTGTAATCACCTTAATTGGAGTTTAGATTATTGAATTATAATCTAGTTAGTATCAAAAGTTTTGATTCCACCGTAACCTGAATATTTTAATGCCTTTAAATTTCTGTATGAATTAATGTCATTAGACAACAAATTGTACAAAAGAATTTATATAAATAATAAATTATAAGCAAGGATTTTGGTAAAAGAATAGTCAATGGAACCTTGAAAAATAAGTAAAATATGATGTGAAAACCTAAGACCAAGAAGGTGGAATTTTGGAGAAATAGATATAACTAAAATTTGCCTAAAATGTCAATATATGAAAATAAACTACATAAAATATATAAAAGAGAAGGAGGAGAAATCACCAAAAGTTACGGATTAAGAAATGATTAAGAATGCCATAATAAATAATTATAAACACTAGAGATAGATGAAGTGTTAAGGCTTACTTAGGGAAAAGTTTGATGTGATGACTATGCATGGGAATATAATAGTTGATGCAAAGTTAACTAATTGAGTAGGGATAGATAAATATTTAGGAATAAATGAGGCTGGAATTAAAGAGGAATAAATGCATAAATGGATGAACTTAATTAGAGGATTGAAGTTTGAGTAACTAGAATTTTGGATATTTAAAATACCTAAGCATAACCGTAAGAAATAGTAAGAAAGAAATTTCAGTAGCAAGAAGCCTAGAATCCTAGGGCAGTGTAAGGGTGCTTTCTAGTTTCAAATTTCTGGGAAAACTCCATGCTTAATCCAAATAAATAGTTAACATAAAATGTATACCTCTATGTCTTACAGTTCTATGGACACTAGAATCACCCCATTTGGAGCCCATATGAGGGAGATATAGCCCAATTAGTAAGGAAAACTTAGAACGAACTCGTGGTGTAGTAACAGTGAATTTGAGGATGCTATAACACCCAGATTGTTTGGGTATTTTCCAAAATGCTTAACATAAGAGTTGTATATTTCTATCTTATATATCCATAGGCTTTGAAATCACCTAAATTGGAGTCCAAATGAGAGAAATATTGCCAAGACAATAACAAAGGGTCTAGACTTACGAAAACTAGCATACTTTGACACTTAGAAAGAGGTTGCTAAATTAAGTATAAGGATGTCTACTAGGAAGTCAAGGATAATAAGAAGGGTGATATGTATAGGAATTGGAAAATAAGTGTTTAAGAGTATATAAGGAAAAATAATAATTTAAGTGGGAGTAGATTTAGGAAGAGATAGACTAGGGGCTAAAAATGGAAGAAAATAAAGAAATAAGATGATATTAAGAAGGAAGAAGAATTATAGAGGTAAAATAATTCCTTTATGAGATAAAATAACAGACTGTTGGGAAATATAACTTTACTCATAAACCTTAACTTATGCCCTAGGCATTACCATTGCAAGAATTCTTTACCATCATATGCATGCTATTTTTGGCATGATTTCTATGAATGATATTTGAAATGATTATGTTTTGATGTGTAATTTGTGGCAAGTGGGCATATTGGGAATATTTCGTTGATCACATCATATCTTGGCTATTTATATGGAAAGAAAACAAAATAAAAGAAAAGAAAAGAGAACGATCACATGGCTTCCGTGTATGGTGCATTAGATAGGGGACACCTTATTCATGGTTATGATGAGAAAAGAAAGAGAATTGTGACATGTCGAGTGAGGCGATAGAGAAGCACAGGTCGAACAAGTAGAGCAAGAAAAGCCTACTCACCCTGACTAGGGTAAAAAAGATTTGATGAGAACATTTAATATCCATTAGATGATAAAGTTTTGATTTCGACATGCCATGATATTTTGAAAACAATTGATCTTGTCCATGACATTTTGAATAGTTATACAAGCCCATGGTAAATATTTTTGTGATGATTATTCATGCCCTATATATCATTGCTGCTTGATTTCATATGTAAAAGATACAGTGCATTGTTGTGGCATAAGAAATCCTATAGCTTATACAGCTGAATATGACATAATGAGCTATGTATGTGAAATCATGATTTATTGTTGAGCCTATTAGGATTATTATATCTCACTATAATTCCATCTCATGTCCAATAAGTAGTGATAACAAGCAATTATTCTCGATAACTTTGATTTTTAGTATATGTTGGGTAAAAATACCCCATTTTAGGTAGATTCCTATAATTAATGATGTGTCAATGGTTGAGATAGCTGAAGTTCCGGTGAAGGTGCCACCACTTGTACCAGTGTCCCCGGACGAGGCTAATATTGATGATTAAGTCATAGATATATGTAACACCTAGGACACTGTGATATGTACATGAACTAAAAATATCATTAATATTAATAATAAATAGTCCCTTTGATCTCAATTTTTGTTTCCTTAAATTAAGAGATTAATTATCATGAAATGAATGGATTAGTGAATAGTCAGTAAAGACTTCATTAGTGTGTTAAATAAATATGAAAAACAATATGAAGTCATTACAAACACTACAGCTAGAGGAGCCTTAATGAATAAAATTGTTGATGAAGCCTATGAACTAATTGAAGATATGGCTCAAAATCATTACTCTTGCTCTAGTGAGTGGCACTATTAAGGAAACTGATAGGTATGTATAAAGTTGATGCTTTTGATCATCTATCTTCTAAGGTTGATGCATTGTTTCAAAATTTTGATAAATTGAGTATTAATGTTGTCAGTTCTTCTTCTATCTTTTCTACTTGTGAGATTTGTGCATGTGTTGGCCATCTTACCAATGATTGCCAACTTGGGAACTCTATACCACATGATTATGAACAGATGAATTTTGTTAGTAACAATCAAAAGAACAATCATTTTAGCAATACTTATAATTGAGGCTAGGGAAACCATCCCAACTTCTCACACAATGCCAATGCCAGTCAGCCTCCTTAGAATAACTTCAAATAGCCACTTGGATTCTAAAATCAGAGGTATTTTAATCCATTACCCCCACCAAAGTCAAATCTGGATGCTTTGATGGAAAATTTCCTAGTAACTCAATCTAAGCATAATAAGGAATTCAGAGCTCAAAATTATTCAATGAATGATGCTATCAAACACTTAGCTTCCAAAGTTAATTCACTAGCAACACATAATAAGATGCTTGAGACACAAGTAGCATAGCAAACTAGCTCATCACATAGAAACTTTGGCTAGCTTCTTAGCCAAATTGAGAACCTTAGAGAGCATTACAATGACATAACCTTCAGGAGTGGTAAGCAGTTAAATGAGCTAGAAGGCATAGGGGAGGAAAAAGAAGAAGAGCCCCAGGTTGAAGCTGAGGATAGAAAAGAGGAAGAATCAAAGGGAGAGGAAAAAAGAAAAGAAGAGTCTAAGTATGTGGTTCTTGAACCATACAAGCCACTAGTCTTTTTTCCTTAGAGATTAGTTAAAGCTAGATTAGAAAAGCAGTATGGAAAATTTTTGTATGTGTTAAAGAAGCTATACATCAACATCCCATTCTTAGAGGCAATCTCAAATACCCTCTGATAAAGGGGAATTTTGAGTACTTAATGGCTATATTTTATCCCCTAATTTATAGTAAACTTTTGGTTATTTCTTTGTTTTTGGTTATGCTTTGCTTTTGATACTACTTTGGTTGTTTTTATGCTTGTAGGTGAGCAAAAAAGGCCAAGAAGCAAGGAAAAACAGTCATGAAAAGTGTCATATGGACATGGAACAAGATGAGAAGGAAGCAAGGAGGAAGCCCACCAAAAATTAGCAAGAAAGGAGCATGGCAGCCCCCAACACGGCCAGGCCGTGTTTTGGGCAAAAGCTACAGAAACTTCCCAGAATCCAGCCCGAAGCACGGCCAGGCCGTGTCTTGGAACACGGCCGTGCTTCAGGTCTATACACATCGTCTTTTTTAGGGTTTTGGCTACCAAAATTGAGATATATTGAAGGGGATACACAGCCAAAAGGGAGAGAACACATTCAGACCTCATTCTACTCAGTTTTAGGCTTGGGAAACACCATTAGATTAGGTTTAGAGTAGGATTAATGTTTAATTCAAGTTCTTAGAGTAGATTTGACAGCAATTCCAGTTTGTATTTCAGTCTTCATCCAGGTTCTATCATTCTATCTCTGCACTCATCTCTACTCCTACTCTTTCTCCTGGTTTGTATGGAATATATTTACTTAATGAATTTGATTATGCTTTTGATTTATCTTTCTATCATGCTTGAGTAGTTTTGATCTAGGGTTTTGGTAAACCCACTTATGGTGCGATGATACATTGTGCTGATTGAATTAATGGAACTGTAATTGTGTTATCCATGGTTAATTAAGATTAGCTATTAAGCATTGGTTATATGAGTTGATGAATGTTTGGCCAATATTTATCACGTCTTAGGATATTAATTGATGGACTGAAAGGTGAAGATTGATACCGAAACCTAATAGTTAATTAGGGATATCTTAATCACGAAAGTAATTTTAGGCTCTCTAGGAATGAATCAATTAATGGGCACGAGAAAACTGATTAATTGTATTCCATGGTTGGCATAGAACTTAATGGACCTAGGTTGAACTAAGAACCACGAAAGTAGGTAATTGGATTAACCTAGGTACAATTAGTAACGCTTGAAAGAGGTTGCTAGTTAATTAAGGCTAAATCATCCCCAATAACCTAGATAATTTCAATTAGAGGTACTTATTAGTTGTTGAGTATCATAAGTATAGTGAACCGTAACCCTAGGCTTTGTTTAATTGATTATCTTTATTTATTTAATTGTGACACTCTCTAATTAGATTACATTGATTTAGATAGCTCGTTTCGTATAATTCTATTAATTAACATTGTTCTCTGTGGGATATGACCCGTACTCGCCGGACTAGCTACAACTACGCCGTGCGTTTACGGTTAATTATAAAACACACATAACACCCTCCTATGCCAAATTTCTGAAAGAGATCCTATCTAATAAGAGAAAAATTGAGGAGGATGCAATAGTAGCTTAAGGACCAAGAAGCTTCTCTATTCATTGTTCCATGAGAGATATGCACAATGCCTGAGCCTTATGTGATCTTGGAGTAAGTGTGAGCCTTATACCTTTGTCTATATGTAAGAAGCTCCAAATGGGTGACCTGAAGCCGACCACCCTTTCTCTTTAGTTGCTAGATCGATCCATTAAGCATCCGATGGGTATTTTAGAAGATGTTCCTCTAAAGGTTGATAAGTTTTTCATACCTATTGATTTTGTTGTATTAGAGAAGGAGGAAGATAATTAAATCCCCATCATTCTTGGAAGGTCATTTTCTAGCTACAGTTGGTTCTGTAATTAATGTAAAAGATCAAAAGCTTTCATTAAATGTTGAGGATGAGAAAATTGAATCTAACTTGGAAGATGTAGTAAAATTCCCATATCTAAAGGAATCTTGTTTCATGATTGACTTCCCTAAAAAAATAAGAATAAAGATGTTATGAGTCTCGGTTCTACTGACTCACTTGAGTTATGCCTTGTGAAAAGTTCTTTTCCTTGTGTTAAACAGGTTGAAGCTGTTGTGCATGCCAAGAAGCTTGATAAAAGTCATATTCTCCCTTCAGGGGCAAGGGTAGAAAAAATTGAGTAGACCTGAACAAAAAAAAGCAGCTGTGGAGGAAGTCAAAACCATAAAAGTTATAAAGGAAGTTAGGGTTCCAAAGGTAGAACTTAAACCACTTCCTCCCAACTTAAGTTATGGATTAATTGAAAAATGGGGTGAGGGAACTAGATCCTTCAAGGCTACTGGGCATCGTCTTAAGCATTTTGATATAGGAAAACTGATCAGGAAATGCCTCAAGTATTATGATGTGGGACAATGGATTGAAAAGAGTGTTATCTAAACAATCTTAGAGTCCCCTTAAGCTAAAAGTAAGACAAAGGAGTCAAGCTTACGACTTTAAACGAGCACTTTATGTGAGGTAACCTACATTTTAGTTTTGAGTTTCCTTTTGTTTTGTTTTAATGCTTCAGGTTTTGTTTTTGAACTTGCTTTTGGTTTTGTCTCTTTATTTTGAGTAGTGAAATGTATTTTTGGGTGATTTTCAGGTCAAATTTTCTGTGTCTAATGTTGGGAAAAGGATCATCTTTCAAGGGATCTTAAGAAAAGGAAAATTTCAAAGAAAAGGGCATTCCAGCACATAACACAAGAAAGCCATGTCCCAGGACACGGCTATCACCCCTGCGAACATAAAACCCGCATCCAACATAGGCTAGCCATGTCCCATAACACAACTATGTTCCGCTCTCCTAAGTTCACTACTCATCCCATAGGTTGGCTGTGCTCTGAAGCACGACCATGTTTAGGTAAGTTATTAAAAAAAAGAGCAACACAAAATAGTAAGAATCACAACCTAACTGTGCCTAGGGGTTATAACACCTCACCTTCAGTTTTCATTGCCTCATCTATTCTCTTCTCTTCGTCCACATGCTCCCTCCACCATGCCCTAACCCTTGAAAGCCCTTTCTCCTTCCATCAATTGGTAGCCACCGCATCTCCCTTCACCAGCCCCCATTGAAACCCACCCATCTTTACCCCTAAGCATAATCATGCCCTACTTCATCTCATACTTTGCGCCGAGCCACTTCCTTATCCATTGAGCTCTATTTTCATCTTCTCCCACCTTCAACACCCTTATACCCAAGACTCCCTTCCCCTTTGCCAACCTTTCTAGCTCCCCTTCTGTCAACCTTAAGCCCCTTAACACCTTATCCACTCACTTTCCTAAGTTCCCCCTCTCTACATTTTCCTTTCCCCACCCATGCCCCATATTTTCTTTCTCTCACAACCCCAAACCCTATCCTCCATTTCCTTTGTTCCTTTTGCCCTCTCTCTCAAGACCCAAACCCCACTCCACTCCACTCTATTCCACCATAGTCCCTCCCTATCTCCTTTCATACTCTTGTGGCACCCCTTAGGTATTCTTTCCCTTTCCCTCTAATTTTAATTATTTCATTAAAATCTCTAGGGATTTAGTAATGAAAGACTCAACTATGGATCATATCTACTAGTAATTGAATTTTTCTTATTTCTTGCATTTTTTGGTTTATTGTTTATTGATTTGAATTGAATTTTCCAACTGCCTAGTTCATATCATTCTGCCATTGCTATTTTTCTTATTTCTTGCATTTTATGGTTTACTGTTTATTACTTTGAATTGAATTTGCCAATTGCCTAGCTTATATCATTCTACCATTGCTACTCTAATAGAGTGGCTTCTTCTACTTTTTGTTATCTGATTGCATTGATATTTTGATTTACATTATGCTGAATTACAATTTATAGTTTTGTTGATTACTAGTGATTGTTGAAATTGGTGTACTATTGGGCTATTGAATATTTTGTAATTATTCTGGTGCCTGGTTTTCATTGCTATAATTTTATGGTTACTTTTTCTGGTGCCTTGCCATACTGATTTGTATTGTTATAGTACTATTTGGCTATTGAATATTTTGTTATTGTTCATCCTTGTTTTGAATTTATTATCATTATCATATGGCCCAAAAAAGAGCTAGAACCTCTCAATTCCAACAACCTCATGGTGGACGAGGCCTTAGACCTACTCAACTTTCTCACCAAATAAATCAATATGATATTGTGTTTACTGATGATAATCAACGGACATGATAAAAGATACTTATATGAGGTAGAATGTTGAGTACCAATATATTGATAAGGAATGTTTGGAAAGGTTAGGCCTACTCAATGACATCTACTATCTAGTTCATCGGATTTGGTGGGCAACATTTTTTAAGCTCTATTACCTAGCTTATGGCTGAATAACCTTGGAATTTTTTAGTTCAATTAACATGGTCCTATTTCGGGGTCTCAACATCGATCAAGGCATGTTAACTTATTTAAAACTGATTATAGTTTATCAATAGCCCAATTTAACGCATTATTTAAACTACTTCATGGGGTCCCAGAGCGGTACCCTAATTTTTTAATGAACAAAAATTTTGGAACTCAATTTCTTTACGGGGTAGTACAATGCATCAGTTTCAAAAGCATCATCAATTTTAAACCCATGCTTTCAATATTTACAACGCTTAATGGCTAATACTATTTTTGGTAGGGCTGAAAGTGATGGGGTTGAAAATCAGTGAGAACTTTATTTTCTTTGGGCTATGATAGATGCTAACTAGGTTGATATAGGGGCATTCATAGCCTAAAAAATGGCTAGAGTGGGTAATGCATCGAGTAGCAAAATTGTCACAAGAAGATTAGTGAATTCCATAACTAAAAGGCTAGGATTATACCAATATTTATAGAACTTGCAACCAATAGCTGATACCAATTCAATTGATTTAGAATTTTTTTTGCATATGAAATTAAATGCAAAGAAAAATACTAACTATTGATTGTATCTTCATAAGTATAACTTATTTCCTCTACCTAGCCTCAATAGAATGATAGTTACTAATGAAGATAATTGGATATAACCCTTGATAGAGGGCTCAGAAGATGATTCTTTTGAATTTGAAAAGGATGAACAATCACATGAACCCCTCCTAGCCCTACCACTCCCATAAACCTCTTCCTATTTCACTAATTTTGAAAGTCCTTCTCATGTACCTTTGAATGATTAGGGCTCCTTCTCCTCATAGCTTAGTCGAATGGAGAAGGAGTAACTTCAGTAAAGGACTACCCTGCATGCAATGAATGAGTTAATCCATAACATACAAGCTAGAATGGAATCCGTGGAAGGCATGATGGGTAACATGCATTATATGATGCAAAAGTGGTATGATTGACACCTCCTCCATTACCAGAAGACTATTGGACAAGTAAGTTTTTTCCTTTCCAATGCCTGTGCATCAATTGATAATGACATTGGAGACAATGTCAAATTTAAGCATGGGGGAGTTACTTTTAGGTCTTGGTCATGCTTGCTTGTATATATAAGTCATGTTTAGTCTTTTTTCATTTTCATTTCAGCAATTTAGTCACAAAGTTAGCAATTCTGTTGATAGGATTATGTATATAATGACAAAAAAAAAATTTGTATTAGTACACTAACTGATAAAGTCATTAACTCTTTACTTTTAATTGTTTTTCTCTTAATGTTTAATTAATTTAGTCAAACATAATTAAGATTTAAAGTCTACCATTAACATTGATGTTATTGCGAGTTCATATACATACCTTATCGGTATCTGAGTGTTACCTGAAACATATCAAAAGCAGGAAGACACCCAACACCATATCAAAAGTACAATTATCATCTGGGTGTGGTTAGTCAAAAGCACCCAAACAAAAGGTCAAACACATATGTTTACATCCTAGTCATCCACATTGACAACTTTTGGGGACACCAGTACAGGTGGCGGTACCTCCACCAGAATCTCAACCATGTCTACAATAGATACATAACATATAATTGGCACTTGCTTAAGGTAAGAAAGTTCAACCCTGCACACAACAAAAATAAGAGTCATGGTGAAAATTTGCATATCTAATTATCTAAACATAACACAGAAATATAGTGAGAATTAAATCCTAATAGGTTCAACAATAAATCATATTCATTGATAATCTCAATCATCATGTTATGTTTAGCTATATAAGCTACAACAAAAATATATCGGGCCTTATGAATGTACTTTATGTATGCCTATAAAATCAAGCAGCAATAGTATGTATGACCTGAGTAATTATTTTCAAAATGTCATGGGCATGTATAGTCATTTCGCATATCAAGGGCAAGACTAACTATTAAAAAGAGGATGGCATGTAAAAAAAATCACAATTTTATCATATGATGCCTATCAACTTATTCACATATCGAGCTACCCCAGTCAGGTTGAATGTTCTCTAATCTGCAGTATAGGCTTTTATCGCTCTGTCTGATAAGGCACACTTTCTCTTTCTTTTCTTATCATTCTTTTCTCATCATTATAATCATACTCGTGTGTAGGGTGTCCCCTACTAGTGCACCACATAGACCCCCATGTGACTGTGCTCGCCTTTTTTCTATTTCCTTTAATAGCCAAAATATAATTTCAATAATTAGTATGCCCATTATGCACACATATCACATTTTCTCATCAAAGCATAATCATTTTAAAAATCATTTTTAAAAAACATAATCATGCCAAAATCACATATTTAGGATGGTAAAGATTTCATGCGATGGCAATTGCTAGGTAATACACTAATCATTTATTATTTTCATTTATAAGATTCTTCTTCTTTTTTTAAATATTATTTTATCTCTCTATTTTTTTTATTTTTGGCCTCTAGTCACTTTACTCCTACTTAAATTGTTTTCAACACATGTTCTTGCTCATAAAATTACCTGTTATCACCTCTTTTACCTATAAGCTTTTATACATTATTTTTATTATTATTTTCCTAAGGTTTTTAATACCTTTCTTATTGGATATTACCATTTCTATAAGTATGAGGGCCCAAAATGCATTTTGGATTTCTAAGCCCGAACTTCTTGTCACTGTTTGGCCTTATCGCCTTCCTTTGAACTCCAAATTAAGTAATTCCAGAGCCTATAGAAAGCTAAGACAATCTTATAAAACTTTAATGCTTAATATTTTATCAAATATTAACAAATATTGGTGTTATTATTCCCTATATTTCACTATAATTTCTTCTCGGGTAGGTTCTGACTTAACTAATCGGACCATATCACTCTCATATGGACTCTAAATATGGTGATTCTAGTGGGTGAAATGTAACATCCTAAGTCTTTAATAAAGTTAGATAAATCTAAGAATAAGTAGAAAATACATATGACAAAGAATTAAAATGTTTAGTTATGTAACAATAAGGCATTTATAAAATAGGTGACATATAGTTAATCATGAATCATATAAATAAAATTCTTAGGAGCATAATCGATGGGGAAAAGATACAAATATATTTTTAAGACATTACTAATCTAGGATTAGTAGTAAATTAAGGCAATATAAAACAACTAAGGAGCTACCAAGTAGCACCACAAAATTTCAGCCACATAGTATGCCACATTGCCCACAAAATTACAACCACATAGCATGCCACATTGCCCACAAAGTTGTAGCCACATAGCATGTCACATTGGCCACAAAATTTTAGCCACCTTGTAGCTACCTTGCACTTACCAAAGCATACCACATAGCCACAAAAACTTTAGCCAAAATTAGCCAAGAAAACTGCCACCTTCCAGCAAGAAAATCTTGCCAGATAAACATATTATTTCAACAACATTCTAGCCAAGAAACAGCCACCCACCCAAATTCTCAATTTGGGTACACGGAAAAGTGTTCACGCCCTCCCTGCAGAAACCACAAGGGAATCCCTACAAAAACACAAGGGAATCCCTGCAAAACACAGCCTCCTTTTCCTCTTGAGTGGTGGAAACCAGCAGCCAAGAATTATGCTGCCTAGGTATTATTTTGGGCAGCAAATTCAAACCCCATTCCTTATGCAATTAGCACCCAAGAGGGAGAGAAGGCATCCAAAAAACTTAGAGCCAAAAGGGGAGAGAAACCATAAAAAAAAAGTAGCTAAGTTGCAAGGGAAACCAAGAGGAGAAGCAAGCTGAAATTTGAGAACCATAGGAGCATTTCTGCCTAAGGTGAGTTTCCGCTCTTGAGGAAAGTTGGTTTGTAGTGAGTAAAGCTCATTTTGGGTTCTGCATGGTTGATTCTTGAGCATGAAATGCAAGATGTTAAAGTTGAAAACATGGAAATCTAGTGGTAGGGAACAATCTTTGCCATCTAAGTAACAAACATGCTGAAGCACCACACATTCGGCAACTAAAATTTTTAGGCCCTGTGTTCTTGGATTGTTTGATTGGGTAAATGGCCTTTAAATTTTCTAATATTTGGTGAGAAAAGTCTTGAAATATTGATAATTAATTTTGGAAATTTTCGTGATTTTTGAGAATGTACAAATAGGCCATTTACAATCAAAACAGTGCTGAGAACAATCTGATGGAAAACTTAGGCTATTGATGGAAATACTAAACATTGAAGGGGTTAGATATTTAATTTTCATATTAAAGTTTTATGACATGTTATAAGGATCCAAATTAAGGACCCCACCAAATTTTAGAGAATTCTAGGTAGGTTATGAAATATCATAAAATATGGAAATTCAATAGGACAGGATGTGAGTCAGAACAGACCAAAATTGGGGATAGCCATAAAAAGTATGTTATTTGAGGGGACAAATAAATTATTTTTTACTTGAAATTTTTCTGGTGATTATATAACATATGTTGGATGCTCCATATCAAATATCACAAATTTTGAAGAAGTGTTACCTATTCAAAGTAATGGAAAACAGAATAGAAATGGATCTAAAATTAATATGCACTGTTTTGGGTTATGGAGGTAGTTCTTGGGGTAAATGGAAGAGTTAAGGGCTGATAGAACCACGAAATAAAAATAGCCAAGTATAGAAACCTACATGGAAAATTTTAGAATTTGTAGAGGACTTTTGTCATATTTAATAATAACCCCAAATCTCAACAGAATCACAGTTTTGTTTTGGGGAGCATAAGCTCTTAAACTAGAGACTTATGATTTTAGGTACTAATATGCATGCATTAACCAAAAGCTCTCATATATTTTAGTTTGAGTTACTGGTAGTAACATTGGTAGCCTTAAAAAGGAAGTGATTGTGTAGGAATTGAGGTAGCTAGCTTTTCCTTAAAACACTCTTTATGTTTATGAACTTGAATTTATTAATTTCACTAATTGCCTGACTTTTATGCTATGATGAATGATGGTCTAAAGATATATTATGTATGCATTCTTAGGAATTAATGGGTGCCCAAAGTGTGCCAAGTAAGCCCCATTTCCCCCATGTATTGGCCAATAATAGGAGATACACAACCCTTTTGTAGGTATGGGACTGCATTGGGTAAGTAGACCAAAATGTTTGGATCCCTAGTGTGACCAAGATGATGTATGTATGTTTGGTCAGTGCTTATATTTCAGTGAAATAAATTGAGATGTTTTAAGGAATGGAATGTGTATTGTTTTTTGAAAAATTTGCTAGCTATTGAGATTGTCATCTCATCTTTTTATGTCCACATAATCACATTCTAGGTACTCCAGCAAGAAGTGAGCAACAGGGGTCTCAAGGTTGACTCATTTAATTATGGATATGGATTGTATTTTCTTTGGTTGTGTGACATTTGTGGGATGGCTTAGTTGAGTGCCAAGACCCTTTTAGACAACTTATAATGTGATGTAAAATAAGTTATGGATTGTACCATTATCTTTTATGGCATGAAAGCCTTTTTGTTGTAAGTAATGCCTATCATGCCTAGTTAGTTGCCTATAAGGAAATAAAATTTGAAAATGCTTAGAATAACCTAAAGCACTTGTATGCTTATCCAAGAAAGATAAACAATATAAGTAAATAGGTTAATTTATGGGTTAGGTAGACATTGCTAGAAATTTACAGATAAGAATATATATATATATATATATATATATATATATATATATATATATATATATATATATATATATATATATATATATATAATACTAAAAGGTAGTTTAAGGGGGTTATTCTATGATGTGGATGTATGAAATAAGATGCTAGTTAGTAGGGTGTGACATGAAGTTTCTTTTAATTCCCTACAAATATTTCCCATAAATTAAAAGACATATGCTTTCCTGGTTACTCTGAATTCCAGCATTCTTAGCCTAGCCTTTCTTAAAGTTCTATTTCCTTCTTTTATTAAGTCCTCTTCCATTTTTCTTCCTCATTTCCACCTAACTATATGGTTGCTCATTTCAACATTTTAATTAGATTTCTTACACTTAATTTAACATATTCCATCATCCACTTCTCAAGGAAAAAAGAATCACATCATGCATCATTAAGGGTGTTTTTCAACAAAAATTCCTTATGGTATTCTTCTAGGTGTTTAAGGCCATAATTATTTTTATCAACCTAATCATCTTCCATCAATTTTTACCACATTCAATTGTATATAATAGTAGCACAAAAACCCCAAAAGTATGCCATCCATAGCCATACCCATGCAGAAATTTCCATACTAACCTAGGCATTCAAACATCCATCACATGCAAGATTAACATGTGACATGATATAGAAATATCCATGGCCAATCAACAAAGTAGCAAATTATTAGAAATATCATCAAAGTCCCAAGATAAAAGTCCAAAATAATGTTACAAAATTTCAATGTTCTTTCAAAAGAATTTATTGTTAAACCTATCAACAAATCTCCCTAACTTACCTAGTGATTTTCCTATTCTTGTTTTCCCTTGAAGGATTGGCGAGATTCTTCCCTCCGCTTGGATTTTCCAATAGCTTGAATTAGAGAAGGAGGGTGAGTTTTAATCCCCAAGGATAAAGAGAAATGATGGATTCAAGTGGAGGTTAAGCTAACTTACCTTGAGCACTTAGTCCTCTAAACGTCTTGTTCTTCTTCCCTTATTTCTTCCCCTCTCTTTATCTCATTTCTCTCCTCTAACTTTCATCTGTTTTTTCCTCTCCCTCATTTGGCTTAAATTCTCATGTGCTAAGGGTGAGTTTTACTTTAAAAATCAAGTGGTCAACCTATAATAATCGTAGGTCGAAGGCTTACTTATGGGACATTCCATATTGCCATCATTAGGGTGCATATGGTTGTGTCTTAGGGTAGGAAAGATCATGGTAAACTCTTTCTCTCACTTAGCCGAAATAGGCCTAGAAAATGAGGGATTTAGTGTTTGAAATTCATGGTTAGAGGGGCTTAAGACAAGTGGAAAGATCTCCTTAAGTTTTGGGATTCATTTCCCCTTTCTTTTGGCTCACTCAAGATTCATAAATATTTATTTTTAGGTTGCAATTTTCTAGCTCTTGATTCCCCTATGCTTGATCGAAATTGTATGTGTATGGTGGGGATGTTTTTACCTCAATTGCATGTGACAATAATGCTTGCTTATGGAGCACTCATATAATAGAATTTCCCTAACTTGTTGGACTTGCCAAATCTTGCCTATTGCATCTCCTATGATGAGTAATTATTGCTTACTATTATACTACTATTTCATCACATGGCTTTCATTTAGATATCTATAAAAAAAATTGTAAGTCTTATTTCCTCAATTAAATATTTATGTGCCATTATTAATAAAAGAAAAAGAAATTGAGGATATTATATTTCTCTCTCCTTAAAAGAAATTTTGTCCTCAAAAATTCATAAATTACCTAATAAGAATAAATGCAGATATTTCTTCCTCACAACTTCCTGTATCTCCCAAGTTGCTTCTTCCAGAGTCAAACCTTCCTATAACAACTTAACCAGGGGGATGGTCTTATTCCTTAATTGCTTCAAGTCAGTTTCCAAGAGAGATGCCGGTATTAGTTGATATGTCATGTTCTCCTTTACTTCTATCGGCTCATCCTGTATTTTATGGGAAGAGATCTGGGAGATACTTCTGGAGCTGCGACACATGGAAGACATTATGGAGGATGGCCAAGTTAGGAGGGAGGGAAAATTAATATGCTGACGTCCCAACTTTCTTCAAAATTTGGTAGGATTCTAAAAATTATAGACTTAGCTTTCTTGTCTTGAGAGACCTACCAACTCTAATAGTCAAGGAAAACTTCATAAATACATGGTCTCTTTCCTTAAATTTTTAGGGTTTATGTCTTTTATCATAGTAACTCTTCTGCCGAGTCTAAGCAGTAAGTATTTTGTCTCGAATCATCTTGATTTGCTTAGTGGTTTATTGAACTAGGTCAGGACTAAGCAAGTTCTTTTCTCTTACCTCAAACCAACATAGTGGAGATCGACAATCCTACCATATAAAACTTCGTAGGGGGCCATCTTAATACTGGAGTGAAAGCTATTATTATAAGCAAACTCCACTAGAGGTAGTTACTTATCCCATCCTTTGCCTTTCTCCATCACATAGGCCCTCAACATATCTTCTAGGGTTTGAATGGTATGTTTTGTTTGCCTATCAGTCTGAGAATGGTAGGCAATACTGAACTATAACTGGGTTCCAAAATCTTCTTGCAACGCCTTCTAAAACCTTGACGTGAACCTCGAGTCTTTATTAGAAATAATATTTAAGGGAATTCCATTCAGTCTAATTATCTTGTGGACATACAGTTGGGCCAACTTATCTAGTGCATAGGTAATCCTTATAAAAATGAGTAGATTTGGTTAATCTGTCCATTATGACCCAGATAGAGTCATGCTCAGCTAAAGTTTTAGGTAAGCCTACTACAAAGTCCATCGAAATATTGTCTCATTTCCATTCGGGGATCTCAAGAGGTTGCAAAAATCTCGTTGACTTTTGATTCCCTACTTTTACCTTTTGACAAATTAAACATTTCATCACAAACTTAGTAATTTCCTTTTTCATCCCTAGCCATCAGTACATCCTCTTTAAGTCCTGATACATCTTAGTGGATCCAAGATTGACTGTGTACTTACTCTGATGTGCCTCCTATAGGGTCTTAGTCCTCAACTCTTGTTCTTGAGTTATACAAAACCTTCCTTAATACCTCATTACTCCATCTTTTGAGACAAAAAAATTATCTTGATCTTTGTGACCTTGTACATATTGGTTGTGAGCCTAATCCTCTTTAATTTGAGCTCTAAGGTCACACTCTATACTTAACCCACTGATGATTAGCTTTTCTGGAGTAAGAGTAGTGGCCAGCTTCAAATTTTGAAACTTATCTAGCATCTGCATCTCATACACTATCATTTGAGTCATGTGTAGAGATTTTTTACTCAAGGTATCAGTTACAATATTCAAACTTATAGTCATCGAGGAATTCTACCCATCTTCGTTGCCTCATATTTAACTCATTCTAATCAAAGAGATATTTAAGACTCTTATGATCACAATATACTTCAAATGTTGCTCGATATAAGTAGTGTCAACAAATCTTTAAGGAAAACACTGCCACCTCCAATTCAAGATCATGGGTTGGATAACTTCCTTCATGGGGCCTTAGTTGCCTAGAGGTGTAAACAATTACTCTCTTGTCTTGCATAAGCACACACCTCAGCCTTTTCTTCTAAGTGTCACTATACACTTTAAAATGTCCTAAAGGGTTTGGAATGATTCAAATAGGAAGAACGACCAATCTTATTTTAAGCTCCGATAAACTAGCTTTACATTCATCAATCCACTTAAAAAGACTTTCCTTCCTTGTCAATCTAGTCAATGGCAGGACTATATGAGAATATCCTTGTATGGAACTCCTGTAGTATCTTACCAAAACCAAGAAACTCCTAACTTTTGTAATTGTCTTCGGTCTTTCCCACTAAATTACTTCTTCCATCTTGCTAGGATACAGCTACTCCTCTGTTTGAGATGACTTGTCCAAGAAACTTCACCTTTTTCAACCAAAATTCATACTCCTCCAATTTGGCATACAACGTTTTCTCTTTCAGCACTTGTAGCACTATTCAAAGATACTTTTCGTGTTCTTCCTCATTCTTAGAATATATCAAGATGTCATCAATGAACATCACCATAAATTGATCTAGGTTTGGTCAAAAAATGTGATTCATGTAATTTATAAAAATTTCTAGTGCAATTGTTAACTTGAAGGGAATTACGAAAAATTCATAGTGTCAATACCTAGTCCTAAAGGTTGTTTTTAGTATATACTCCTCCTTGATTCTAATATGATGATATCCTAACCATAATTCAATCTTAGAAAAGATGGAGGATCCTTTCAATCGATCCAATAAATCATCTATCCTGGGAGAGGGTACTTATTCTTAACGGTAACCTTATTCATCTATCTGTAGTCTATGCATAGTCTCAGGCTTCTATCTTTCTACTTGAAAAATAGTACAGGAGCTCCTTAAGGTGATACACTCGGTTTAATGATTTGCTTGTCTAATAGTTCCTCCAGTTGTTTCTTGAGTTCCTATAGTTCCATCGAGGCCATTCTATAAGGTCCAATATAGATAAGCCTAATTCTGGGTATAAGATTAATAGAGAACTCTATCTTTCTCTCTTTGGAGGTTAGCCTAAAATCTCTGATAGAAATACTTTAGGAAACTCATTGGTTATTGGGATTTCATCAAGTTTCGATTCAACTTCTAGGCTTGATAAACTCATAAGAATGTATCCAAGTATTCTATTTTTCAACTCCTGATTGACTTGATTAGCATTAATCATTAATAGGTGTATCTTTTCTTATCGGATAAGAGGTAGAAACTTAATAGACTTGGTGCATCAATTTAGTAGGGTCTAGTTTCTAGACACCCAATCTAGCCTTAAAATAACATCAATCTCCTTAAGGGTAGACATACAAGGTCTACATGAAAGGTTTTTTCCAGGATAGCAACCTAAAAGTCCTTACACATAGAGAAAATTAAGACCCGTTCTCCTGTGGGGGTTAGTACAGATAGATCATAGGGGGTTTCAAAAATAGGATACTGAAACTTTCTAACACATTATTCTAATATAAATGAATGACTAGCACCGAAGTCAAACAACACCATAAAAGCAAACCTATGGATATAGCATGTTGATAAAGGGGAATTTTGAGTACTTAATGGTTATATTTTATCCCCTAATTCATAGTAACTTGTGGTTATTTCTCTGTTTTTAGTTATACTTTGTTTTGGATACTGCTATAGTCTGTTTTGTGTTTATAGAAGAACAAAGGAGGCCAAGAAGGAAGAGAAAACAATCATGGGAAGTGTCAAGTGGACTTGGGATATGCAAAGGAGGAAGCAAGGAAGCAGCACACCAAAATTTAGAGAAAAAGCTGCACGGCAGCCCCCAACACGGCCAGGCTGTGCTTGGTGGCATGGAGCACGGCCAAGCCGTGCTTTGGGCAGAAGCTGCAGAATGTTCCCAGAATCTAGCCCGAAGCATGGCCAGGCCGTGTCCTGGAACACGACCCTGATTCGGGTCCGTACTACACGTTAAAATTAGGGTTTTTGGCTGCCAAGTGGATACATAAGTGGGGAAAAATGCAGAGGCACTGGGGGAGACCAAAGGAGACACTTTAGACTCGGGTTTTAGGCTTAGAAAACACTCCTAGGTTAGCTTTTTACTTGAATCATGGTGGATTGGATGTTCTAGAATAGGATTTATCAGCATTGGAAGATTGTATTTTCAATTTTTACTTTTCTGCACACCAGGTTACATCTTTCTACTTTAGTTCTTTATCTCTACTTCTACCTCTATTCATTCTCTTGAGATTGTATCGAACTATCATGGTTTATTTAAAGATTATGAATTTGGTTTTTGATTATATGATGTGTGAGTAGTTTTTATCTAGGGTTTTGGTAAACCCACTTGTGGTATGATGATACTTTGATTGAATATTGGAACCCTAATTGTGATTGCTCTAGATTGATTAGGATTAACTATTATATGCATGAATGAGTTGGTAGAATGCCTGATCACCAATCTACCACGTCTTAGGTATTTAATTGATGAACTGAAAGGTGAAGATTAAAACCTAAACTTAATAGTTAATTAGAGATATCTTAATCACAAAAGTAGTTTAAGATTCTCTAGGAACGAATTAATTAGTAGGCACGAGAACACCGATTAATTATATTCCATGGTTGGCATTAAGCTTAATGAACCTAGGTTAAACTAAGCACCACGAAAGTAGGCAATTAGATTAACCTAGGAACGATTAGTAATGCTTGAAAGAGTTTGCTAGTTAATTAAGGCTAAACCATCCCCTAACTAATCTAGATAATTGCATTTAGAGGTACGTACTTGTTGTTGAGTATCACAAGTGTGGTGAACCCTAACCCTAGGCTTTGCTTAATTGGTTATTTTCATCTATTTAATATCATCACTTTCTCATCAAATTGTATCGATTTAGATGGCGCATTTTACATCACTCTAGTAATTGACATTATTCTCTGTGGGATATGACCCATACTCGCTGGATTAGCTACAGTTACACCGTGCGCTTACGGTAACTAGTGTAATACACACAACAAGTTTTTGGTGCCATTGCTGGGGAACAATTGTCAATATTAGATAGATTGTGAAATAGCTAGACTAGATCACTTTCTTTTAATTTCTCTGCATTACTTTATCTTGCTAATTTTTGCCTATTTTCTTCTCTTATAGGTGTGTTTCTCTTTTATGCGAAGAAGCCGTGGGTTCATTACTGAATTTGACCTGAAAATTGAACGCACCCTATGAAGGATAAGAAAAAGACGGTAGCAAGAAAACTTTGCATCTATCATGGTGGAATGAGATAACCGATCTCTTAAGGATTTTACTGCCCTGGATAGTCATGGCTTGAATCCCAGCATTGTAAGACCTGTTGTTGAAGCCAACAACTTCGAGCTGAAGCCTTCTCTGTTGCAGATGGTTCAGTAGAATCAGTTTGGAGGGTCACCTACTGAAGACCCTAATCTCTATCTTTATGTGTTTTTGGAGTATTGTGACACCCTGAAGCTGAATGAGGTATCATCTGATGCCATCAGACTGAGACTATTCCCTTTTTCTTTGAGGGACAAGGCCCGTGCATGGTTGCATTCTCTTCCATCAGGGTCCATCACTACATGGCAGCAGCTTTCTCAAGCCTTCCTCTCCAAATACTTCCCACCGAGTAAGACGGCTCATCTAAGGAATCAGATAACTACTTTTGCTCAAAAAGATGGGGAGTCATTATATTAAGCTTGGGAAAGATTTAAAGAGCTCCTCAGAGTATGTCCACACCATGGGTTGGAGAAGTGGCTCATAGTCCATACATTCTACAATGGACTAATCTATAGCACCTGCATGTTTGTGGATACTGCAGCTGGTGGAGCCATTATGAACAAGACAGTAGATGAGGCATATGAGCTTATAGAGGATATGGCCCAAAACTACTATTCATGGTCTAGTGAAAGGCAGCCAAGGAAATCCTCAGGTATGTATGAAGTCGATGCATTTAACCATATGACTTCAAAAGTTGATGCCTTATTTCAAAAATTAGACAAGTTGAGCATCAATGCTATTGGGACCCCTTCTTCTTCATCTTCATCTTGTGAGATTTGTGGAGGTGTTGGCCAAGTGGCCAATGAATGTCAGCTTAGGAGCTCTGCACCTTAGGATTGTGAGCAGTTAAACATTGTGAATAATCAAAGAAACAATCCCTACAGCAATACCTATAACCCAGGCTGGAGAAACCATCTGAACCTTTCCTACAAGCCTAATGCTAATTAGCAACCTTAGAAAAATTTCAAGCAACCTCCAAGCTTTCAAAATCAAAGGCCATTCAATCCTCATCCTCCTCAACCAAAGTCCAATCTGGAGGCTCTAATGGAAAACTTCATCTCCACACAGAGTAGATAGAATGAGGAATTTAGAGCCCAGAATCACTCGATGAATGAGGCTATAAAGGACTTAGTTCTAAAGTGGATTCACTTGCTACACATAATAAAATGCTAGAAACTCAAATAGCACAGCAAGCGAGTTCTTCAAATATAATTTTTTGTAAATTTTCTGGCCAACCTGAGAATCCAAGGGAACACTGCAAGGCTATCACTTTGAGAAGTGGTAAGCAATTGGGTGAGTCAGTGGAAAAGGAGGAGGATAAGGAAGAAGAAAAGAGAGATGAGCCTGAAAGAGCAATTTAAGAGGAGGAGCAAGTCAGTGAAAGGAAAGAGGAAGAAGAGCCTAAATACGTGGCTCTTGGACCATATAAGCCACCAGTTCCTTTCCCTTAGAGACTAGCTAAAGCCAAGTTAGAGAAGCAGTATGAGAAATTCCTTGATGTATTGAAAAAGCTGCATATCAATATTCCATTCTTGGAAGCTGTCTCTTAGATGCCCTCCTATGCTAAATTTCTTAAGGAAATCCTCTCTAACAAGAGGAAGATTGAGGAGTATGCCACTGTGGCATTAACTGAGGAGTGCAGTGCTTTGATTCAGAACAAATTGCCTCCTAAGCTTAAGGAGTCTGGAAGATTCTCTATACCTTGCTCCATTGGAGATGTGTAAATCACTAAAGCCTTATGTGATCTTGGAGCAAGCGTGAGTCTTATGCCATTATCCAATGCAAGAAGCACCAAATGGGTGATCTAAAGCCTACTAATATCTCCCTCCAGTTAGTGGACCGATCCGTTACTCATTCGGTAGGTATACTAGAGGACGTGCCTCTAAAGGTAGGTAAGTTTTTCATACCTATTGACTTTGTTGTCTTAGAGATGGAGGAAGATAGCCAAATCCCTATCATTCTTGGAAGGACTTTCCTAGCTATTGTGGGGCTATTATTAATGTGAAAGACAGAAATCTTTCCTTGAATGTAGGGGATGAAAAGATTGAGTTCAATCTTAATGAGGCAATGAAGTGCCCATCTTTAGGTGATACTTGTTGCATGGTTGATATTATTGAGCAAAACATTGTTGAAAATGTAGTAAGCTTTTGTTCTACTGACCCACTTGAACTTTGCCTTGTGGAAAGTTCTATTTTTTGTACCGAACAGGTAGAAGCTAAAGCATATGCCCAGATGCTTGATGAATGTCCCATGCTATCCTCAAAAGTAAAAGACGAAAATCTGGAATTGGACAATGAAAAATCAGCAACCATTGAGGAAACCAAGGCACCTAAGGTAGAACTAAAACCTCTTCCATCCAATTTGAGGTATGAATTTTTGGACTCTAACTCTTCATATCCAATCATTGTGAATGATGATCTGAATGCTGAAGAAACTGGTAAGTTGTTGAATGTTCTTAGAGAATTTATGAAAGTGATTGGATATAGTATTGATGACATTAAGGGGATTAGTCCATCTGTGTGCATGCATAGTATTATAGTTGATAATAATCTTAAACCTTCTAGGGAGCACCAAAGGAGACTAAATTCGAACATGAAAGAGGTAGTTAAGAAGGAAGTTCTTAAATTGCTGGATGTAGGTATTATCTATCCTATTTGTGATAGTGAGTGGGTAAGCCCTGTGCATGTGGTTCCTAAGAAAGGGGGGTATGATTGTGGTAAAAAATGATAATGATGAATTAATGGCTACTAGAGCTATTACGGGTTGGCATATGTATATTGATTATAGAAAGTTAAATAAGGCCACCCGTAAGGATTACTTCCCTTTGCCCTTTATTGATCAATTGTTCGAAAGATTGGCTAAACATTCACACTTTTATTATCTGGATGGATACTCAGGATTCTTTCGGATCCCTATCCATCTAGACGACCAACAGAGGACAACGTTCACATGTCCCTATGGCACCTTTGCATATAGAAGGAAGCCATTCGGATTGTGTAATGCACCAGCCAATTTCCAAAGATGTATGATGGCTATTTTCTCTGACTTTATTGAGGATATAATGGAAGTATTTATGGATGATTTCTCTGTCTATGATACCTCATTTGACAATTATTTGAGTAACTTGACACAGGTACTTAAGATATGTGAGGAAGTCAACCTAGTACTAAACTGAGAAAAATGCCATTCTTGGTCAGGGAAAGAATAATACTCGGGCACTTGGTGTCTGAAAGAGGGATAGAGGTGGATAAAGAAAAAATTGAGGCAATCCAGACGATGCCACCACCATCAAATGTTAAGGAAGTGAAGAGTTTTCTTGGGCATGTGGGCTTCTACAGAAGATTCATTCAAGACTTGTCCAAGATTTCTAAACCCTTAACTAATTTTCTCATTAAAGATATCCCATGCTTATTTGATAATGACTGCTTACGTGCCTTTTGCAGGTTGAAGGAGGCATTAATATCTGCACCGATCATCCAACCTCCTGATTGGAGCCTTCCCTTCGAGATCATGTATGATGCAAGTGACTATGTTGTGGGTGCTGTACTTGGGCAAAGGAGAGATAAGAAACCCTATGTCATTTACTATGCTAGCAAAACCCTAGATGAAGCCCAAGTCAACTACTCCACTAGTAAAAAGGAACTCCTGGCAGTAGTGTTTGCAATTGACAAATTTTGACAATATTTGCTGGGATCCGAAGTCGTAGTATTTACGGATCAAGTACTTGCTAAGTAAAAAGGATGCCAAGCCAAGACAGATTAGATGAATCTTCTTGTTGCAGGAGTTTGACCTTGTGATCCGGGATAAGAATGGAACGGAGAATGTCGTTGCATACCATCTTTCAAGACTTAGACAAGATTTAATGAGGAAAGATCAAGATGAGCTACCTATAGACGATTCTTTCCCCGATGACCAACTCCTTGCAGTCACCTATGCAGATGCCCCTTGGTATGCAGACTTTGTGAACTATCTTGCATGTAAAATATTGCCTGAAGGGTTGAGCCACCATCAGAGAAAGAATTTTTTCTCTGATATCAAGTCTTACTATTGGGATGATCCTTGCTTATACAAGTGGTGTGTAGATGGCATCTTCCGAAGGTGCATTCCGAAGGAGGAAGTATATAGCGTAATATTCCATTGCCATAATTCACCTTGTGGATGCCATACTAGCACTTCTAAGACTGCAGCTAAAATTCTCCACTGGTTTTTATTGGCCTATGCTTTTAAAAGATGTGCACACCTTTGTAAAAGCATGTGATTGGTGTCAGCGAGTTGGAAATATTTCAAGAAGGAATGAGATGCCCCTAAATAGTATTTTGAAAGTAGAAATATTTGATAATTGGGGCATTGACTTTATGGGCATCTTTTCGTCGTCATGTGGGAATAAGTATATCTGAGTAGCTGTGGACTATGTGTCTAAGTGGGTAGAAGCAGTGGCATCTCCCACTAATGATGCTAAAGTGATTGTCAAGCTCTTCAAGAGGGTGATTTTTCCAAGATTTGGAGTACCCCGAGCTGTGATAAGTGATGGAGGTTCCCACTTTATTGAGCAACAATTTCAAAACCTCTTGAAGAAATATGGAGTCACTCACAAAATGACTCTAGCTTATCACCCTCAAACAAGTGGACAAGTGGAAATATCAAATAGAGAAATCAAAGCAATCTTGGAGAAGACCGTATCGAAGGCAAGAAAAGATTGGTCTCTCAAGCTTGATGAGGCACTATGGGCTTATAGAACTACATATAAGACACCGATAGGCACCACACCCTTTCGGTTAATATATGGAAAATCTTATCACTTGCCAATAAAGCTTGAGCATAAGGCATATTGGGCAATCAAGACAATTAATTTTGACTTGATAGCTGCTGGAAAAAGAAGATGCCTACAATTGAATGAGCTTGATGAGCTGTGGCTTGATGCCTATAATAGTGCCAAGTTATACAAAGAAAGAACAAAAAGGTGGCACGATAAGTACATTCTAAGGTGTCAATTTCAAGTAGGAGAATGGGTCCTATTGTTTAATTCAAGGCTGAAGCTTTTTCCTGGAAAGCTTCGTTCCCGATGGTCTGGTCCATTCCAAGTAACCTAAGTTTTTTCGTATGGAGCAGTGGAAGTTTGCAGTGAAACTACCAGATCCTTCAAGGTTAATGCTAAACGCCTCAAGCACTTAGTCACGGGGCAACCGGTTGAAAAAAGAGTTACCCAAGCTCTCTTAGAGCCCCCCTCAATCTAATGAAGTGCAAGGGAGTCGAGCTAATGACTTTAAACAAGCGCTTTGTGGGAGGCAACCCACATTTTGATTTCTAAAGTTTCCTTTGGATTGATTTCTAGCTTTAAGTTTTGGTTTTCATCTTTAATTTAGTTAATTTCTTAGGTTGAAGTTTAATGAGTGTTTTTCCTTTGATTTTTAGGTCCATTCCCATATTTCCAAGGTAGTATAAAGGGGTTAGAAGCAAAGGAGTTCAAAGAGAGTCAAAATCTAAGGTAAAAATCGAAGAAATGAGGATTCCAGCTAGCAACACGGGTTGCCCGTGTCCCTCACCACGCCCCTGCTGCAAGCATGGGCAACAATGTGAAAAAGTATGCAAACCCGCCAGGAACACGGGCAGGTCCTGTCCCAGGACATGGCCGTGCCCCAGGTAAGTAAAAAAAAGAGAAGGGGTGCACAAAACTGCAAGAAGCACGGGCACCCCGTGTCCCCAGATACAAGCGTGCCCGGGGATTTTTTTTTTTAAAAAAAGGAAACGAGCAGGTTGCAGCAGCCAGTGTAACAACTTTTTTATTTATTTATTATACAATATAAAGTTCACATACACATCATTAATAAAAAGCGTACGTACAACATTTCAAACACATAAATATGTACATCTTATTTATTCTGGTTGACCAATTCTGGAGATTCGGGTGCGGGTGGTTGCACCTTCACCGGGATCTGTGCCAACTCGCCCACAAACATTTTATTTAAGATCCGTCCATCATAGAATAACTTGATCCAACGTGCAGTAAAAGCCAGAGCTATAGAAAATTTGCATAACTAATTTTCTGAACATGATATGGAAATATAGTGAGAATTAAATCCCAGTAAGTTCAACAATAAATCATCATCAATATAGCTCATCACGTCATGTTCAGCTGTATAAACTATAGAAAATATCTTTGGTCACATGAATGTATTATATCTATGCACATAAGAATCATACAGTAATGACATGTATGATAAGATTAACTATTTTCAGAATATCATATGATGGCTATCAATTTATTCTCATATCAAGCTACCCCGGTCAGGGTGAGTATTTTCTACTCTCTGATACGGACTTTTCTCGCTCCGTCCGACATGGCCCACTTTCTCTTTCTTTTCTCATTAACATGATCATAATCGTTGGTAGGGCGTCCCCTACTGGTGCACCACACGGATTGCCATCTGACCGTGCTCATTTCTTTTCTTTTCACAATGATAGCCAAAAATATGCTTTCAATAACAAGTATGTTCATCAAAATATAACTATTACCATAAATCATTGGTAATCATGCCATGAACATAACAATTTCAAATATCACTTTATAAAATATTTCCATGTCAGAATTTTACACTTAAGATGGTAAGAAGTTCATACAATGGCAATGGCTATGGCATATACTAGTCATTTATAAGATTCGTCTTCTTTTTTAAATATTAATTTTATTTCTTTATTTTCTTGATGCAGGTTTTCATCATATCTAACCTTCTCTTACTAATCAGAGCATAACGCCCTCAATTGAACTCCGATGTAGGTGATCTTGGTGTCAATTTCAAGATAAAATAATTATCTAAAACTATTATGCTGAATATTGTAGCGAAATATTAAGAAATCAAGGTAATATTACTCCCTCAATGTACATGTTATTTCTTCTCAGATAGGTTCTGACCTCTACCTACTAATCGGACCATATCTACCTCATATGGACTCCACCTTGAGTGATTCCAGTGGCTACAAATCCGAGACACACATATCTATAATTCTTATGTTAACCATTTATTTTAGATCCATACATATAATTCGCAGAAATTAAAATACTGAAGCTATCCTAACATATTCTTCCCTGATGAATCATTTTCTGACCTTTGATTACTAATCAGCTCATATCTTCCTCATATGGACTCCAAATTGAATGATTCCAGTGGCTTAAAATCCATGACACACATAGATATAATTCTTATGTTAACCATTTATTTTAATTCCATATAGATAATTCCCAAAAATTAAAATACAGATGCTATCCTAACATATTCTTCCCTGATGAATCATTTTCTGACCTTTGACTACTACTCGGACTATATCTACCACATATGGACTCCAACTTGAGTGATTCCAGTGGCTAAAAATCTGTGACACACATATCTATAATTCTTATGTTAGCCATTTATTTTAATTCCATACAGATAATTCCCAAAAATTAAAATACAGAAGCTATCCTGACATATTCTTCCCTGATGAACCATTTTTCTGACCTTTGCTTACTAATTGGACCATATCTACCTCATATGGACTCCAAATTGAATGATTCCAATGGCTAAAAGTCCATGACACATATATCTTTAATTATTATGTTAACCATGAATTTTATTTCTCTACAGATAATCCCCAGAAATTAAAACACAGAAGATAAAAATTTTGCCACCCATAGCCATACCTATGCAGAACTTTCTATACCAGTCTAAGTATTCAAACATACATCACATGCAAGATCAATATGTAACATGATATAGCAACATCCATGACCAATCATCAAAGTTCTAAGATCAAAATCTCATATAAATATTATAAGTTTCAAAAGTTTTCTTCAAAAAGAAATATTGTTAAAGTTACTTGGAGCACTTAGTCCCCTAGACTTCTCCTTCCTCTTTCTTCCTTTCTTCCTCTCCTTTCCTCACTCTACCTTGCTTCTATTTTTTCCTCTCTCTCACTTGGACGAAATTAAAATGTTGTAGGGGTGGGTTTTGCTTAAATAGACCACCAAATAATACACCTTTCATGATCATAGGTCTACCTTATCACAATTAGGATACACTTTGTTGAATTTTTGGAAAACAAACAACTTTTGTTATTTTCTTCCTCTTCCTTAGTCAAGATATGTATAGGAAAAGGAGATTTGTATTTTGAAAATTATGATGATATGTTCTTAAGATAAGGGACAAGGTCCCTTTGATTTAGGGATTCATTTCCATTTTCTTTTGTCTTAAACAAGTATGATATGTTTGCCTTTTTAGGTGGCAAATTTCTAGCCCTTGAATCTCCATTATTTGGTTGATATTATTTGTGTGGGATAGGAATGTTTTGTCCTAATGCCATGTATTATCATACTACTTGCTAAAATTATGAGTGTAGGATATAGATGTTTTTGTCCTAAAGCCTTGTATTATCTTGCCACTTGCCAAAATGATGAATGTAGAATCACACCACTTGCTAAATTTTTGTCTTAAATGTAACCTAATCTTTATTATTATTACATTATTATATCATCACCTAATTTATTTTATTTTATTTTTCCTCTTGTATTTGGGCTTATTCCTACCCATTATGGGCTTATTCCTACCCATTTTCTTTGCTTTGGATAAAATTCTACCTTTCTTGGTGGGCTTGGTCACATTTTCATAATTTTTGGGCTATTGGTCCAATTACTATATCCTAGTCCAAGTCTATGTTTTATTTCTTACTTAGGTTATCCAATGGGCTTGCTAGAAACTTATGTGAAGTGGAAAAACTCTATATCAAGTGTCCATAGGTAAAAGCCCAATGTATGGGTAAAGATTTTAAACTTAGTAACTCTAGTTCTTGAATTAGGAAAAATTACCCTAATCCAATGTTCTTGAAATTTTAAGACCTATACTTGTTTCTAAAAATTTATCTTCCTTATCCAAGAATTTTACATCTCTTTAGTATGTTATTTCTAATTTCTTTCCTATTAAGTTTTCCCTCTTTATTTGTTCTCTTAATGTTATAAACATTTTCTATGCATATACATAAGGTGAAGAATATCTAAGGATTATATTTCCTTAGATATCTAAAATATTGTCTAATAAATTTTATTTCCTTAATTAAATATTTTTGTACTTTTATTAATAAAAGAAACGAAATTAGGGATGTTACAGCCAGCCCGAAGTACGACCGTGCTTCGGGCATGGCCCCCCATTTTACCTTTTTCTTTTCCCTCCTTCTCTCTCGTGTTCACCCATTCCCACTCGTGCCCTAGCCCGTGTTCTTGCTCCCCTTCTCCCGTGCTCTCTCTTTTCTTCTCCCTTTAGCTCCTTCGCCGAGACCTACCTCTATCCTCCCTAACCCACCCTTTCAACCCCAATTTCCATCCTTCCTCTCCCTTTCCTTTCCCCAATCCGTGCCCTAACCCACTCTCCTTCTCCCATTCTCCCTTCTTCGCTATCCACCGTGCCCATACCAGGAAAACTTTTCCCCTTCCCCATCGAGACCCACCGCCATTCAACCTCTCCTATTCGTTTTCCCTATAACCCTATACGCATCCCCATTGTTGTATTTTCCCCATACCCATAGCTGCGTTCTTGCCTTCCCATAGCAGCGCTTGAATAAGGTAATTCTCTATCTCTAACTCTATTTTAATTTTTGCATAAATAAAATCCTGGTTACTATTTGAACTAGTTTCTGACTCTGATTAGGAATGATTCTAGTTTTCTGGTATTAGTTACTTAGCAGCTTTAGAATACTTGATGCATGCTAATTATCCATACCACTTGCTAGTATTTCATTAGTTTGGACATGCCCTCCATGATGCAAGTTTTTGATTAGGAGAATCATTCATGAACTTGTTGACCGCAATACTCTTTGATTCTGATTTGGGTTGGTTAATTGCATTGAACTTTATATGTTCTGCTATGTATCTTTTGAGCCATCCATTGCTCTATTTTACCTTAAATTTATGGCCTTGATTGTTCTGATGCATTAGTTTTCTATGTCCTACTTGTAATGGTATGAATTTCCCAGTTGTCTCTGCATAATTCTATAATTGCATCCATTGATTTGCATAGCATTTGACTAACTTGCATTGACTAAGATTTGCATTTTTGGCTTTGATATCCCCTGCTTTCTGTTTCCTGCCCCATTTCAAACTTTGAAGTGCATTTGGTACCCCTCTGTTTTTCATTGCAATTTTTTATAAATGGGTCTCAAAAGAGCCCGAACCGGCCAATTATCCACCCAATCCCACCAACCCCGTAGAGGACGCAATCCACAACCACCCCAACTTCCTTATCAGATTAACGAGTATGGTATTGTGTTCGTTGACGATAGTCAACGGACCTGATACGATACCCTAGTTAGACAGGGAATGTTGACTACCCGGTATCTAGATGAGGAATGTCTGGAACGCTTAGGCCTTTTACCTGACGTCCAATACCTAGTTGACCGGATTGGGTGGAACACATTTCTCACCCTCCGATACCCAGCCTACCCTAGAGTCCCTTAGTTCTATTAAAATAGTCTTGTTTAGAGGTCCAGATGTCCACCAGGGCTAGGTAAACTTTAGGCTGTTTAACCGTAACTTTAACCTAACTTTAGCATAATTTAATGCACTGTTCAGCCTGCCTCCAGGGGGAACTAGATCAGTATTGTAACATCCCTAATTTCGTTTCATGTATTAATAAAAGTACAAAAGTATTCAAAGTAACATCTCTAATTTCTTTTCTTTTATTAATAAAGGTACATAAATATTTAATTAAGGAAATAAAATTTATTAGACAATTTTTAGATATCTAAGGAAATATAATCCTTAGAAATTCTTCACCTTATGTGTATGTATAAAAATATTCTAATATTAATGGAATAGGTAAAGAAAGAAAACTTAAGAGGAAATATTAGAAAGAAGCATGCTAAAGAACTTAGGCAAGGAAGATAAATTTTTGTGAAGTAAGTAAAGGTCTTAAAATGTCAAGAAGATTGGATTAGGGTAATTTTTCTTAATTTAAGAGCAAAAGTTACTAAGTTTGTATCTCCACCCATAAATTGGGCTTTCACGTATGGACACTTCATATAGAGTTTTTCTACTTCACATGAATTTTTAGCAAGCCAATAGGATAGCCCAATGAAGAAATAAAACATAAACTTGGACTAGGATATAGGAATTGGACCGGTAGCCCAAAAATCATGAAAATGTGACCAAGCTCATTATGAAAGGTAGAATTTTAACCAAAGTAAAGAAAATGGGCAAGAATGAGCCCAAATCCAAGAGGAAAAATAAAAATAAAAATAAAAATAAAAATAAAGTGATGAAATAATGGTGTAATCAAGATTAGGTGACAAGGCATTAGGACAAAACATCTATATCCTACACTCATAATTTTAGCAAGTGGAATGATAATACATGGAATTAGAACAAAACATTCCAATCCCACACAAATAATTTCAGCCAAATAATGGAGATTCAAGGGCTAGAAATTTGCCACCCAAAAAGGCAAACCTATCATACTTGATTAAGACAAAAGAAAATGGAAATGAATCCATAAATCAAAGAGACCTTGTCCCTTATCTTAAGAACATATCATTATAATTTTCAAAATATAAATATCCTTTTCCTATGCATATCTTGACTAAGGAAGAGGAAGACAAGAATATAAGTTGTTTGCTTTCCAAAAATTCAACCAAGTATATCCTAATTGTGATAAGGTAGACCCATGATCATGAAAGATGAATTATTTGATGGTCTATTTAAGCAAAACCTACCCCTATAACATTTTAATTTCACCCAAGTGAGGAAGAGAGAGAAATAGAAGTAAGGTAGAGAGAGGAAAGGAGAGAAAGAGAGGAGAAGAAAGGAAGGAAGAAGAAGAAGTCTAGAGGACTAAGTACTCAAGGTAAGTTAACTTAATCTCCACTTGAATCCATTTTTCTTCTTCATCCTTGAGGTTCAAAAACTAACCCTCCTTCTCTTATTTAAGCTGCTAGAAAAGCTAAGGGAAGGGAGGAATCTTGATACTTCTTTCAAGGGCAAACAAGAAAACAAATTCATTAAGTGAGCTAGGGAGATTCTTAGGTAGGTTTAACAATATTTCTTTTTGAAGAAAAGTTTTGAAATTTGTAACATTTATATGGGATTTTGATCTTAAGAACTTTGATGATTAGTCATGGATGTTGCTTTATGATGTTACATATTATTCTTGCATGTGATGTATGTTTGAATACTTAGGCTGGTGTAGATAGTTCTGCATAGGTATGGCTATGGGTGGCAAAATTTTAAGCTTCTATTTTTGAATTTCTGGGACTATTCTATAAGGAATTAAAATAACTTGTTAACATAACAATTATAGATATATGTCTCAAGGATTTTGAGCAACTAGAATCACTCAATTTGGAGTCCATATGAGGTAGATATGGTCTGATTAGTAAGTAGTGTTCAGAAAATGATTAATCAGGGAAGAATTTGTTAGGAAAGCTTCTGTTTTTAAATTTTGGGACCATTCTGTAAGGAATTAAAATAATTTGTTAACATAACAATTATAGATATATGTCTCACGGACTTTTAGCAACTTGAATCACTCAATTTGGAGTCCATATAAGGTAGATATAGTCTGATTAGTAAGCAGTGTTCAGAAAATGATTAATCAGCAAAAAATATGTTAGGAAAGCTTCTGTTTTTGAATTTCTGGAAAAATTCTGTAGGGAATTAAAATAACTTGTTAACATAAGAATTATAGATATATGTGTCACAGATTTTTAGCCACTGGAATCACTTAATTTAGAATTTTTATGAGAGAAATATGGACAGATTAGTAGGTAGAGGTCAGAAACTACCCGAGAAGAAATAACCTGTACATTGAGGGAGTAATATCACCTTAGCAACTTGGAATAGAAAGGAATTTAAAACCTTATAGAATCCCTCAGCAGCACCTGAAGTATAAATATGTCTGGCTCATATTGATACTAAAGGTCCTACTAAATAATCCTTTGCTCTGATAACCATAGGGAAACCTAATGCTCTGATACTAACTTGTCACGCCCCTAATTTTAGGGCACGTGAAACACATATTTTTCATGTGCATGGATAAAGTGCATTCATGTGACCTAAAGATATTTTCTGTAATTTATACAGATGGACATGCCATGATGAACTATATTGATGGCAAATTATGATTTATTGTTGAACCTATTGGGATTTAATTCTCACTATATTTCCATATCATGTTCAGAAAAATAATTATGCAGATTTTCTCTATGACACTTATTATTTCCATACGTTGGATCGAGGTGCCCTACCTTGGGCAACTACCAGTTATATCAGATGTATCTGTAGTAGATGTGATTGAGATTTCGGTGGAGGTGCCGCCACCCGCACCAATGTCCCCGGAAGTAGTCAACGTAGATGATTAGAGCTAATATGTATCTTTGTACAAATGTTTGTAAAATAATGGTGTGTAGTTTGTAAAATAATGGTGTGTATGGAAACTCAGTATTGTATCACTGTTAATAACAATTATGCTTGGTTAAAGTGATTATTATTACGAGTTAAGTGGTTAGAATTAAAGCAGTAACATGTTAATAAGAAAAGAAAGAGAAAGTAAGCCATGTCGGACGGAGCGAGAAAAACTCGTACTGGAGAGTAGAAAATACTCTCCCTCACCGGGGTAGCTGTATATGAGAATAAATTGATAGTCATCATATGATATCCTAAAAAAATAGTATTTATGCCATACATGTCATAATTATACAATTTTCATGTGCATGGATAAAGTGCATTCATGTGACCTAAAGATATTTTTTGTAGTTTATACAGATGGACATGACATAATGAACTATATTGATGGTAAATTATGATTTATTGTTGAACCTACTGGGATTTAATTCTCACTATATTTTCATATCATGTTCAAAAGAATAATTATGCAAATTTTCTCTATGATACTTATTATTTCCATACGTTGGATTGAGGTGCCCTACCTCGGGCAACTACCAGTTATATCATATGTATCTGTAGTAGATGTGACTGAGATTCTGGTGGAGGTGCCGTCACCCACACCAGTGTCCCCGGAAGTAGTCGACGTAGATGATTAGAGCTAATATGTATCTTTGTACAAATGTTTGTAAAATAATGGTGTGTATGGAAACTCAGTATTGTATCACTATTAATAACAATTATGCTTGGTTAAAGTGATTATTATTACGAGTTAAGTGGTTAGAATTAAAGCAGTAATAACTTCATGGAATTTTACAAATATAAAAAAAAATTGTTACATTTACATAAATGGAGTTGTTACAAGTACCCTCAGATTTTCTTTCTAATATTTTTTAGAACTCAATTGCTATTGAGGGGCAGTACAGTGCATCAAGTTCTAAATCCTCTTTTATTTGCAACCCCACCTTCTAATATTTACAGCGTCTTATGGCCCATACTATTTTTGGTAGGGCTGAGAGTGATGGGGTTGCCAATCAAAGAGAGTTGTACTTTTTATATGCTATGGTAAATAGTACCAAAGTGGATACTGGAGCCTTCATGGCTCATCAAATGGGCCGAGTAGATGGGGCAATGAATGGGAAGGTAGTAATAGGAGGCCTGATTATTGCCATTGCTAGAGGGCTAGGATTTGAGGCCAACCTCCAGGGCATGCAACCAGTAGTAGGTAGCAACAGGATTGACTTAGAATCTTGCTTGCATATAAAACTTGTTGTTACGCCAAATACTGAATATTGGTTGTATCTCAGAGGGAAAAAATTATTCAGCCTCCCTAACCCTTCTAGGACAGCAGTCACAAATAGGGCCAATTGGATATACCTCTTAGAGGAGGATGGGGAGGATGATGAGATTCCCCATGAAGGGGCTGAATATCCCCTTGAGCCACTTTTGGCTCTTCCACCTGCACCCCCCTCCCATTTTACTGACCGTGCCGGACTCTCATATGCTCCACCAGAGGATCAGGCCTCCATCTCTTCCAGGCTTCACCGCATTGAGGCCGAGCAATTATCTCAGAGAGCAACCTTGCATGCCATGCACGACTCTAACCAAAGCATGCAGGGTATGATGCAGGCTTGGTATACCTGGCACCTGAGTCAGTACCCCACTCTACCACCACCGGATGACCAGTGAGTACGTAAGTTCCTTCTTCCCTTTGCCTCTACTTTTTGTTATTATTGACATTGAGGACACTGCCTAGTTTAAGCATGGGGGAGTAGACTTTTGTATTTGATTTTTCCTGTCTGAGTTCATAATTTGCACTGGCCACTTTTATTTGTTACTTTAGTTCTTCCTTGCATGTATATATTGCACATATTACATTCCTTTTGTCTTGTTACATAATCACATAGTTGTTGTTTCTGTGATAGATTGGTGTAGTGTAGGTTAATTTTAGCTCATGAACATGTGATGCACAATAGGATATGAAATAGGTAGTTATTATTTTAGTCTCTCCCTTTTAGCATTTAACCTTTAATTTTTTTTAAAAAAAAACTTTCTCTCTATTATGCTGTGAATTGTATGTTGTGGCTAATTTTAACACTATGAGAGTATGAAGGTAGGGAGAGGTGAAAAATGAGGGTACGTGAAACCCAAAAAAGTTTTCACTCTGAGTACCCTTTCAAAGCACCAAAAATGCCTTAGTATGAGTACCTAGATGCTTTTACCCTAGTGAGATGGAGCATAAAATGCACTCACTGCAAATTTCAAAAAGAAAAAGAAAAAAAAAAGAAACAAATGAGAGTGAAATAAAAGAGTATGAGTGAGAAAAAGAGTGATAAAATAGAAATAAGGGTAAGGAAAAATAGGGAGATCTAAAGGATGAGGTGGCCTACTTGAGTGTCTAAAAATCAGTTTGGTGCATATAACCAATGGTAACAGTAGAAGCAGATATAGAATAGAAGAATTTTTGGTTTGGTTTTAGAAGAATAAGAGACTATTTAATAAATGTCTATTCATATACATATTGTGTGCAAATTGATTGAGTGGAAAATTACCTGTATTGCATTTTTCTACTTTCTGGAATCTTATTGCATATTCCTCCTTCCTTTTGATAAGGTATGTTATTTACTTGAGGACAAGCAAAGGTTTAAGCATGGGGGAGTTTGATAAAGGGGAATTTTGAGTACTTAATGGCTATATTTTATCCCCTAATTCATAGTAACTTGTAGTTATTTCTCTGCTTTTAGTTATACTTTGTTTTGGATACTGCTGTAGTATATTTTATGTTTGTAGGACAACAAAGGAGGCCAAGAAGCAAGAGAAAGCAATCATGGGAAGTGCCAAGTGGACTTAGGATATGCAAAGGAGAAGCAAGGAAGTAGCACAACAAAAATTGGAGAAAAAGCTGCACAGCAGCCCCTAACACGGCCAAGTCGTTCTTGATGGCATGGAACACGGCCAAGCCATGCTCTAGGCAGAAGTTGTAGAATGTTCCCAGAATCCAGCACGAAGCACGGCTAGGCCATGTCCTGGAACACGTCCGTGCTTCGGGTCCGTACTGCACGTTAAAATTAGGGTTTTTAGCTGCCAAGTAGATACATAAGCGGGGGAAAACACAGAGGCAAAGGGGGAGACCAAAGGAGACACTTTAGACTCGGCTCTTAGGCTTAGAAAACACTCATAGGTTAGATTTTTACTTAAATCATAGTGGATTGGATGTTCTAGAATAGGATTTATCAGCATTGGAAGATTGTATTTTCAGCTTTTACTTTTCTGCACACCAGGTTACATCTTTCTACTTCAGTTCTTTATCTCTACTTCTACCTCTATTCATTCTCTTGAGATTGTATCGAACTATCATGGTTTATTTAATGATTATGAATTTGGTTTCTGATTATATGATGTGTGAGTAGTTTTTATCTAGGGTTTTGGTAAACCCACTTGTGGTATGATGATACTTTGATTGAATATTGGAACCCTAATTGTGATTGCTCTAGATTGATTAGGATTAACTATTATATGCATGAATGAGTTGGTAGAATGCCTGATCACCAATTTATCACGTCTTAGGTATTTAATTGATGAACTGAAAGGTGAAGATTAAAACCTGAACTTAATAGTTAATTAGAGATATCTTAATCATGAAAGTAGTTTAAGATTCTCTAGGAACGAATCAATTAGTAAGCACGAGAACACCGATTAATTGTATTCCATGGTTGGCATTAAGCTTAATGAACCTAGGTTAAACTAAGCACCATGAAAGTAGGCAATTGGATTAACCTAGGTGCGATTAGTAATGCTTGAAAGAGTTTGCTAGTTAATTAAGGCTAAACCATCCCCTAACTAATCTAGATAATTGCATTTAGAGGTACGTACTTGTTGTTGAGTATCACAAGTGTGGTGAACCCTAACCCTAGGCTTTGCTTAATTGGTTTTTTTCATCTATTTAATATCGTCACTTTCTCATTAAATTGTATCGATTTAGATGGTGCATTTTACATCATTCTAGTAATTGACATTGTTCTCTGTGGGATACGACCCGTACTCGCGGTAAGTAGTGTAATACACACAAAACATGTACCTTGAATCATCTCGAAGGATTGAGCTACCTCTTGACCACTCAAGGTGAAGACTCTTCCTTTCAATTGAAGCCTCTGTTCTAGCTACTTCCCTACGTTCTGTGGGTAGTTTTTCATAAAATGCCCCTTCTATCCATATTTGAAACAGATGTCCTGTCCCATGTAGCATAGCCAATTTTTGTACATACACCCGCACTTTGTACACTTGACTGTGGCAGAGTCTTTTTGGCAAGGTTAGGGACCCACAGTAATTTACCTTTTGCCAGCTCCATATGCTTTTCCTCTCATATTCCTGCCAAGGTTAGGGAACCCTTTCTTCCTTTTCTACAGGTTCTACCTCTGTTTCTCTTCCTCCACTACCCTTAAACTCTTTTCCAAGAGTCTACATTTATTTATCAAGGGCACAAACTCCCTTATCTTTAAGGTTACCACTGCATTCCTTATCTCTGAGTTCAGCCTCGCTACAAACTTAACAGCCTTCCATGCTTCATTGGGTTTGAATCGCAGGTAAGAGGAGAACTTAGACAACTCCTCGAACTTAGTGATGTACTAGTCTACTAGCATGTTACCTTTCCTAAACTAGAGAAATTCGATCTCCTTCTCAGGCATCACAATACTTGGGAAGTACTTCTCTAAAAAAATGTCCTTGAGTAACTACTAGGTGATCTGCCTTCCTAGGTGAATTCGTAGTTCTTTAGCCCCTCACCACCAATACTCAGCTTCATCCTTTAGCATATGCATAGCAAAGATAACCTGCTGTTCATCAATGCAGCCCATCACCTCGAAGATTTTCTCTAGTTCCTTTATCCACCTTTTGGCTATAGTTGGGTTTTAGCCGCCTTGAAAAGAAGGAGGTCTAGCTCTAAAGAACTCAAATTGGTCATTATTGTTTTCGGCCACCCGGTTGTTAGCACTGTTCTTGCCATTCAGGTTGTTATTGTTTTAAAGGTGTTGCAAAATTTGATTGGTGACTGTGACTTGGTCTCAAATTGTTGTAATTATGTTGTGTAGGATTTCATCCGCATTGTTTGTCGAATTCCTCCTTGTTGGTACCATATCCTACTATAACATCCCTAATTTCGTTTCTTTTATTAATAAAGGTACATAAATATTTAATTAAGAAAATAAACCTTATTAAACAATTTTTAGATATCTAAGAAAATATAAGCCTTAGAAATTCTTCACTTTATGTGTATGCATAAAAAATGTTTCTAACATTAAGGGAATAAGTAAAGAGAGAAAACTAAATAGGGACAATTATAAATAACATCTTAAAGGTCATACAATTTCAAGAAGATTAGATTAGGGTAATTTTTCGTAATTCAAGAGCTAGAATTCCTAAGTTTAACATCTTCACCCATACGTTAGGCCTTCAACAATGGACACTTCATAGAGTGTTTCCACTTTACATAAGTTTCTAGCAAACCAATTGGATAGCCCAAGCAAGATATATAACATAGACTTAGAATATGATATAGAAGTTGGACTGATAGCCCAAAAATCATGAAAATATGACCAAACTCTCCATGAAAGAAAAGGAAATAGGCAAGAATGAGCCCAAATCCAAGAGGAAAAAAATAAGAACCATGTCATGAAATAGTAGGTAATAATACATGGCATTAGTACAAAATATCTATATCCTACACTCATAATTTCAGTAAGCCATGTGATGATATATTAGGTAGTAATACATGAGATTAGGACAATGCATCCCTATCCTACACAAATAATTTCCTCCAAGCGAGGAAGATTCAAGGGCCAGAAATTTGACACTTAGAAAGAAAAATCTATCATACTTGAGTAAGACAAAAAAAAAGAAATGAATCCCAAAATTAAAGGGATCTTTCCCCTTGTCTTGAGAACATTGTATCATAATTTTCAAATAACAAATCCTCCTTTTGCTATGCATATTTTGACTAAGCGAGAGGAAGACAAGAACATGATTTTTCTTCCCCCAAAAAGAAACCAAGTCCATCCTAATTGTGATAAGGTAGACCCTAACTTCAAATCTCCCTAGCTTACATATTGATTTTCCTTTTCTTGTTTTTCCTTGAAGGAATGGCGAGATTCTTCTCTCCCCTTGGCTTTTTCCAACAGTTTGAATAAGAGAAGGAGGGTGTGTTTTAAACTCCAAGGATGAAGAGAAAAGATGGATTCAAGTGGAGGTTAAGCTAACTTACCTTGAGAACTTAGTCCTCTAAACTTCTTCTTCTTATTCCTTCCTCTCTTCTCCTTTCTTTCTCTCCTTTCTCTCCTTTACCTTGCTTTGGTTTTTTCTCTCCCTCACTTGGTCAAAATTCTCATGTGCTAACGGTGGGTTTTGTTTAAAAAAATCAAGTGGTCAGCCTATCATAATCATAGGTCTAAGGCTTACTTGTGGGACATTCCATATTATCATCATTGGCCGAAATATGCACAAAAAGAATGGGGGATTTGGTGTTTGAAATTCATGGTGAGATAGGCTTATGACAAGTTGTAAGATCTCCTCAAGTTTTAGGACTCATTTTCCCTTTCTTTTGGCTCACTCAAGATTCATAAATTGTATGGTGGGGATTTTTTGCCTTAATTCCATGTGACAATAATGCTTGCTTATGGATCACTCATGTAATAGTATTTCCCTAACTTGTTGGACTTGCCAAATCTTGCCTATTGCACCTCCCATGATGATTAATTAGTTCTTACTATTACATTACTAGTTCATCACATAGCTTTCATTTTTGCCTCTTGCATTTGGGCTTGTTCTTGCCCATTTCCTTGGTTTGGCTGAAATTCCTACCCATAATGGATGGCTTACACACACTTTCATGGGTTTTGGGTTATTGGCTCAACCTCTCCATCTTAGTCTAAGTTTATGTCATGTCTCCCACTTGGGCCAACCATGTGGCTTGCCAAACCCTTATGTGATGTGGAAAAACTCTATATGAAGTGTCCATAGGTGGAGGCCTAAATTTATGGAGTAAGCTATAAACTTAGGAACTTTAGTTCTTGAATTAGGAAAAATTTCCCTAATCCATCTTCTAGAAATTTCAAAACCTTCATTCACTTCCAAAAATTTATTTTCCTTGCCCAAGAATTTTAGCCCTCTCTAGGATGTTATTTCTAATTTTCCCTCTTAGGTTTTCTCACTTTTTCCTATACCCTTAATGTTAGAAAAATTCTCAATGCATACACATAAGGTGAAGAATTTCTTAGGCATATATTCTCTTAGATATCTATCAAATTTGTTTCAAAAGTCTTATTTCCTCAATCAAATATTTATGTAAAAATAAAAATAAATTAGGGATATTACAATGTAATATTGATAGCTTTTATCTCATGAAATTGTGATGTATGACAGAATATAAAATAAAGTTTTTGTTATCTAGTCTCTCTCTTTTAACATTGAACCTCTAATTCTTTCAAACCACCTCACCTATTGAACTATGAATAGTATGTTCCTTTTTATTTTTTGCATGATGAACATGTGAAGATAAGGGGAGGTGAAGAATGATGGAATATAAAACCCAAAACTTTTTCACTCTAAGTACCTAGCCTTCAAAGCACCAAAAATGCCTTAGTATGAGTACCTAGTTGCTTATATCCTAGTGAAATAAAGTATAAAATGCACTCACTATATAAATAAATAAATAAATAAATATATATATATATATATATATATATATATATATATATATATATATATATATATATATATATTTATATAAAGAAAGAAGAAGAGAAGAAAAATTATGAAGCAAAAGATTTTGAGTAAAGAAAAGTGATAAAGTTGAAATAGATGTAAGATAAGGTAAGGAGATCTAAAGGATGCGGTGCCTACTTGAGTGCCTAAAAAACTATATGGTGCATATAGTTTAAGGCAACGATAGGAGTAGGTGTATAATAAGAGAATTTAGGTTTAGTATTAGAAGAATCCATACTAACTGATAAATGCCTACTAATGCATCTATTAACATCACCTTGATAGGGTAAAGAGTTAGCTTTATTATGTTTTCCTATTTTCTAGAATTTGAGTTCATCTTCCACTTTTCTACTGGTTTGATTTGTTATTTGCTCTAGGACAAGCAAAAGTTTTAGCATGGAGGAGTTGATAAATGGGAAAATTGTGTGTTTATTCATATTTTTTCATCCCTCAACTCTGTTAAATTGTGATTATTTTCCTACCATCATGAGATTTTGTTTTATTACTATAGATACTGCTCGACTGTGTTTTCATTTTGTAGATGAGTAGAAGGGCTCAAGAACCAAGGGAAAAATACATATTTAGAAAGTTCTTTGGACTAAGAGCAAGTCAAGGAGAGATCACGTAAAGGACGCGCTTCAGAAGATCTAGAAAAGGCCAAGATAGGCCCTAACACGGCCAAGCCATGTTATGTGCCTTGAAATATGACCAAGGCGTGTTCCATGCTGAACCTACATGAGCTTCTCCAAAACTAGCCAGAAGCATAGCCGTTCTTTGGGTCCCTACGATAATGTGTGTTTTAGGTTTTACGCATCCAAGATGTTATATATTGAGGGGAATATGCTTTTTTGAAAGATAAAGGCATTCTAGATTCTCTAGGCTAGGATTCTAAATAGAATTTCAATTTCCTCATTCTTTTCGGATAGATTTTATGTGGATTTGAAGATTGTATATATGATTTATCTCTATTTTTTAGCATCGATTTCATCTATCTATCTTTATATTTTCTTTTCCCCTTTATCACAAATTATATTCAACACTCATGATTTATTTAATGAAAGTGATTTTTGTTTTTGATTAAATTATGTGCGTGTATATTATATTCTAGGATTTAGGGAAACTCAATTATGATGTATTGAATTCAATTGTTGAATTCCTCTTATGATTATTTATGGATAATCAGTTTGACTATTATGCATATGTGTGTTGATAAAATGCTAGGACACTATTTTATCACGTTTTAGGTAAATGGCTGATAAACTGAAAGGTAAAAGTTATTGTCGGGACCTTATAGTTAATTAGGGGTATTTTAATCATAAAAGTAGTTTAAGATTCTCTAGGAGTTGAATTAGTTTGTTGGCACAAATCTAAAAGAATTAAGTTAACCTAAATCGTGAAAGTAGGTAATTAGATTAACTTAGGTACTATCATTAGACCTTGAAAAAGGATAGTAATGAGCTTAGGCTAGACCATCCCCGATATCTCAAATAGTTGCAATTAGAAATAATTGTCTTGATTGTTTAATATCACAAGTGCGGTGAACCCTAGTCCTAGGTCTTTTTATAATTGAATTCCATCATCTATTTATTTCCATTGTTTGTAAATTGTTATTCCATACTTAACTCGAAATCTATTAATTCAGATAGTTTGTTTTGTAAAATTCTAGAATTTGATACATTGGTCTCTGTGGGACATGACTTGTGCCTACCAGACTAGTTACAACTACACCATGTAGTTTTGGTTTTTAGATAAACATGATAAAGACCAAGCAAGGAAGTTTCAAGAAAAACTAAGAGAAACTTACATATCTATCTTAAGGAACTTAACACTAGGTAGGTTTGACAATAAAATAGTGTGGTAAGTCCCTATTTTTGGCAAGTTGGAATTAAATCACCTAAGTTTGTATGGTTGAGTGTATGGATATGGTTGTTTAACACTAGCCATGTGAAGCTATGGATAGATGTACTTATGTGTATATGTAATGTTGACAAATATGCTTGTGTATGGTTATGAATATTTTCTTGGAAATGGTGGATTTTATGGTTGTCCTTAATCGTATGTGTCACGCCCTTAATTTTAGGGCATGTGAAACACATACTTTACGATCATATATTTTTTATAACATGTATAATACACTCTTTTACATATATGTATTTCCATGTATACACAATATTAAACCAAGTCTATAAACATCAAAGTACAACAAAAGTAGGGATCTTGCCTATGGCGTTCAGAGCATACTCTAAAGTACAAGTACAATATAAATCAAAATCTATGAGCCTTGGAAACAAGTTAGGTTCACCCAGAGATCATGTCGTCTAGTTGGTCAACTATCTGAAGTGGAAGGACCAAACACTATATCTTTATCTGAAAAACATATAAATAATGTGTAGTGAGTTTGACAATTCAGTGAGCAGATAATACCTTCTATGACCTTTTAGGTCAATATATGGATGTACACATATTTTAAAATTTATCACAGAAAATATAGTTCAGAAGTACATCCATATGGGACCCGCATTTTAAATATTCTCAATTCATATCACATTCAAATATTTGAAATCATATGTAATACAGTATGATCATTATTCAAATATTGTAATGCATCAAAACCTTTCACATGAAAACATTAGGAGGATCTCATATTAGAACCACCATATCAGAGTTCAGGCCCTTCTGTACGTTGTTGGTGTAAGATTTGCCTAAACTCAGCATCCCGCTGAGGTTTGCCCTACCACCATTCAAGAGGACACGCAAAGAAACTCTAATATGGGTATTTTCCAAGCACACAGCAAGAGAAGGCAAATCACATCTCATATAGTTGGCATCTTGCCCATATAGGAAGCATCCCGCTCTCCTTCACATATCATATCCCATGTGTTGGCTAACACATGAAGCTAGCACCACCCCTTGCTAGCTGGTTTACCAAGGTGCACTAGGGCTAACATCACCTGTTGTTAGTAGACAATGTTTCCAATAGGATTCCTCCACAGAAAATATTATATGCACATATGTCATATAATCCAGTATAAAATTCTCAATATAATACTGACTTTTAGTCTTAGTATATATTCATCTCTCATAAATTTTCCATTGAGGGTTTATCACATATACATGCCCTTTCTCGAGGCAATCATATAGCTTTATAAATAATGCCACATGCATAAATATTCACTTTATCATTTAATAAGAAATACATGTGAAATCAGATACACCATGACTTCAGAAATCCATTTTCAAAACTATACTTTTCTTGAACTATATTCCAAATTGTAAGCAATTCAGATAATGTTTATGCATTTTAGATACATATAAAGTTTTAAATATCTTATAAACATAATCAAATACAAGTTTAAAGATCAAAAAGAGTATAGGGCAAGTCATAGAATAAATCATCTACCCACAAGGTAAGTGCTCCAGATTAGACAGCCCCAAAATACACTTTTCCAATCCACATTTGACTAAACATACTTCAAAAACATGTCTGGAGAGTTCAAAAATCAAGTAAATGACTCCAGAAACTTGGTCACTATTCATGGGCCGAAAAATACTGCTTACACGGCAAAATCACTATTCACTACCTGAAAATACTATTCATAATCCAAAATTCCTATTCACCAAGAACAAAAAGTTGTCAGATAGCTGAAAACTTTCATATCCTAAGGTTTATCTAACTCTTGAATCCATCTACGGTGCCAGATTTCCAATTTGAGGTCTTTAAGTAAGACTTTCAAAGTTTACATTTTTATGAGATTTTCTACTTCCATTCTGCGGTTGACTTAAAAAATTGTTCGGTTAAAATCATAGTACTCTCTGTCCTGAATCTAATGGTACCCTTAGTGTTGAGATCGGAGGCTTGTAGACACTCCAAATCTAGAAAGAAAACATAAAAATTAATATTCATACTATTCACACTATTCATCGAAATTCTGCAACTCTCTTGGTTTCCATCTCCCCCTCTCTGTTTCTCTTTTCTCTTTTATTTATTTATTATTATTATTTAATAATTAAATATTTAGGATTATTATTTATTTTATTTCATATATATTCATATCAATACCATTTTTCATCAAAAAATATCCCAAAAATTTCTAAAAATTTATATTATTGCAAAACTCTAGTTGCAATATCAAACCATGACTTTTCTCGATAAAATTTTAATAAAACAAATCACAAAATAAATATCTTAATGTATAATAAAAGAAAGAATATTTCTAAAAATAAAACAAAAAATTATTATAAGCCAATATAATTATTTTAAGCAAAACAATAATTATTTTAATTAAAGGTATACTTTAGCAAAACATAATCATTTTTAAACAAATAAAAATATATTTGTTTATAGCAAAATATTATTTAAAAATAAAAATTACGGAATATTACAATATGTTTAATGATTCTTACATGTCTCATTCTTGAATTGTATGAAGTAGAAAAAATGAATGTTGAAAGGAAGATTTTGGACAAATAAGAGTTGGGAATTTACTAAAATAACAAAGTTGTATTTTGATGTGTTTATATGGTGTTAAGTTTTGGATCTCTTAAGGGTTAAATGGCTTTGTGACATTAAAACATAATCAAGGAAATGATTTAATGGCAAAGGAAACAAGTAAGGCATGGCAGTATCTATTTGGTTGAGAGAATGAAGCTTGAAAGGAAGTAAATGCATTTGAAATTTTAAATTGTGTACAAGGTATAATTAATAGAAAAGGGTAAGTAAAAGAAATGTTACAAATTTCATATAGAAGAACTTGTAAAAGAAGGGAAAAGAATTAAGGAATTTATATTTATGCTAAATTGGGAGTAGAAAGAAAGATTTTTACCAAATGGATAGTAATATTACCAAATGAATAGTAACCCTACAAAATGAATAGTGTTTTTAATAATTAGTGATAGATAGTGTGCTAAAGGTTTAGTGAAAGAGGAAATAGAGTGTAATAAAACTTGAACAAGGTAAAGGAAAACTTTTAGAAAGCCATGTAAATAAGAAATTAAAAGGGTACACTTAAGACCAAGAAAGGTGGAAACTTCTATTCTTTAAACAAGGAAACCCTAGAGATAATTAGGGTATTGTATGTAAGAGGCAAGTTATGTTTCTATAATCAAATAAAGATGGAGAAAATAATAATAATGGGAAATCAAAAAGCTAAATTGAGTACCCTCAAGAGATTTTTTGATAACTAAAACATATTCAAATTATTTAAGAGAAAATTCAAGTTATCATGAAACAAGAATAATAGGAAGCAATGTTAAATAATTAAAATGAAGCTTAGTCATTTAAAGAATAAAATAAAATAAGTTGGTATATATTACATTTAATTAAATTTGGCATACACCCTAAGATGATCACCATTCAATAGTGTATTGTTCTTTCCATTCACATGCATATGACATTTTATAGAGGCATGAATAATGTATAGGCCAATGTATATAGTTTGCACTAATATATGCCATATGTAACATCCTTAATTTTGTTTCATGTATTAATAAAAGTACAAGAGTATTCAAAGTAACATCTCTAATTTCATTTCTTTTATTGATAAAGGTACATAAATATTTAATTAAGGAAAAAAAATTATTAGACAATTTTTAGATATCTAAGGAAATATAATCCTTAGAAATTCTTCACCTTACGTGTATGCATAGAAATGTTCTAATATTAATGGAATAAGTAAAGAAAGAAAACCTAAGAGGAAATATTAGAAAGAAGCATGCTAAAGAAAGGTGAAATTCTTAGGCAATGAAGATAAATTTTTGTGAAGTAAGTAAAGGTCTTAATATAGAGCAAAAGTTACTAATTTTAGTATCTCCAACCATAAATTGGGCTTTCACCTATGGACACTTCATATAGAGTTTTTCTACTTCACATGAATTTTTAGCAAGCCAATAGGATAGCCCAATGAAGAAATAAAACATAAACTTGGACTAAGATATAGGAATTGGACCGGTAGCCCAAAAATATAAAAATGTGACCAAGCCCATTATGAAAGGTAGAATTTTAACCAAAGTAAAGAAAATGGGCAATAATGAGCCCAAACCCAAGAGGAAAAATAAAAATAAAAATAAAAGTAAAGTGATGAAATAATTGTGTAATCAAGATTAGGTGACATGGCATTAAGAAAAAAATTTAGCAAGTGGTGTGATATCCTACATTCATAATTTTAGCAAGTGGTATGATAATACAAGGCTTTAGGATAAAACATCTATATCCTACACTCATAATTTTAGCAAGTGGTATGATAATATATGGCATTAGGACAAAACATTCCTATCCCACACAAATAATTTCAACCAAATAATGGAGATTCAAGGGCTAGAAATTTGCCACCTAAAAAGGAAAACCTATCATACTTGATTAAGACAAAAGAAAAAGGAAATGAATCCCTAAATCAAAGGGACCTTGTCCCTTATCTTAGAAACATATTATCATAATTTTCAAAATACAAATCTCCTTTTGCTATGCATATCTTGACTAAGGAAGAGGAAGAGAAGAACATAAGTTGTTTGTTTTCCAAAAATTCAACCAAGTGTATCCTAATTGTGATAAGGTAGACCCATGATCATGAAAGGTGAATTATTTGATGGTCTATTTAAGCAAAACCCACCTTTACAACATTATAATTTTTGTCCAAGTGAGGGAGAGGAAAAATAGAAGCAAGGTAGAGTGAGGAAAGGAGAGGAAGAAAGGAAGAAAGAGGAAGGAGAAGTCTAGAGGACTAAATGCTCTAGGTAAGTTTAACAATATTTCTTTTTGAAGAAAAGTTTTGAAACTTGTAATATTTATATTAGATTTTGATCTTAGAACTTTAATGATTGGTCATGGATGTTGCTATATCATGTTACATATTATGTATGTTTGAATACTTAGGTTGGTATAGATAGTTCTGCATAGGTATGACTATAGGTGGCAAACTTTTATACTTATATTTTTAAAATTCTGGGAGGAATTGGTAAGGAATTAAAATAAATGGTTAACATGAAAAATGTAGATATATGTCTCACGGAGTTGTACCCACTAGAATCACTCAATTTGGAGTCCATATGAGGTAGATATGTTCCGATTAGTAAGTAAAGGTTAGAAAATGGTTAATCAGGGAAGAATATGTTAGAATAGCTTATGTGTTTTAATTTATGGGAACATTATGAAGGGAATTAAAATAAATGGTTAACATAAGTATTATAGCTATATGTGTCACGGAGTTTTAACCACTGAAATCACTCAATTTGGAGTTCATATGAGGTAGATATGGTCTGATTAGTAAGCAAAGGTCAAAAAATGGTTAATCAGGGAAGAATATGTTAGGATAGATTCTGTATTTTAATTTCTGAAAATTATATGTAGAGAATTAAAAACCATAGTTAACATAAATATTAAAGATATATGTGTCATGGATTTTTAGCCACTGGAATCAATCAATTTGGAGTCCATATGAGGAAGATATGGTTCGATTAGTAAGCAAAAGTCAGAAAAAGGTTCATCAGGAAAGAACATGTTAGGATAGCTTATGTGTTTTAATTTCTGAGAATTATCTGTAGGGAATTAAAATAAATGGTTAACATAATAATTACATATATATGTGTCACGGAGTTTTAACCACTGGAATCATTCAATTTGGAGTCCATATGAGGTAGATATGGTCCGATTAGTAATCAAATGTCAGAAAATAGTTCATCAGGGAAGAATATGTTAGGATAGCTTCTGTATTTTAATTTTTGGGAATTATCTATATTAAATTAAAATAAATGGCTAACATAAGAGTTATAGCTATGTGTGTCATGGATTTTTATCCATTGGAATCATTCAATTTGGAGTTTATATGAGGAAGATATGAGCTGCTTAGTAATCAAAGGTCAGAAAATGGTTCATCAGGGAAGAATATGTTAGGATAGCTTCTATATTTTAATTTTTGGGAATTATCTGTATGGAATTAAAATAAATAGTTAACATAAGAGTTATATCTGTGTGTGTTACAGATTTTCAACCACTTGAATCATTCAATTTGGAGTCCATATGAGGAAGATATGAGCTAATTATTAAGCAAAGGTCAGAAAATGGTTCATCAGGTAAGAATATGTTAGGATAGTTTCTGTATTTTAATTTCTAGGAATTATCTGTATGGTATTAAAATAAATGGTTAACATAAGAATTATAGATATGTGTGTCACGGATTTGTATCCACTGGAAGCATTCAATTTGGAGTCCATATGAGGTAGATATGGTCCGATTAGTAGGTAGCGGTCAGAACCTATCCGAGATGACATAACCTGTACATTTAGGGAGTAATATCACCTTGGTTTCTTAATTTTTCGCCATAATGTTCAACATAATAGTTTTAGATAATTGTTTTATCTTGCAATTGACACCAAGATCACCTACATCGGAGTTCAATTGAGGGCGTTATGCTCTGATTAGTAAGAGAAGGTTAGATATGATGAAAACCTGCATCAAGAAAATAAAGAAATAAAATTAATATTTAAAAAAGAAGACGAATCTTATAAATGACTAGTATATGCCATAGCCATTGCCATTGTATGAACTTCTTACCATCATAAGTGTAAAATTCTGACATGGAAATATTTTATAAAGTGATATTTGAAATGGTTATGTTCATGGCATGATTACCAATGATTTATGGTAATAGTTATATTTTGATGAACATACTTGTTATTGAAAGCATATTTTTGGCTATCATTATGAAAAGAAAAGAAATGAGCACGATCACATGGCAATCCGTGTGGTGCACCAGTAGGGGACGCCCTACCAACGGTTATGATCATGTTAATGAGAAAAGAAAGAGAAAGTGGGCCATGTCGGACGGAGCGAGAAAAGCCCGTACCGGAGAGTAAAGGATACTCACCCTGACCGGGGTAGCTTGAAATGAGAATAAGTTGATGGCCATCATATGATATTTTGAAAATAGTTAATCCTGTCATACATATCATTACAGTATGATTCTTATGTGCATAGATATAATGCATTCATGTGACCAAAGATATTTTCTGTAGTTTATACAGCTGAACATGACGCGATGAGCTATATTGATGATAATTTATTGTTGAACTTACTGGGATTTAATTCTTACTATATTTCCATATCATGTTCAGAAAATTAGTTATGCAGCTTTTTTTTCTAAGGCTCTGGCTTTTAGTGCACATTGAATTGAGTTACTTTATGTTGGGCAGATCTCAGAATCAAATAAGATGTTTGTGGTCGAGTTGGCTCAGATCCCGGTGAAGGTGCAACCACCCGCACCTGTATCTCCGGAATTGGTCAACCAATATAAACAAGATGTAAATATTTATGTGTTTGATATGTTACATGTACGTTTTGATTAATGACGTGTATGTGAAGTCAATATTGTATAATAAAAAAAAGGGTTGTTATAGATTTCACCAAAGTAGTCAACACAAAAGTTGTATCTCTTTGTTTTATCTTTTCGTAGCTACTAGAATTAACTTAAATGGAGCTCATATAAGAGAGATATGCTACAATTAGTGATGAAAGGTTGGGATTCAATATTTTTCATATTTTTCTCCTCTTTTCCTCTTCTTTTCTTCTTCCTTTTCTTCTATAACACAAAACAAAGTTAATTTCTAAATATTCTTAAACTAAATTAAACAAAGTGTAAATTTAAATATACTAAAATGATGCTTAATTCTTGAAACATCAAGTTGGCCCACTTGTGTTATGTACTTGTCGTGCAAGACTTAGTGATAGTGAACATATTCGAAGTTCTAGCCCACACTCCTCTTCCTTCAACCTTAGCTTTAGAGGAGCAATGCAGCAATTGTTAGCATATATTTATCTATAAATATGGCTAATAATAACTTACTAACTAGCCTACATTTTTGGAGGTAACTGGGTATCCATATGCTTTTGTACTATAGGTAGTGTCGAAGGTTACCTATGTGTAGTTAGTAAACCCTAATGTATGAACTAATCTTATATCAATGAAATTCCTTACTATTTGGTTATGTAATACTTGTTAGTTTTACTTTTACTTTTATGTATATGTGTATCTATACATATAATATGTGTATCTATATATAAGAAACAAATGAAAATAGGCACAAATCTAAACGTTAATAAAGTAAATTAAAAGTAAAGGAAATATTTTTAAGGTCATTACATTAGTTGGTATCAAAACAAGTTGATCCTAGATGACCAGTTGGTGGATGGTTATCTAAATCGATCTAAGTATATCTTAAGTGAATGTGTAGAAACATTGTGTAGGGTGCATATTATAACACTCTTGGATTTTCTATTCTTTTCACAAAATAACATATTAGGAAGAATCAAAATGACTTGTTGTATTGGTTCTTACATATGTACTTATAAAAGACGGAAGAGAGAATTCTCAATTTTAGAGAAAACTTTTAAAAGGAAAAATGGTAATTTTTCACCTTTTAGGCTAGAAGCCAGGTAGCAGGAAGTGAAATGAGGACCTATGGAAAGTGTGACTAAAAATACTCTTGACACTTGTTGCAAAAAAGGATTAATTCATTTTGGAAATTCACTCAAGCCAAATGTGGCCTTGGTCAAGGAACTAGTCATAACTTAATGGAGTGGCAATCTTATAATAGTTAGGGAAATGAAAGGAAAAAGTTATAGGAGGAAAAGCTTCTTGAGCAATATTGGCATTTTTTTAATCATTTCCCCTTGACCTTTGGTGAAGTCGACTCACACAAGGGAAGAAGGAGATATTCACGGCGCCAACAAGGAGGGAAGAAGAAGAAGGAGAGAGAAACTCAAGAAAGGAAGAGCAAGGTAAGTTCTTGGGATTTTTTGTCTCTCTAATCTTTAATTTTCTCTTGATGAAACTTCATGGAGGTGTTTTGATGGTAGATATTTACAGAGTTTTTGGTAGAGAGTAATTTTAACATCTAACCCATCTTGAATCTTGCATGGATTATGATGTTATGTTCATATATTTATGTGAGTATGTACATATTGTTGTAGAAATGCATTGATGAGGGTGGTAGTAGTTAGAATTGAAAAACTCTCATAAATGTTAAGGGATGGGTTTTTGGATGTTTTAAACTCATTGGGTAAGATGAAATATGCAATATATTATTTGAATAATCATGTATGCTCATTTTTTTGGCTGGTTCAACCTTGTATTGATTGTTTGGAAGTGTGAAAACCAAGAGAATATAGAGCTTGCCAAGAACACGACCGTGTTCCAAGACACAGCCAGGCTGTGTTCTAGGCATGTTTTTTATAAAGGTGAAAATTGAGTGCTTAATGGTTATATTTTATCCCCTAATTAATAGTAAACTTGTGATTATTTCCCTACTTTTGGTTATGCTTTGTTTTGGGTACTGCTTTGGGTTATTTTATGTTTGTAGATGAGTAAAAGAGGCCAAGAAGCAAGGGAAAACACTCATGTAAGGAGCTATATGGACTTGGAACATGTTGAGGAGAAATCAAGGAGGCAACCCTGAAGAAATTGGTAAGAAAAGAGCTTGGCAGCCTAAAACATGGCCAGTTCGTGCTTGGTGTTGTAGGAAGCACGGCCAGGCTATGTCAAGAAGCACAGTCATGCTTCGTGTTCATACACTCCATGTTTTTTAGGGTTATGAGCAGCCAAAGGGATATAAATACATGGGGAAGCATAGTAAAGAGGATCCAGACCGAGACATACATCTTAGACTCAATTTTAGGCTTAGAAAACATTATTTAATTAGATCTAGAATAGGATCAATTGTTTACTTTATGCACTTAGAGTAGAATTTACATTGATTAAAGTTTGTATTCCTATTTCATCTACTGCATCCAGGTTTTATTTTTCCATCTTTACTTCTACTTCTACTTCTACTTCTACTTCTACACCTCTCTTTTACATTATATTGAACACTTATGATTTCTTTAATGAATATGATTGTGAGTTTACTTTCAATTATGTATGAGTAGATATTGATCTAGGGTTTCGGTAAACTCACTAATGATGTTATGATACATTGATAATTGAATTGTGGAACCCTAATTGTGATTAATTGTTGATTAATTAGGATTGACTATTATGCGTATGTTTAAGAGTTGATAGAATGTCTGATCACCAATCTATCACATCTTAGGATATTAACTTATGAACTGAAACATGAAAGTTAATACTAAAACCTAATAGTTAACTAGGGATATCTTAATCATGAAAGTAGTTTAAGGTTCTCTAGGAATTGAATCAATTAGTGGGCATGAGAAAATCGATTAATTGCATTCCATGGTTGGCATAGAACTTAATGGACCTAGGTTGAACTAAGAACCACGAAAGTAGGTAATTGGATTAACTTAGGTACGATTAGTAACACTTGAAAGAGGTTATTAGTTAGTTAAGGCTAAACCATCCCCAATTACCTAGATAATTGCAATTAGAGGTACATATTGATTGTTGAATATCATAAGTGTGGTAAACCCTAACCTAGGCTTTTGTTAATTGAATTACTTATTTACTTAATTGTGACACAATCTCTCATCAAATTGCATTGATTTACATAGTTTGTTTTGTGAAATTCTAGTAATTGACCATTGTTCTCTGTGGGATACGATCTGTACTCACCAAACTAGCTACAGCTACACCGTGCGCTTGCGATTATTTATAAAACACACACAACAAGTTTTTGGCATCATTGTCGGGGAACAATAGTGTCAATATTAGATATTTTGAAAAATAGTTAGACTAAATCATTTTTCTTTTAATTTTTTTTGCATAATTTTATCATGCTGATTTTTGTTCCTTTTTGTTCCTTGATAGGTGTGTTGCTCTTTTATGAGAAGGGATCATTAATTCTTTGCTGAATTTGACCTAGAGATTGAACGCACTCTACAAAGGAGAAGAGGAAAACAACAATAAGATCATCTTGCACCACCTACCATGGTAGACAGTGATAACCGATCTCTTAAGGATTTCACTGCCCTAGATACACTTGGCCTGAACACAAGCATTGTCAGACTAGTTGTTGAGGCCAACAACTTTGAGCTGAAGCCTTCTCTTTTACAGATGGTTTAGCAAAATCAATTTGGAAGGTTGCCTATTGAAGACCCTAATCTCCATCTTTTAGTATTTCTGGAGTATTGTGACATATTGAAGCTGAATGGAGTATTATCTGATGCCATCAGACTGAGATTGTTCCCATTCTTTTAGAGGGACAAGGCCCATACATGGTTGCACTCTCTTCCATCAGGGTCCATCACTACTTGGCAGTTACTTTCTCAAGCTTTCTTGGCTAAGTATTTCTCACTAAGTAAGATAGCCTATCTTCGGAAACAAATCACTACCTTTGTTAAAAAATATGGCAAGTCTTTGTATGAATCTTGGGAGAGATTTAAAGAGTTCCTCAGAATATGTCCATACCATGGGTTGGAAAAGTGGCTCATAGTCCATATATTCTATAATGGACTAGCATACAACACCCAAATGTCTGTGGATGCTGCAACAGGAAGAGCCATTCTGAACAAAACGATTGATGAGGCATATGAGCTTTTTGAATATATGGCTCAAAATCACTACTCGTGGTCTAGTGAGAGGCAACCAAGAAAACTAATAAGTATGTATGAAGTAGATGTGTTTAATCATCTCACTTCTAAGGTTGATGCATTGTTTCAGAAATTAGATAAATTGAGCATCAATGTTGTTGGTTCTTTTCCTTCTTCTCCATGTGAGATCTATGGATGTGTTGGCCATGTAGCCAATGATTGTCAACATGGAAATTCTGCACCTCAGGATTATGAATAGGTGAACTTTGTGAACAATAATTAGAGAAATAATCCCTATAACAACACCTACAATCCAGGCTGGAGGAATCACCTAAATCTCTCATATAAGCCTAATGAAATTTAGCCTCCTCAGAATAACTTTAGGCAACCTCTTGGGTTTTAAATCAGAGCCCATTCAATCCTCCTCCATAACCAAAGTCAAATATAGAGGCTCTAATGGAGAATTTCATCACTACTCAGACGAAACAGAATGATGAGTTCAAAGCGTAGCACTACTCAATGAATGAGGCTATAAAAGATTTAGCCTCTAAGGTTGACTCGCTTGCTACCCATAGTAAGATGCTAGAAACTCAGATTGCACAGCAAGAGAGCCTATTTAATAGGAATTTTGGTAGAATTCAAAGCCAGACTAAGAACCTTAGGGAGCATTATAATGCTATTACCCTGAGAAGTGGTAAATAGTTGGCTGAATTTGAGAGAAGTGGGGAGGTAAAAGAAGATAAACCTCGGGCTACATTTGAGAAGAGAAGAGTAATTAGAAGAAGAGGAAAAGAAGGAAGAAGAGCCTAAATATGTGGCTTTTGCACTTTACAAAACACCAATTCCTTGTCCTCAAAGATTGGTTAAGGCTAAGTTAGAGAAGCAGTTTGTGAGGTTTCTAGATGTTTTGAAGAAGTTGAATATCAATATCCCATTCCAATAAGCCATCTCCCAAATGCCCTTCTATAAGAAGTTCCTAAAAGAGATCCTTTCAAATAAGAGGAAAATTGAAAAGCATGTTGTTGTGGTATTGACAGAGGGATCCTGTGCTTTAATTCAAAATAAGCTACCAGAAAATCCTAAGGATCCTGAAAGCTTCTCAATTCCTTGCTCTGTAGGAGACATGAAGATTGACAGAGCCCTATGTGACCTTGGAGCAAGTGTGAGCCTAATGCCTCTTTCAGTTAAATGGGTGACTTCAGGCCTACTATTCTTTCTCTTCATTTGGATGACTGATCCATTAAGCATCTGGTAAGTATATTAGAGGATATTCCTCTAAAGGTAGGTAAATTTTTCATACCGATTGATTTTGTCCTTTTAGATATAGAGGAAGATGACAAAATCTCCATCATTCTTGGAAGGCCTTTCCAAGCCAAAACTAGTGCAAATATTAATGTAAAAGATGGAAAGCTTTATTCGAATGTAGGGGATGAATGAGTATAATTTAATTTGAATGATACTATGAAATCCCCTTCTCTAAATGAATCTTGTTGTATGATTGGTGTACCTAAAGATAATATAGATGATTATGTAAGGAATATTTCTTCTACTGACCCACTTGATTTATGCTATGTGGAAAGTTCTTTTACTTATGTTAAACATAGGGTCAAAAAGCAAGAAATTGAGGAGGAAGTGAAAGATACAAAGGTAGAACCTAAGCCACCTCCTCTCAACCTCAATGGAGCTAAGGAAGAAAGGAATGAACCAAAAGAATCCTTGAAGGATATTAGGCAAAGCCTCGAGCACCATACTAAGAGTTAATGGATAGCAAAGAGAGTTATTCAAACTCTCTTAAAGCCTCCTTGAGTGGGAAGCATGCCAAAGAGTCAAGCTAATGACTTTAAACAAGCGCTTTGTGGGAGGCAACCCACATTTTTATTTTTAAGTTTCTTTTTGATAAGTTTCATTGCTTTTAGTTTTGTTTTTGTCTTTAGTTTTAATTGATTTCTTAGGTTAGAAATTTAAGAGTGTTTTCGGGTGTTTTGTAGGTCATAATTTGCATGTCCAAGAGTGAAGAAAGCAATAATTTTGAAGAAATCTTAAAGTAGATAAAAAAACTGAGGCAAAATTTAAAGTAAACTGGAATCCAAAACTAAACACGGGTTCCCCATGTTCCAGAGCACGCCTATGGTTCAACCACGGGCCAAATTTTAGAAATTTTGGTAAGACCCACAACAAACATGAGCATGTCGTGTCTTAGGACACAGCCGTGCTCCAAGCTCAATGTAAGCACACCTTGCCTGTGTTGCTCAACACGGGCCAAATCCAAGGATTTTGGTTTCCAATGCCAAGCACGGCCGTGCTTTAGGATCCAACAAGCACAGCTCACTCGTGCCAACCAACACAGGCCACTTCTCTAGGAATTTTGAAGATCCAGGCTGAAGCACGGTCGTGCTTTAGGCCTAGGTAAGCATTTTTGCCCCATTTTTCTTCTTTTCTTCTCCTATGTCTCAGCTTATTTTCCCCGTGCCGTAGCCCATGTTATTCCTAGAGTTCCTGTGCCCTTTTCCCTCTTTCCTCTATAACTCAAAACTCCATCTCCTTCCTCAACCTCCTCTGCCCCCAATCCTATCCCTGTGCCCTAATCCCTCTCCTTCTTGGTTCCTCCATAACTAGAAAATCACATTCCAGTGCTCCCCTTCTTCTCTACTCCCTTACCCGAATCCTTCTCTGTACCTACACCTCACCTCTTCTTTCTATCTCTCGGTCTCCCCACACCTAACCATTCCTGTTCCCTAGCCAAGAGAAACCCACACCTTACCTCTTCCCTCTCCTTCTCGGTCTCGCTACACACACCAGCTTTCCTGTGCTCCTCCTTCCTTTTCACTTCTGCAACCCGTGGCCCCCCCACACACACCCAAAAATTCCCCTTCATATAGTGTATCCCCTTTGTGACCCAAAATCCCAGCCAGCCTATGCCCATCTTTGTACCCAAGCCGAACCAATCCCCTAAAAAATTTCCCATTCTCTCGTGCAACCTCCCCCTCACCGAGATTTTATTCATGGCCTCACCTTGCTGTTGACATCTCTTGTGCTTCCTTCCAGGTAACTTCTCCTCTTTTGCACTAGTAATTTGTTGGACTTAGTTTTCTGGTTTAATTATCTCAATTCTCTACACTTAAAATCAATTTTCTGGATTGGCATTCCCTGCTTATTGCAATTGTTATACTTGCTGGATGGTTTATCTGCATGGGTTTGGTTAAACTAGTTTTGGCAAAAATTCTATAGAATTTGGGATGCATAAGTGCTAAAATTTTATGATTTTGCATTGCCAGGTTTGCTGGAAAGTTTCCTTTTGAGATTAGTGCAATACTCCTACAGCTTTGGTTCTGAATTTATGGTTTATGCTTAGCTGAATGGATGTATTTGGGAATGCATGCTTTGCATGCTGAAAACTTTCTTGAAAACTCATGAATTTTGAATATTGACTTGGTGCATTTACTTAGTTTGGATATTGTTGCCTCTTGCCCTTATCATTTTTTGTTTTACCCATTGCACTAGGTTTTGGCAAAAAATTTTGCAAAATTTAGAATGCCTAATTACTGAATTATTTGGTCATTGTTTGTTTGCACTTTAGGATAAAACTTTATTGAATTTTTTTTTTGAGTTGTCTGCATATGGATTTGCTGGTTACTCCTATAAGTTCATATGCATTTAATTTGGCTTGAATTTTTTTGTTGCCTCTACATATGGATTTATATGGTGCATTTCTCTTGGCCAGTTTAAATTAATCACAATCTGTCTAATTTGGAACTGAAAAACTTTTCTCTGACTTTGGACTTCAATTGACTTTAGGAATTTAGCTAAATTTGCATTGTTCAATATTCATTTTCATTGCTCTGAATCTTGCCTTGAATATTGACTAGATTTAGCTATATCAGGACCTATATACTGTACTGTTAAATTGCTCATTTTCCATTATGTGGTTTGAATGAATTTTTTTTGAATACCTAAAATAGCCATAAACCTTCACCTCCTCCTCTAAATGATCAGTAAGCAAGTAAGTTACTTCTTCCTTTGCCTGTACTTTCATTATTAATGACATTAAGGACTATGTCAAATTTAAGCATGAGGGAGTAGACTTTAGGCTTTTGGTTTCACTAGTTGAATTTCTAGTCTTGCATGTATATACTGTATTTATTGTATCTCTCTTGTTTCATTGCATAATAACAAAGTTTGCTATTTTAGGGATAAATTGATGGCTTGTTGGTTAATTTTAACTCATGAACATGTGATGCACAATAAGATATGAAATAGGTAGTTATCATCTTAGTCTTTCTCTTCTAGTATTGAACCTCTAATTTTTTTGAAAAATATCTCTCTTATTATGCTGTGAATTGTATGTCTTGTTTAATTTTAACAATATGAGAGTATGAAGGTAGGGGGAGGTGAAAAATAAGGAAATGTGGATCCCAAATTTTTTTCACTATGAGTACCCCTTCAAGGCACAAAAAAAAGCCTTAGTTTGAGTACCTAGCTGCCTTTACCCTAGTGAGATACAGCATAAAATGCACTCACTATATATTTCTATAAAAAAACGAATGAAATAAGGAAAAAAAATGAATGAGAAGTAAACGAATTTGAGTGAGAAAATAAGTAAAAATAGAAATAAGGGTAAGGCAACCTAGGGAGATCTAAAGGATAAGGTGGCCTACTTGAGTGTTTAAAAATTAATTTGATGCATACAACCAATGGTAACAATAGAAGTAGACGTATAATAAGAGAATTGGAGCTTAGTTTTAGAAGAATGGAGACTAATTGATAAATATATATTCATATATCTCTTGTGTTCATATTGAATGAATGAAGAATTACCTGTATTACACTTTTTTGTCATTGGAAATTTGTATGCATCATCACTCTTCCTTTTGATATGTCATGTTATTTGCTTGAGGACAAGCAAAGGTTTAACCATGGGGGAGTTGATAAAGGGAAAAATTGAGTGTTTAAAGGTTATATTTTATTCCCTAATTAATACTAAACTTGTGATTATTTCCCTACTTTTGGTTATTCTTTAATTTGAATACTGCTTTGATTTGTTTTATGTTTGTAGGTGAGCAAAAGAGGCCAAGAAGCAAGGGAAAACACTCATGTAAGGAGCCGTATGGACTTGGAACATGCTGAGAAGGAAGCAAAGAGGCAATCCTAAAGAAATTGGCAAGAAAAGAGCTTGGCAGCCTCAAACACGGCCAGGCCGTGCTTTGTGCAAAGAACGTGATTTTTCCCAGTTTTCCAGCACGAAGCAGGGCCAAGCTGTGTCATGAAGTACGGCCGTGATTTGTGTCTATACACTATATGTTTTTTAGGGTTTTGAGCAGCCAAAGGGATATAAATAAATGGAAAAGCACAACCAAAAGGATCCAGACTGAGACAGACATCTTAGACTCAGTTTTAGGCTTAGAAAACACCATTTAATTAGGTCTAGAATAGGATCAATTGTTTACGTTATGCACTTAGAGTAGAATTTACATTGATTGAAGTTTGTATTCTTATTTTATCTACTACATCCAGGTTTTGTCTTTCCATCTTTAGTTCAACTTCTATTTCTACACCTCTCTTTTATATTGTATTGAACACTTATGATTTATTTAATGAATATGATTGTGAGTTTACTTTCAATTATGTATGAGTAGATATTGATCTAGGGTTTTGGTAAACCCACTTATGATGTGATGATACATTGCTAATTGAATTGTGGAACCCTAATTGTGATTAATTATGGATTAATTAGGATTGACTATTACGCGCATGTTTAAGGGTTGATAGAATGCCTTATCACCAATCTATCACGTCTTAGGATATTAACTAACGAACTAAAAAATGAAAGTTAATACCATAACCTAATATTTAAATAAGGAAATCTTAATTAGGAAAGTATTTTAAGGTTATCTAGGAATTGAATCAATTAGTGGGCACAAGAAAACCAATTATTGTATTCCATGGTTGGCATAGAACTTAATGGACCTAGGTTGAACTAAGAACCACGAAAGTAGGCAATTGGATTAACCTAGGTACGATTAGTAATGCTTGAAAGAGGTTATTAATTAATTAAGGCTAAACCATCTCCAATTACCTAAATAATTGCAATTAGAGGTACATATTGATTGTTGAATATCATAAGTGTGGTAAACCCTAACCTAGGATTTTGGCAATTGAATTACTTATTTACTTAATTGTGACACACTCTCTCATCGAATTGCATTGATTTAGATAGTTTGTTTTGTGAAATTCTAGTAATTGACCATTGTTTTCTGTGGGTACGACCCATACTCGCCGAACTAGCTACAGCTATGCCGTGCGCTTGTGGTTATTTATAAAACACACACAACATTTTTATGTCGGTGTAGCTAGGGCACAGTCGTGTTCTATAACACAAACAAGCTGTGTAAGTTCCTGCTGTAACATCCCTAATTTCATTTCTTTTATTAATGAAGGTACATAAATATTTAATTCAGGAAATAAAATTTATTAAACATTTTTTTGGATATCTAAGAAATTATAAGCCTTAGAAATTCTTCACCTTATGTGTATGCATAGAAAATATTTATAACATTAAGGGAATAGGTAAAGAGAGAAAACCTAATAGGAAAAATTAGAAATAACATCCTAAAGAGGGGGAAAATTCTTGGGTAAGGAAGATAAATTTTTGAAAGTAAGTAAAGGTTTTAAAATATCAAGAAGATTGGATTACAGTAATTTTTCCTAATTCAAGAGTTAGAGTTCCTAAGTTTAACATCTCCACCCATACATTTGGGCTTTCACCTATGGACACTTCATATAGATTTTTTCCATTTCACATGAGTTTTTAGTAAGCCAAATGGATAGCCCAAGCAAGAGATATAACATAGACTTGGACTAGGATATAGAAGTTGGACCGATAGCCCAAAAATTATGAAAATGTGACCAAACCCTCTATAAGATGTAGAATTTCAGCCAAAGCAAAGGAAATGGGCAAGAATGAGCCCAAATCCAATAGGGAAAAATAAGAATCATGTGATGAAATAGTAGTGTAATAATAATTAAGATTCGGTCACATGGCATTAGGACAAAATATCTATATCCTACACTCAAAATTTCAACAAGCCATGTGATGATATAGTAGGTAATAATACATGGCATTAGGACAAAACATATATATCCTACACTCATAATTTCAACAAGCCATGTGATGATATAGTAGGTAATAATATATGGCATTATGACAAAACATCCCTATCTTACACATATAATTTATGCCAACCAAGGGAGATTCAAAGGCTAGAAATTTTCCACTCAGAAAGGAAAACCTATCATATTTGAGTGAGACAAAAGAAAAAGGAAATAAATTCCTAAGTCAAAGTGACCTTGCCCCTTGTCTTGAGAACATTTTATCATAATTTTCAAATAAAATATCCTCTTTTTTCTATGCATATCTTGACTAAGTGAGAGGAAGACAAGAACATGATTTTTCTTCCCCTAAAACGCAACCAAGTGAATCTAATTTGTTATAGGGTAGACCTATCATTATAAAAGCAGGACACTTGATAATTAACTTAAACAAAAACCACTCTTATAATATTAGAACTTTGTCTAAGTGAGGAAGAGGTAAAAACAAAAGCAAGGTAGAGTGTGGAAATGAGAGAAAGAAAGGAAAAGATAGGAAGGAAGAAGAACAAGTATAGAGGACTAAGTACTCAAGGTAAGTTAGCTTAATCTACACTTAAATCCATCTTTTCTCTTTATCCTTGGGATTCAAAACTCACCCTTCTTCTCTTATTTAAGCTACTGGAAAAGCTAAAGGAAGAGAGGAATCCTACCACTTCCTTAAGAGGAAATAAGAAAAAGAATTCACTAAATGAGTTAGTGAGATCTTTAGGTAGGTTTAACAATATCTCTTTTTGAAGAAAAGCTTTAAAATTTATAACATTTATATGGGATTTTGGCCCTAGAATTTTGATGACATTTACAATATTTGCTACTTTGAGGATTGGCCATGGATGTTGTTATATCATGTTACATGTTGATCTTGCATATGATTGATGTTTTTAAATACTTCAGTTGGTGTGGAAAGTTCTGCATAGGTATGGCTATGGGTGGCAAAATTTTAAGATTTTTATGTTGTTATTATATATATTTGAATGTGGTGAAAAATTGACAGAACATGGTTAGATTGATAAATTGAGTATGGCCTTAAACACTTAGAAGAAGAACATGAGACATTTCTATTGGGAAACACCCTTAATAATACATGATTTGATTTTTGTTTTCTTGAGAAGTAGATGATGGAATATGTTAAATTAAGTGTAAGGAATCTAATAAAAATTTTGAAATGAGTTATCTTATGATTAGATGTAAATTAGGAAGAAAATGGAAGATGACGTAATAAAATGATGAACTAAAACCTTAGGAAAGGTTTGGTTAGAAAACTAGATTTTGGAGTAATTAGGGGGAAGTTTCTATTTTTGAAACTTTCCAATCAAGGTTATCACATATACATGCTCTTTTCCAAGGCAATTTTATAACTTTACAAATCAATGCCATGTGCACAATATATTTCCTTTACCATATGATGAGAAATACACTTAGAATCACATATTCAATTAGTTCAAAAATTTATTTTTAAAACCATACTATTCTTCAACTATATGCCAAATTGTAAACAAATCGGGTAATTTAATCCATTTTAGAGATATATAAAAGTATAAATAACTTGTAAACAGAATCAATTATACATTTAAAGTTCAAGAAGAGCATAAGGTAAGTCATAGAAAAAATTATCTACCCACAAGCTAAGGCTCCTAGTTGGACAGCCCCAAAATAAATTTTTCCAATCTAAATTTGATCAAATGGACCTCAAAAACGAGTTCGGAGATTCCAAAAACCTAAGAAATGACTCCCGAATCGTGACATTTGGCCTCTGAGAGCTTGGTCAACACTACTAAACTTATGGATACTATTCACGGGTGGAATTACTATTCACCGTCTAAATCACTATTCATACCAGCTAGATTTATTATTCACAATGCACAAAAAGTTTTCAAATGGCTGAAAAAATTCATATCCCAAGGTTTATTTATCTCCTAAATCCATTTACGGGTGGTGATTCTACAGTGGATTTGAAAAATTGTTTGGCCAATATTGTGATACTCTTCATCCTAAATCCATTTATACCCTTAGTGTTGAGATCGGAAGCTGGAAGGTACTCCAGATTTGGAGAAAAAAAATGGAGGAGAAATAGGTACTATTCACGTACCTCGTTACGGGAAGTTTTTTTTCCTTTTTTTTTATTGATGGAGGGACCATTCTACAAAAATTTAATTTTTCAGGGAGGTCCTTATAAATTTAATTATTTACATTTTGACCCTTAAACTTTTAGAAAATTATAATTTGACCCAAAAAATATTAATAAGTTTTCATTTTCATCCTTAAAACCTTTCAATTACATCGATACTCTTTTATTTCTTTTAATATTCCATACATAAATGAAAATTACTAAACTTTAAGGTTGTTACATTTTTCCCAACTTAAGAAATTCAGTCTCCAAATTTCAAACCATTCTATCTCAAGTAGGAAATGAAATCAAGGTATAAATTATAGTTATTAACCTTACTACTCAAGCTATTGGGGATATCTCTTTTGTATATCATCTTCACTAATATCTGAACTATCCTCAAATTCGAATATTTATATCCATAAGTCGATATAATTAGGAACTATACACATAAAAGAATATGTACATATCTATATAAGGTAACCAACTTTTCTTATTCCATATTCTATCAAGTCATCTTTGATTCTCACATGTCAACATCCTCCCATGAATATCATCGTCTTATTCTATCATCTAATTTTATGCTAAAATCCATTAATCAATATGTTAAACATACGTAGCAATAGATCCACTAAACATTTTATAACGTTTAGGCACCATTGACACATGTCTAACAATTTCAACTTACTTCATTACAGTAACTCCATAACCTCTTATTAACACCAATAAACTTATTATCAAAAATTTGAATCCTTTCTTCTATCATATCTAAAAACACCTCATTCTAGCTCATATCAATTCCGTTTAATTCACCCAATCATTTCAATAAGATTTTTCCCAACAATTACTCATACATAAATTTCCAAGTTAATAGGACAAAGATTAATTTAAATTCTATTTCCCATATTTTTATTCCTCAAAAAACTTTGATGCCACTAACTCACTTGATTATAATTCTTAAAACACCATAAGGCATTCATCAATTAGTTATTCTCACGTGAACTTTTTTATGCATTACGATACCCGAACTCACTACCTTATATTATGAAAAGTTAAATGCCTAATTTTCTCCAAGATTTCCTTTATTGATCACTTCCAACAAATTGAAATTGCAAATTTCCTAGTTTTGTCTTACCCATCCTCAAGTAAACCCAATATGCTCAAATCTTCCTTTTATGACACTTTTCCATCACTAGCTAATCGTTAAGCAATCCTAACATATCTTACTTTCACTATTCCTAATATGTCTATTACCTACCCATCTCAATTCACTCCTCACATATTCATATCTTTTAGTGACATACTATCCAAATCTCAAACATTGCCTAAGTCACAATCTCGACATAGAAAAATAGTCATAAATTTACATTGCATAACCATATTATACAATTTATAAATTTAGAGACATTATAATTCTTTTCTTTATGCCATAACTTATGTCATTTACTCATCTATTAAGAAACCTACGATGTTTCATGTAAAACCTCAAATAGTGTCATTTGTATACTGGCTTGGTAGCTATTGTTATAAGCAAATTCAACTAGGGGCAAGAATCTTTCCCAACTACCTTAAAAATCAAGCACACATTCTCGAAGTATGTCTTCCAATATTTGGATGGTTCGGTCAAACTGTCCATTTATGTGAGGATAGAAAGCAGTACTGAGATTTAGCTTCGTGCCCAAAGCTTCTTGAAAGGTTCTCAAAAAATGAGCTGTGAATTGTGGTCCTCGATCAGAATTAATCGATATCGATACCCTATGAAGTCTCACTATCTCATTCAAATATAGATTTACATATTAAGCTACATTATATGTGGTTTTCATAGATAGAAAATGTGTTGATTTAGTCAACCTATCAATGATCACTCATCTTGAATCAAACCCTTCTTTCGGTGTCCACGGTAGCCTTGTAACAAAATCCATAGTTATTTTTTCCCATTTCTATTTAGGTATTTCTATTTTTTGATGTAACCCCACAGGCCTTTGATGTTCTACCTTTCTTGTTGACATGTTAAACACTGAGAAACATACTCAGCTATATTTTTTTGTTCATATACTCCCACCAATAAATTTCTTTTAAATCTTGATACATTTAAGTTGATCCAGGATGAATGGTATACGTAGATTGATGAGCTTCTCCTAGAATCTCTTTCTTGAGTTCTTCTTTATTAGGTACACACAACCGCTTGCCCAATCTCAGAATTTCTTCAAAGTGTACTGTAAATTCAACATGACTGTCATTCTTCACCTCCTTAATTTTCTTGCATAAATAGGCATCCTTTTTCTTTGCCTTTTTCACCTGCTCAACTAAAGATGATTGAAACTGTATATAGGCCAATAGTATCCTTGGCTCCTTTACTTCCAATACTACTCCATGACTTTCAACTTATCCAATTTTTTAATCAATGGCCTCCTTACCATTGTGATATAAGGCAAACTACTCATTGACTTCCTGCTTAATGCATCAGCCACTACATTGGTGTTACCTAAATGATATAATATTGTACAGACATAATCTTTAAGTAACTTCATCCATCATCTTTGTCTCAAGTTAAGATCTTTTTATCGCAAAATGTATTTGAAACTTTTATGATTTGTATAGATTTCACATGTATCACATACAGATAATGCCTCCAAAATTTGAGAACAAAACCACTACTACCATTTCTAAATCATAAGTTAGATAATTTTGCTCATTTGGTTTAAATTGTCTAGATGCATATGCAATGACTCGACCATGTTGCATCAACACACACCCTAATTCAATTCTCGATGCATCACAGTATATTGTGTATCCTTTGGTACCTGAAGGAATAGATAGTACTGGCGCCATAGTTAAATATTCTTTTAGTTTCTGGAAATTTCTCTCACATTCATCTGACTAGTCAAACTTTATTCCCTTCCTTGTCAATCTCGTCAAAGGAGAAACAATTGTTTTTTGAAAAATCTTCAACGAATCTACGGTAATAACTTGCTAAACCAAGAAAACTACAGATCTCTGTAATTTTGGTAGGACGTGGCCATTGCTGCACTACTTCTACCTTTTTAGGATTAACTTGAATATCATCCTTGGTAACCACATGCCCTAGGAAAGTAACACTACTAAGCTAAAATTCATATTTTGAAAACTTAACATACAACTGGTGTTTTCTTAGGGTTTACAAAACTATTCTTAAATGTTGCTCATGCTTGTTTGAACTCCTTGAATAAACCCAGATATCATCTATGAATACAATAACAAATTAATCCAAGAAAGGTTTAAATACTCTATTCATCAAATACATGAATGTAGTTGGAGCATTTTTTAAATCAAATGGCATTACTAAGAACTAATAGTGCTCATACCGAATCTTGAAATCATTTTTCGAAATATCCTTTTCCCTTATCCTTAATTAATGATACCTAGATCTCAAATCAATTTTTTTAAAATACATTGAGTACACTATAGTTGGTCAAATAAATCATCTATATGAGATAATGGGTATTTATTACTCACTATCACTTTATTCAATTATATGTAATCTATGCATAACCGCAGTGATCCATTTTTCTTTTTCACAAATAGGACTAGAGCACCTTAAGAATAGTACTAGGGCGTATAAATCTCATATCTAGCAAGTCTTGTAGCTAATTCTTCTTTTATGTTCTTCTTATTTCCTTAAATTCAGTCGATATCATCCTATATAGGGATATAGATACTAGTTGGGTTCAAGGAAATTAATCAATATCAAATTTTATTTCTCGTTTCAGGGAAATCCAGGCAATTCTTTTGGGAACACATCAAGAAATTCCCTAATCACAGAAACCTAATCTACATTGGTATACGTTATATCAACATCTTTCACCACTAACAAATATCCTTAGCACCCTTTTTTGTAATAACTTATGGGCTGCTAAAGCTGAAATTAAATTACTAGGTACATGCTTCCACTAATTGTCCACTACTAGCAACTCATTTACTAATCTTTTATGCTATTGATGACATCTTCATACTGTATCAGCTAGATCGCACTTCAAAACACTTAACCAAGGTCAACCCATTTTGACTTTATTCTTTAACATGCTTATGCAATGTCTTAACAATCAATCATGAAAAACTTATGTCTATCTAAAAGTCCTTCGCATAAATTACCCATTTTGCAACCCTCAAATTTTAAAATTTTTATGAGTAAACCTTCCTTTCTCATAATGCTTGTAAATAATATTATTGAAAGCTAAACTATCTTCAAATCCTTTATATCAAAAAAATCTATCATTGAAAAGCATTATCTTCATAGATTCCTTACTCTTAAATTCAATCCACCCCACAGCTTGTAAATTCCAATTATATGTGCAAGTTTCAACTCATACATCAAAAAGAGATTTACAACCATTTCCAAAACACATACACTTTATTACAAACCATTATCTTGGAGTTAACAACCATGATCACATCATAACCCACTATCAATATTATATTAGCCATTCATCATATTGTTTCATATAAGCAAATAGAACAACCAATTCAAACCTTCTTCACATCCAAACAAGCCATTACCTTTGTGTTCAGATGAAATCTTCTTATTTTCAGCTAATTCTTTCTCTTTGTACCCAAGAGGCTTCTCTTTATCACTGTTCATCAAAATGAGTTCAAAATTTGAATTACTAGTCCACACTTAAGAGGCACCATTTAGGACATACGCATCGATACTTATACATTGTATAACTAAGGATAAGTTTCAGAAGGAAGAAAAGGATGACACCTTATAAAACTCCACAGTAGCACCGTGAGTATAAATATGTCTGCGGTTACATACCCATACTCAAAATCCTACTACAGAATTCTTGCCCCAATAGCCACAGAGAAACCTAATGCTCTGATACCAACTTGGCACGCCCCTACTTTCAAGGGCATGTGTGTAACACCCCAAATTTACATTTCGTAAAATAAACATTTTTTTTCGCAATCAGATATTGCCCATAAAGATGCACAATTCAATTCTTTGTCATTTCTCTCATATATACACAATATACAGACCAAGTCTATAAACATCAAAGTATATCAGAAACGGAGATCCTGTCTATAGTGTTCAGAGCACTCTAAAATACAAACACAGTATAATTCAAAAAAAAACTATGACCCTTGGAAGCAACGTAGACTCACCCACAGAATATGTCACTTAACTGATCACCTATCTGCTGGATCAGACTCTGTATTCTCATCTGAAAGATGTGAAAATATCGTGTAGTGAGTTTGACAACTCAGTGAGCAAATAATTCCTCCTATGACCTCTTAGATCAGCATATGGACGTACTTATGTTTTAAAATTTGTCACATAGATAATACAGTTCAGAAGTATATTCATATGGGACTTGTATTTCAAATATTCTCAAATCAAAGGATATTCATATATCCAAAACCATATGCACCATGGTATGATCATTAAACAAATGTTGTTATGCTCAACTGTATAAGCTATAGTAAAATATTATGATTTGGAGATAAAATCATCACTTTTAATGCACCTGCCTCACTCGACGGTCTGGCACACTTAATTTAAAAATGACCTACCTTATTAGGCGATCTGGTCAACCCACACACTCAATGTAAAATGACCTGCCTCATTCGGCGTCTGGTCAATGCAATTTGCTATACACATAGTGACCTCGACTACAATCACAATAAGTGAACAGGAAATGTGAGTACATCACCCTCTTGCCCCCCACATTACCACTGTCACCCGGTTGGAGCGGCTCTCCGCCAGCTTACTTAGGCTAATAGGGCTTCCCCGATTCGATACCATCACAAGCCATACAACCAGTTGATATTCATCTATACATATAAAATACATGTAAAATTATCAAGCAACTCGCCATGAGCTTTACGCTTGTTATATTTATCAAGCAACTCGCCATGAGCTTTACGCTTTCCATTCAATCTCATTATAATATAACATGCATCATTTTCACAAGTATATAGCTTTCAAATCAATGCATCGTGTACATAATATTCACTTTATCAAATAATGATAAATACATATAGAACCACATATTCAATGAGTTCCAAAATCTGTTTCAAAAATCATACTCTTCTTGAACTATGTGCCAATTCGTAAACATTTCAGAAATTTATGATAGCATAAATAATTATAAACAGAAATAATTATATATTTATAGTTCAAGAAGAGCACGGGGTAAGTCATAGAAATAATTATTTACTCACAGTATAAGGGCTCCAGATTGGACAGCCCCAAAGTGCACTTTTCCAATCGGAATTTAACCAATTAGACCTGAAAAACGTGTCTGGAGGGTCCAAAGACTTAGGAAATGACTCAGTGAGCTTGGTCACTATACAACTTTGGAAAATACTATTCACCAAGAACAAAAAGGTGTCAGATAGCTGAAAAATTTCATATCCTAAGGTTTATCTAGCTCCTGAATCTATCTACGGTGTCAGATTTTCAATTGGAGGTCTTTAAGTAAAAGTTTCAGAGTTTACCTTTTTCTGAGATTTTTCACTTCAGATCTACGATGATTCAATGGCTGATTTGAAAAATTGATTGGTCAAAACCATAGTATTTTTCATCCTGAATCTAGTAACACCTTTAGTTTTGAGATTGGAAGACAATAGGCACTCCAGATCAAGAGAGAAAATTGAAGGTTACTATTCACTCACTATTCATCAAACTTGTAACCTCGGTTTCACATTCTGTGTTCGTCTTCTCCATTCTCCTTTTATTTTAATTATATTATATTAATATTTATTATTAATTAATAATTAAATATTTAGATTTATTTTTATTTTATTTCATATATATTCATATAAATACCGTTTTTCTTCCTAAAACATCCCAAAAATTTCTAAAAATTTACTTTCTCATAAAACTTTAGTCGAACTCTGAAATCATGAATTTTCTTGATAAAAATCGTAATAAAACAAATCTCAAAAGAAATATCTTTATACATATTAAAAGAAAGAATATTTCTAAAAATACAACAAAAATTTATTAAAGGCCAATATAATTATTTCAAGCACAACAATAATTATTTTAATTAAAAATATACTTGCTTTTAGCATAAAAAAATCATTTTTAAACAAATAAAAATATATTTGTTTATAACAAAACATTATTATTTAAAAACAAAAATTACGGGATGTTACATTCTTGCCTCCTTAAGAAATTTGGTCCCCGAATTTCATCCCATCCTACCACATGTAGGGAATGAAATTAAGGCATAATTCAGAGTTACCAACCTTATTACTTAAAAAATTGGGGATATGTTTTCTGTATAACATCTTTACTTTTTAATATGTCTCTTCACTTGAGTGATTTTGGTCATATAACTTTACCATAAGGATTTCTTTCATCAATAAGTTCTTCACTTGTTGATTAACAATAAACATCAATTGTACCCATAGTTAAGCCAAAATTTTGTCCAATTGAATTTCTTGGAATTAGGTAACATAAGAAGAATCTAATATGAACTTCTTTCCAAACCTCATTAACTCTTTCATTGGTGATTCTTTCAAAAATATGTGGTCACCAACTGATAATTTCTAGTGCTCAACATGCATGATTCCTTTAAACTTTTAACCTATATTGAAATATTTGTATTCCTTTTCTAATCAATTTCACTTTATATCCTCAAGCTCACATGAATATATCTATGGGTCGATATTAGAAAATACACCTATAAAAGAACATATTCACATCCATATTGGGGTAACTATCTTTTCTTATTTTAGACTTCTATTAAGTCATCTTTGATTATTACATGTCAACATCATCCCATGGATATCATAATCTTAATCTATCATCTATTTTTTTTCTAAAATCCATTAATCAATATGTTAAACAGACGTAGTAATAATTCCACCAAGCATTTTATAACGTTTATATACTATTGGCACATGTCTAATAATTCTACTTACCTCATCACAGTAACTTTATACCCTCTTATTAACACCAATAAATTCATTATCAAAAATTTCAAGCCTTTCTCTATCATATCCAAAAGCACCTCATTCAAAATTATGTCAATCCTATTTAATTCACCCAATCATTTCAAGAAAATTTTTTTTCCAACAATTACTCACACATGAATTCTCAATTTCAACATAATTCGCATCTTAGATACTAGACTCAATTTAGTATAATATAAACCTTTAACACAAATATCTTAATCATTTACATTATTTTTGGACATAATTCTCATAGTGTTCTCCATATTTCTAAATTAAGAGTTTAAAGATTAATTTAAATCCTACTTCCCATATTTTATTACTCAAGAACTTCAACACCACTAATTCTCTTGATTAGATTCGTCAAAACACCATAAGATCATCATCCGTCCACTCCTTTCAAAATCTCTATTACTTTCACCTACTAACCAATTAGACACCATAATAACTAAGTTTTAAAGAAAAGAAATTAACCTTCCTTATAATATGGAAAAAGAATCTTGTATTTAATACCAAATATTAATGTAGGACAATGAAGCAGAAAATGTGGAATACTTAATAGAGAATGGTGCCAAAATAGGAAGTTAGAAATTTGGACAAAGCATTGAAATAAGATTAAAATCGGTGGCTGTAATTCTTGAAAATCTGTAAACAAATCTAGTTGCTATTTCGACAGAAATCAGTGGCTGTAAATTTTGAATATATATGCCAAAATTTAATTCAAAGATACTGTCATTCGGTGGAATAATATCACATGGAAAAGAAAAATTTCTGAGCTTATAAAAGTTTGTGAAAATCAAAGAATACGTAGTTAACTGGTAGGATGTAGTTGATTGCTTCAAAATAAATATAATCAATCAACTGTAAAATAATCAGTCCAAATTAAAAATTTTCAAAATAGCTAGTCGACTTAATAATACCGATAGTCGACTAGCAAGAACATTGGGAAAACAAAATAAATCATTTGATTGTCCCTCTTCAACAACTAACTTGTTTGCAATTTAACAATTGTTTTTTACAATTACGCCTATCACTTACAACTTCCCTACAAGAATCAAGACATCAATGATTCATCAAGGACAAGGAAAAGACAAATTTCTGGTGATATCCTAACCTTATTCTATTTATATGCCTTATATGAGCAACTATCAAAACTACTGTACATATACATGCTTGCCGTCATTTTTGAAAATTTCACCTTCAATTTAATATCCACCAATCACTCACATACTATTCTAATTATTCACGGCATATTCGCATAGCTATCATAAGTATACCATTCTCTGAGTTCTATAAATGCACACGTTGATTTCTTTACTTTCATACTCCAAGTTAAGGTGTGTGCAGCTATGGAGGGAATCGCATTTCATCAATTTCAAAATATTTGTGTCTTTTGTGGTTCCAGTCCTGGAAAAGATGGAGCACAAAACCTGGGTATGGCACTAGTCAGGAGAAAAATTCATTTAGTTTATGGTGGAGGTAATAGTGGATTAATGGGGTGTATGTCTACAGCTGTACATGTAGGAGGATGTCAAGTTCTAGGTATTATTCCTATAGCTCTAGCTGCATCTAACATAGTAGAAAAGACAATTGGGGAAGAGTTTAAGGTAGCTTCGATGCATGAGCGCATGGCTAGAATGATGAGCAATGCTGATGCCTTCATTGCCTTACCAGGGGGTTTTGGTACTTTAGAAGAAATTTTCTAAATAGTCTCTTGGGCACAACTAAATATGCATCACAAATCGATAGGTTTGTTAAATGTTAACTGGTGCGTACTATCGCAAGTACACCCAAATTGATACCTTACCTCAAAACTAACCTGTAGTAGTGGGAGTAAAGGTCGATCCCACAAAGACTGGAATTACCTTATGTGATTGAGAAAATGGGGATTGATATTTGTAAATAAAACCAAGTAAACAATAATGAAAGTAAATAAGAGAAAGTGATTAATGATAAAGGCGTTGGTTTCAGTCGATATCCACTGTCAAGGGATTGCATTGATCATTAACAACATAATCAATTTGTAATTGAATATCTATCATTGGGTTTCTAACCCTGTTCCTCCTTAAGTCTAGTAAATTAATGACAATCGCACCAATTAAACCCTAATTAACAAGCAATCCTTTAGCACATCGGTAAAGTACAACTTATTAATCGCATGAAGAACAAGAGAAACTGACAGAGCTAAACAAATATAAACACATCGGTTATATCTAATTTAGTTAATTACTCATCATAGGTTCAATGATTTATAATCCAAAATCCTCAAACCTATTTGCCTCATGAATCACAGAATTGAAGACTTTGTTCAAAACATAATTCAGCAGTAGATTAAGACAGACAATATACTCGTAGGCCTCCTAGCAATTGTAACAACTCCATTTAAGTAAAAAAAAAGTTTTAAATACCATGAAGTTATTACCTCGTTACAACTTAACTCAATATAACATTTATTTAATTTATACAATACAGAGTTCACATACATGTAATTAATCAAAACATATGTACAACATATCAAACACATAAAAATCTACATCTTATGTATTCTGGTTTACCAATTCCGGAGATACAGGTGCGGGTGGTTGCACCTTCACCGGGATCTAAGCCAACTTGACCACAAACATTTTATTTGCTTATGGGATCTACCCAACATAAAGTACTTGATCCAACGTGTACTAAAACCCAGAGCTATAGAAAAATCTGCATAACTAATTTTCTGAACATGATATGGAAATATAGTGAGAATTAAATCCCAGTAAGTTCAACAATAAATCATCATCAATATAGCTCATCACGTCATGTTCAGCTGTATAAACTACAGAAAATAACTTTGGCCACATGAATGCATTAATCTATGCACATAAGAATCATACAGTAATGATATGTATGACAGGATTAACTATTTTTAGAATATCATATGATGGCCATCAACTTATTCTCATTTCAAGCTACCCCGATCAGGGTAAGTATCCTCTACTCTCCGGTACGGGCTTTTCTCGCTCCGTTCGACATGGCACACTTTCTCTTTCTTTTCTCATAATCATAATCATAACCGTTGGTAGGGCGTCCCCTACTTGTGCACCACACGGATTGCCATATGACCGTGCTCATTTCTTTTCTTTTCACAATGATAGCCAAGAATATGCTTTCAATAACAAGTATGTTCATCAAAATATAACTATTACCATAAATCATTGGTAATCATGCCATGAACATAACCATTTCAAATATTACTTTATAAAATATTTCCATGTCAGAATTTTACAATTAAGATGGTAAGAAGTTCATACAATGGCAATGGCTATGGCATATACTAGTCATTTATAATATTCGTCTTCTTTTTTAAATATTAATTTTATTTCTTTATTTTCTTGATGCAGGTTTTCATCATATCTAACCTTCTCTTACTAATCAGAGCATAACAACCTCATTTGAACTCCGATGTAGGAGATCTTGGTGTCAATTTCAAGATAAAACAATTATCTAAAACTATTATGTTGAACATTGTAGCAAAATAGTAAGAAATCAAGGTGATATTACTCCCTAAATGTACAGGTTATTTCTTCTCGGATAGGTTCTGACCTCTACCTACTAATCGGAGCATATCTACCTCATATGGACTCCAACTTGAGTGATTCCAGTGGCTAAAAATCCGTGACACATATATCGTTAATTCTTATGTTAACCATTTATTTTAAGGCCCTACAAATAATTCCCAGAAATTAAAATACAGAAGTTATCCTAACATATTCTTCCCTGATGAACCATTTTATGACCTTTGCTTACTAATTGGACCATATCTACCTCATATGGACTCCAAATTGAATGATTCCAGTGGCTAAAAATCCATGACACATATATCTTTATTTCTTATGTTAACCATTTATTTTAATTCCCTACATATAATTCCCAGAAATTAAAACATAGAAGCTAAAAATTTTGCCACCCATAGCCATACCTATGCAGAACTTTCTATACCAGTCTAAGTATTCAAACATACATCACATTCAAGATCAATATGTAACATGATATAGCAACATCATGACCAATCATCAAAGTTCTAAGATCAAAATCTCAAATAAATATTATAAGTTCAAAAGTTTTCTTCAAAAAGAAATATTGTTAAACTTACCTGGAGCACTTAGTCCCCTAGATTTCTCCTTCATCTTTCTTCCTTTCTTCCTCTCCTTTCCTCACTCTACCTTGCTTCTATTTTTCCTCTCCCTCACTTGGACGAAATTATAATGTTGTAAGGTTGGGTTTTCTTATATAGACCACCAAATAATTCACCTTTCATGATCTTGGGTCTACCTTATCACAATTAGATTACACTTGGTTGAATTTTTGGAAAACAAACAACTTATGTTCTTGTCTTCCTCTTCCTTAGTCAAGATATGCATAGGAAAAGGAGATTTGTATTTTGAAAATTATGATAATATGTTCTTAAGATTTGGGACAAGGTCCCTTTAATTTAGGGATTCATTTCCATTTTCTTTTGTCTTAAACAAGTATGATAGGTTTGCCTTTTTAGGTGGCAAATTTCTAGCCCTTGAATCTCCATTATTTGGTTGATATTATTTGTGTGGGATAGGAATGTTTTGTCCTAATGCCATGTATTATCATACCACTTGCTAAAATTATGAGTGTAGGATATAGATATTTTTGTCCTAAAGCCTTGTATTATCATGGCATTTGCCAAAATTATGAATGTAGAATCACACCACTTGCTAAATTTTTGTCTTAATGCCATGTAACCTAATCTTTATTATTATTACATTATTATATCATCACCTAATTTATTTTATTTTATTTTTCCTCTTGGATTTGGGTGTATTCCTACCCATTATGGGCTTATTCCTACCCATTTTCTTTGCTTTGAATAAAATTCTACCTTTCTTGGAGGGTTTGGTCACATTTTCATAATTTTTGGGCTATTGGTCCAATTAATATATCCTAGTCCAAGTCTATGTTTTATTTCTTGCTTAGGTTATCCAATGGGCTTGCTAGAAACTTATGTGAAGTGGAAAAACTCTATATGAAGTGTCCATAGGTAAAACCCAATGTATGGGTAAAGATTTTAAACTTAGTAACTCTAGTTCTTGAATTAGGAAAAATTACCCTAATCCAATGTTCTTGAAATTTTATGACATTTACTTGTTTCTAAAAATTTATCTTCCTTATCCAAGAATTTTGCATCTCTTTAGTATGTTATTTGTAATTGTTTTTCCTTTTAGGTTTTCCCTCTTTATTTGTTCTCTTAATGTTAGAAACATTTTCTATGCATATACATAAGGTGAAGAATTTCTAAGGATTATATTTCCTTAGATATCTAAAATATTGTCTAATAAATTTTATTTTCTTAATTAAATATTTATGTACTTTTATCAATAAAAGAAACGAAATTAGGGATGTTACATTTCTCTCCCCCTAAAAGAAATTTTGTCCTCAAAATTTCAGAAATTACCTAATAAGAACAATTGCAGATATTTATTCCTCGTGACTTCTTCCAGCTCCCAAGTTGCTTCTTCCGGAGTCAAACCTTCCCATAACACCTTAACAGGGGGAATGGTTTTATTTCTTAGTTGCTTAATGTCAGTGTCCAATATGGATGCAGGTACTAGCTGGTATGTCATGTTCTCCTTTATTTGGATTGGTTCATCTTGTATTACATCTGATGAATCTGGAAGATACTTCTGCAGCTGTGATACGTGGAAAACATTATGCAGGTTGGACAAATTAGGTGGGAGAGCAACTTGATATGCTGATATCCCTACTTTCTTCAGAATTTGGTAGGGTCCCAAAAATCGCGGACTTAACTTTCTTGTTTTGAGAGACCTACCAACTCCAGTAGTCGGGAAACGTTTCAGAAATACATGGTCTCCTTCCTCAAACTCTAGAGGTCTAGGTCTTTTATCGTAGTAACTCTTTTGCCAACTCTGAGCTGTAAGTATTTTGTTTCGTATCATCCTGATTTGTTCAGTGGTTTGTTGAATTAGATCAGGACCCAACAAGTTCTTTTCTCCTACCTCAAACCAACATAGTGGAGATCGGCACTTTCTACCATATAAAGCTTCGTAGGGGGCCATCTTAATACTAGAGTGATAACTAATATTATAAGCAAACTCTACTAAAGGTAGGTACTTATCCCATCCTTTACCTTGCTCTATCACATAGGCCCTTAACATGTCTTCTAGAGTTTGAATGGTCCGTTCTGTTTGCCCGTCAGTCTGAGGATGGTAGGCAGTACTGAACCGCAACTGAGTACCAAAAGCTTCCTACAACGCTTTCCAAAACCTCGACGTGAACCTCGGATCTCTATCAGAAACAATAGTTAAGGGAATCCCATGCAGTCTAACTATTTCCTGGACGTACAGTAGGGCCAATTTATCCAGTGAAAAGTTAATTTTTATGGGCAGAAAGTGAGCAGATTTGGTTAATCTGTCAACTATTACCCAGATAGAGTCATGTCCCACTGAATTCTTAGGTAAACCCATAACAAAGTCCATCGAGATACTGTACCATTTCCATTTAGGGATCTCAAGACGTTGTAGAAATCTCGCTGGCATTTGATGCTCCACCTTCACCTTTTGAAAAATTAGACATTTCGCCACGAACTCCACAATATCCTTTTTCATCCCTGGCCACCAATACATCATCTTTAAGTCCTGGTACATTTTAGTGCATCCAGGATGGACAGTATATTTACTCTGATGTGCTTCTTGTAGGATTTTAGTCCTCAACTCTCGTTCTTGAGGGACACAAATCCTTCCTTGATACATGAATGCTCCATCTTCCATGACAGAAAAATTTCCTTGATCTTTATGATCCTATAAGTATTGGTTGTGAACTTGAGCCTCTTTGATCTGGGTTCTAAGGTCATACCCTATACTTAAACCATTAATAGTTAGCTTCTTTGAGGAAAAAGTTGTGTCTAGCTTCAAATTCTGAAACTCCTCTAGCATTTGCATCTCATACAACATCATCTGGCCCATGTGTAGAGATTTTTGACTTAAGGCATCAGCTACAACATTCGCCTTTCCTGGATGATACTTTATCTCAAACTTGTAGTCATTGAGAAATTCCACCCATCTTCGTTGCCTCATATTTAACTCCTTTTGATCAAAGAGATATTTAAGACTCTTGTGATCGCAATATACTTCAAAGGTTGCTCAATATAAGTAATTTCGCCAAATCTTTAAAGTAAACACCGCCGCCGCCAATTCAAGATCATGGGTTGGATAGTTTCCTTCGTGGGGTCTTAGTTGTCTAGAGGCGTAAGCAACTACTCTCTTGTCTTGCATTAGCACACACCCTAGTCCTTTCTTTGAAGCATCACTATACACTTCAAAATGTCCTGTGGGGTCTGGAATAATTAAAACTGGAGGAGTGTTCAGTCTTGTCTTAAGCTCCTGAAAACTAGCTTCATATTGATCAGTCCATTTGAAAGGACTTCCCTTCCTAGTCAATTTAGTCAATGGCAAGGCTATACGAGAGAAGTTTTGTATAAATCTCCTGTAGTATCCTGCTAAACCCAGGAAACTTCTGATTTCTGTAATCGTCTTTGGTCTCTCCCACTAAATCACTGCTTCTGTCTTGCTAGGATCTACAGCTACCCCTCTATTAGAGATGACATGTCCGAGAAACTTCACCTCTGACAACCAAAATTCACACTTCTCCATTTTGGCATATAACTTTTTCTCTTTCAGCACTTGCAGCACGATTCAGAGATGTTTTTCATGTTCTTTCTCACTCTTAGAGTATATCAAGATGTCATCAATGAACACTACAACAAATTGATCTAGGTAGGGTCGAAAAATGCGATTCATGTAATCCATGAAAATTGCAGGTGCATTCGTCAACCCGAAGGGCATTATGAGAAACTCATAGTGCCTATACCTAGTCCTGAAGGCAGTTTTTGATACGTCCTCCTCCTTGATCCTAATCTAATGATATCCTGACCTCAAGTCAATTTTAGAAAAGATGGAGGCTCCCTTCAATTGATCCAATAAGTCATCTATCCTAGGGAGAGGGTACTTATTTTTGATAGTCACCTTATTCAGCTGTCTGTAATCTATGCATAGTCTCAAGCTCCCGTCTTTCTTCTTAACAAACAATACAAGAGCTCCCCACGGTGATATACTTGGTCTAATGAATTGCTTGTCTAATAGTTCCTTCAACTGTTTCTTGAGTTCCTGTAGTTCCTTCGAGGCCATTCGGTATGGTGCAATAGAGATAAGCCCTGTCCCAGGTAGGAGATCAATAGAGAACTCTATCTCTCTCTTGGGAGGTAAGCCTGGAATATCTGATGGAAATACTTCAAGAAACTCGTTGGCTATTGGGACTTCATCAAGCTTCGATTCGACTTCTAGGTTTGATAAATACAAGATAATGTATCCAAGTACTCCATTCTTCAACTCCCTATTAACTTGTTTGGCATTTAACATCAATAACTGGATCTCCTCTTTCAGAGTAAGAGGTAGAAATTCAACAGTCTTGTTACAATAATTCAACAAGACTCGATTTCTAGACATCCAGTCTAACCCTATAATGACCTCAATACCTCTTAAAGGTAAACAGACGAGATCTACAGAAAAAGTTTTCTCCTGGATGGTGACTTGACAGTCTTTACATATAGAGGAAGTTAATACCCTTTCCCCTGTAGGGGTTACTACGGATAGCTCTTAAGGAGTTTCAGAATAGGAAACTGAAACTTCTTAATACAGTCTTCTGATATAAATGAATGACTAGCACCAGAGTCAAATAACACCATAAGAGCAAATCCATAGATATAGCATGTACCTTGAATCATTTCAGAAGATTGAGCAGCCTCTTGGTCGCTCAAGGTGAAAACCCTTCCTTTCAACTGAGGCCTCTGTTCTGGCTGCTTCCCCACATTCTGTGGGCAGTTTCTCGTAAAATGTCCCTTATGTCCGCAATTGAAGCAGACATCTTGTCCCATGTAGCATGGCCGGTTACCATGCATGCGTCCGCATTTAGCGCACTTGACTGGGGCTAGGTCTTGTTGAAAAGGTCTAGGACCCGCAGTCAATGGCCTCTTACCAGCTCCATATCCACTTCTTCTCACGTTCTTTCTAGGGTTGGAAAAATTTTTCTTCCTCTTCCATAGGTTTCGCCTTTGCTTCTCGTCCTCCACTGCCCTTAAACTCTTTTCCAGGAGTCTGCATTTATTTATCAGAGGTACAAACTCCCTGATCTCCATAGCTATAACATCATTCTTTATCTCTGAGTTTAGTCTCACCTCAAACTTTACCGCCTTCCATGCTTCATCTGGGTTATATCGCAGATAAGAGGAGAACTTAGACAGCTCCTTGAACCTTGCGATATACTGGTCCACGGTCATGCTACCTTGCCTGAGTTGGAGAAATTCGATCTCTTTCTCTGCCCGTACAGTACTTGGAAAGTACTTTTCAAAAAAATTTCCTTGAACACTTGCCAAGTGATCTGTCTTCCCTGATGAGCTAAAAGTTCTCTAGCTCCACGCCACTAGTATTCTGCTTCATCCTTTAACATATATGCAGCAAAAATAATTTGCTACTTGTTGTGTATATATTTTACCAATTACCGCAAGTGCACGGCGTAGCTGTAACTAGTCTGGCAAGTACGGGTCGTGTCCACAGAGAACAATGCCAACTACCAGAATCTTACAAAAAGTACTATGTAAATTGATGAAATTCGATAGGCAAGAATCACAATTAAGCAAGTTGAAAGAATCAATTAAACTAGGCCTAGGGTTAGGGTTCACCACACTTGCGATACTCAACAACTAATATTCACCTTTAATTGCAATTGTATAGATTGTTGGGGATGGTTTAGCCTTAATTAACTAGCAATCTCTTTCAAGAATTACTAATCGTACCTAGGTTAATCAAATTACCTACTTTCGTGGTTTTTAGCTTAACCTAGGTCCATTAAGCTTTATGCTAACCATAGAGTTCAACTAGTCGGTTTTCTCGTTCCCACTAATTGACTCAAGCCTAAGGTATCTTAAACTACTTTCGTGATTAAGATAACCCTAATTAACTATTGGATTCGGGTTTTAATCTTCACCTTTCAGTTCATCAATTAAATACCTAATACGTGATAGATTGGTGATCAGGCATTCCATCAACTAATTAAAGCATACAATAGTTAATCCAATTCAATCTAATCCCAATTACAATTAGGGTTTCTTAATTCAATTTAAAAGCATAGTATCATTGTACCACAATTGGGTTTACTGTAACCCTAGATGGAATCTACTCACACATTGTCAAATCAAGAACTAAAACCATACTCATTGAATAATTCATAGTAGTTCAATACAATTAAGAAGTACGAGAAGAGGTAGAAGTAGTAGAAGAACAAGTAAAAGTAGAAGTAGAAAGATAGAACCTGTTTGTAGAAGTACTTAGATCAATTACAACTTGAAAAGCAATAAATTCAATCCTAGAACATCAAAATCCTTCAAAGAATCATGTAAAAACCTAATCTAGATGTGTTTCCTAAGGCTAAAAAGTGTTTTTCTGGTCTCCCCTTCGGTTCTCTTTGTCCCAATTGCGAATCCCCCAGTCCCCCTATGTGTTTTTGGCCTTTGAAACCCTAAAAACGACGTCCTTTACGAGCCCTGAAGCACGGCCGTGCCCTGGAACACGGCCTGGCCGTGCTTTGGGCTGGAATTCTGAAAATGCTGCAGAAAATACCACCAACACGGCCAGGCCGTGTTGCAGGCCTCCTTAACACGGCCAGGCCGTGTTGGGTGCTATGGTGCTCCTTTCTTCATCAAATTTGACGTGCAACCTCCTTCCTTCCTTCTCAACATGATCCAAGTCTTTTAGGGTCTTTCCATGACCCTTTTTCCTTGCTTCTTAGCTTCTTTTGCTCTCCTGCAATCACAAAATGAACCATAACAGTACCCAGAACAAAGTATAACCAAAAGCATGAAAATATCCATAAGTTACTATGAATAAGGGGACAAAACATGACCAATAAGCACTCAAAATTCCCCTTTATCAAATTCCCTCATGCTTAAACCTTTGCTTATCCTCAAGCAAATGACATGCCATAACAGAAGGAAGGGGGACAAATGCTATCAAAGTCCACACGATAGATGAATGCAGCATAGATAACTTTTCACTCAATCCAAGTGCACACAATAGATATATGAATAGAAAGTAATCAAAATAGTCTCTATTCTTCTAAAACCAAACCAAAAATTTCCTCTACTAAATATCTTCTCCTATTGTGACCAAAGGTTGTATGCTTTAGAGTGATTTTCAAATACTCAAGTAGGCCACCTTATCCCTTAGATCTCCCTATGTTGCCTTACCCGTATTTCTATTTTATTACTCTTTTTTTTTACTCAAACTCTTTTACTTTTGATCATATATTTTTTTCTTTTTCATCCATTCATCATTTTTTTTAGAAATATGCAATGAGTGCATTTTATGCTCCATCTCACTAGGGTAAAGGCATCTAGGTACTCATACTAAGGCCTTTTTGGTGCCTTGAAGGAGGTACTCAGAGTGAAAACTTTTTGGGTTTCACATACCCTCATTTTTCACCTCTCCCTACCTTCACACTCTCATAGTGTAAAAATAAAAAATAACATACAATTCATGGCTCAATAGAGAGATATTTTTCAAAAAAAATTAAAGGTTTAGTGCTAGAAGAGAGAGACTAAAATAATAGCTACATATTTCATATCCTATTGTGCATCACATGTTCATGAGCTAGAATCAGCATATACTACATTAGTCTATCTTGGGAATAGTAACTATGTGGTATTGCAGCAGGACAGAAGAAATGCAGAATGTACAATATATACACACAAAGAAAATGACCGGTCCAGATAAACTCAAGCAATGACAGATACGTAAGTACACTCCCCCATGCTTAAACCAGACAGTGGCCTCAATGTCATAAGTATGATAGAGAGGATGCAGAGGGAAGAGGGTACTTACAAAGCACTAGTCGTCCTGTGGTGGTGGGGGTGGGTGCTGGCTCAGGTGCCAGGTGTGCCATGCCTGCATCATACCCTGCATGCTGTGAATTGAGTCTTGCATGGCATGCAGGGTAGCTCTCTGAGACAGTTGCTCAGCCTCAATGCGGCTAAGCCGTGATGAGATGGAATTCATATCCTCTGAGGGAGCAGAAGATGGACCTGCAGTGTCAGCAAAATGGGAGGGGGTGGTGGAAGAGCTAGTAGTGGTTCCATGGGGAACTCGTTATCAATTGAATAGATCCAATTCTCTTTGTTGGTTACTGTAGTTTTAGTAGGATTGGGGAGGGGGAATAGTGGATGACCGCGGAGATACAACCAGTACTGGGCATCTTTTTTAACAACTAATTTCATATTATAACAGGTTTCCATATCAATCCGGGTATTACCAAGTACTGGTTGCATGCCCTGCAAATTAGCTTCAAACCCTAACCCTCTAGCAATAGTAGTAACCAAACCACCCATGACAATTTTCCCAGTCATTGCCCCACCTATCCTGGTCATCTGATGAGCCATGAAAGCTCCAGTATCCACCTTCGTACCATTAATCATCGAATGTAGAAAATAAAGTTCTCTTTGACTGGCTACCCCATCACTTTCAGCCCTACCAAAAATAGTATGGGCCATAAGCCTTTGTAAATACCTGAAATTGGGGTAGCAAATTAAAGAGGCTTTTGAACTCGATGCACTGTATTGCCCATCAATTGCAATGGAATTACAAAATGGGTTAGAGAGAAAGCTGGAGGGGACTTGTCTAATACCTCCTGAAGGTAGGCTAAATAGTGCATTGAATTCAGCCAATGTAAGATTAAAAGTACGATCAAAAAGTCTAAATTTTACTTGGCCCTGATGGACATTTGGGTCTCGATATAAGATCGTGATAATGGAGCTGAAAAACTCCAAGGTGGGCCAAGGATAGGCGGGGTATCTTAGGGATATAAATTGGTTCCACCTAATCCTATCAATCAAGTATTGGACGTCGTTTAAAAGACCCAGCCGCTCCAAATAGTCCTCATCTATATACCGGGTACTCAGCATTCCCCGTTTAACAAGAGTATTGTATCGTGCTCGTTGATTGTCGTCAACGAACTCAATACCATACTCATTTATTTGATGAGGGAGTTGGGGTGGTGCAAGGTTGCGTCCTCTACGTGGTTGAGTGGATTAGGATGAAGATGACCCTTTCCGGGCTCTTTTGGGACCCATGAATGTAAAATTAAAGATAATGAGAACAGATGGCACCAAAACAGAGAACCTAATCAAAGATGCAGAAGTTAAGTCACCAGTAATGTAACTCAGGGAAAAACAGAGCCAGATGTGTCACAGTTTAAATATAGCAGTTATGTACCAAGCAACCAATAATTCAACAATATTCAGGACCAGAGAGGAATGGTTGAAGCAGAGATATAGCAATCCAGGAACTCAACAATCAATAATTCATGAGTAATTCAATAAAAGTAGGAGCAATGGCTAATTATGCACATAAACATCCGTAGTTAAAATTGTGAACTAGTGTAAACCTTAAAGGAATTGAAAGCATGCATCCATATCATGAAAACAATAGAAGTAGATATTAATAACAGCCATGTTTGCAGTTGAAATTAGAAAAAAAAAACAATGAAAAGGCAGACTTACCTTTTGCAGCGCAGACCCAAGTGTGCAGAAAGCAAGGGAGGAAGGTGGGTGAAGGTCGGCTAAAGGAGGGGATGGTGGGAAAGATGGATTAGTGGTGCGAAGCAAAGGGGAAAAAGCTACGGTGAATGGGATGGGAAGAAGGGAAGGTAGAATGGTGGAATTGGTAGGAGGAATTAAAACAGGGGAGGGGGAATATGATGGAATGGGAAGAAGGGAAGGGAGGGGATTTAGGGTTTGATGGGTTTAGGAGAGGGCAGATGATGGTGGAATTGGAAGATGAAGGGGTTCGGAGAGGTAGAATGTGAGGGGTTGGGCCGATTTTGATGGGGGAGGGAGAAGGAAGGCAACACGAGTAGGTTTGGGGGGGGCACGGGTGGAGAAAGGGAGGGTTTTGGCAATTTATGCCAGCCCATGCACGCAGCACGGCCGTGCTTCTTGCGGGTTGGCTGCACCCTCTTTTTTTTTTGTACACGGGCACGCCCGTGTTCTGGAACACGGGGTGCCCGTGTTCCTGGCGAGTTTTAGTATGGAACCCCCTTTTTCTTTTTTTGGACAGGCCTGCCCGTGTCATGGGACACGGCCTGCCCGTGTTGCCTACGGGAATGCCCAATTTTCTCATTTTCTTATGTTTTTCTTCATAGCCACATTGTGGAACATGTATAGCCCAAGTTATTGACTGAAATCCCTCAATTCTCCACATTTAGCTTCTTCTTTAGACCTTCTTTAAGGATCCTTGCTTCTAACCCTTTCAAACTACTTTGGAAACATCGAAACAGACCTAGAAATCAAAGGAAAATAGTTAATAAACTTAACCTAAAAAAATAGCTAATGAAAACTAAAACTCAAAGTAAGGAAAAAAAAACTTCTAAATAATTCAAAAAAAATATGGGTTGCCTCCCACAAAGTGCTTGTTTAAATTCATTAGCTCGACTCCCTTGCTTCTTAATGGATCGAGGAAGGCTCTAAGAGAGCTTGGGTGGCTCCCTTTTCAACTGTATGTCCCGTCACAAAATGTTTGAGGCGTTGCCCGTTGACCTTAAAAAATCCGGTGGACTCACTCCACACCTCCACTGCTCCATATGGGAAAACTTTAGTCACTTTGAATGGTCCAGACCATCTAGACCGAAGTTTCCCTGGAAAGAGTCTCAACCTTGAATTAAACAGCAAAACCCAATTCCCCACTTGAAATTGGCGCCTAAGGATGTGCTTATCATGCCATCTTTTTGTTCTTTCCTTGTATAATTTGGCATTGTCATAAGCATCAAGCCTTAGCTCATCTAGCTCATTTAGTTGTAGGCATCTCCTCTTTCCAGCAGCTGATAGGTCAAAATTGATTGTTTTGACCGCCCAGTATGCCTTATGTTCAAGCTCCACCGGAAAATGACAGGGTTTCCCATATATTAACCGAAAGGGTGTGGTTCCAATCGGTGTTTTATATGCAGTCCTGTAGGCCCATAGTGCATCATCTAGTTTGAGAGACCAATCTTTTCCAATATGGCCTTGATCTCTCTATTTGATATCTCAACTTGCCCACTAGTCTGGGGATGGTAGGCTAGGGCCATTTTATGAGTGACTCTATATTTCTTCAAAAGGTTTTGGAACTGTTGCTCAGTGAAGTGAGAACCTCCATCGCTTATCACAGCTCGGGGCACTCCAAATCTGGGGAAGATTATCTTCTTAAAGAGTTTAACAACCACTCTAGCATCATTGGTGGGGGATGCTACTGCTTCAACCCATTTAGAAACGTAGTCCACAGTTACTAGAATGTATTTGTTTCCACATGAAGATGGAAAAGGACCCATAAAGTCAATGCCCCAAACGTCAAATATTTCAACTTCTAAAATGCTGTTTAGGGGCATTTCATTCCTTCGGGTTATGTTGCCAACTCTTTGGCACCGATCACATGCCTTTACAAAAGTGTGCACATCTTTGAAGAGCGTGGGCCAATAGAAACCAGCTTGAAGAACTTTAGCTGCAGTCTTAGAGACACTGGTGTGGCCTCCACAAGGTGAACTATGGCATTGGTATATCACACTATAAACTTCTTCTTCCGGAATACACCTTCGGAATATGCCATCCGCACACCACTTGTATAAGCATGGATCATCCCAATAGTATGCCTTTATGTCAGAGAAGAATTTCTTTTTCTGATGATAACTCAACCCCTCAAGGAGTATTCTACATGCAAGAAAATTCACGAAGTCCGCATACCAAGGAGCATCAGCATTAGTGACCATTTGGAGTTGGTCATTTGGAAAGGAATCATCAATGGGCAAATTATCTTTATCATCTTTCATCAGATCTTGCCTAAGTCTGGAAAGGTGGTCTGCAACCACATTCTCCGTCCCTTTCTTGTCTCTGATTACAAGATCAAACTCCTGAAGTAAGAGGATCCATCTTATCAGTCTTCGTTTGGCATCCTTCTTACTTAATAAGTATCTGATGGCAGCATGATCTGTGAAAACTATGACTTCTGATCCTAGCAAGTATTGTCTGAATTTATCAATTGCGAACACTACTGCTAAGAGCTCCTTCTTAGTGGTGGAGTAGTTGACTTGAGCTTCATCTAATGTCTTGCTAGCATAATAGATGACATAGGGCTTTTTGTCTCTTCGTTTCCCAAGTGCAGCTCCTACGGCATAGTCACTTGCATCGCACATAATTTCAAAAGGAAGGCTCCAATCAGGAGGTTGGATGATGGGTGCAGATATGAGCGCCTCCTTTAACCTACGAAAAGAACGCAAGCAGTCATTATCAAATTCAAACGGGACATCTTTAACAAGTAAGTTAGTTAAAGGTTTAGAGATTTTTGAGAAGTCTTGGATGAATCTTCTGTAGAATCCTGCATGCCCAAGAAAACTTCTCACTTCCTTAACATTCGAAGGTGGTGGCATAGTTTGAATCGCCTCTATCTTTGCCTTATCCACCTCTATCCCCCTTTCTAACACTAAGTGTCCCATAACTATTCCTTCTCTCACTATAAAGTGGCATTTCTCCCAATTCAAAACCAGATTGACTTCCTCACATCTCTTAAGTACCTGTGTCAAATTTTTCAAATAGTCATCAAATGAGGTACCATAAACTGAAAAGTCATCCATAAACACTTCCATTATTTCCTCTATAAAATCAGAGAAAATAGCCATCATGCATCTCTGGGAAGTGGCTGGTGCGTTACATAATCCGAATGGCATCCTTCTATATGCAAAGGTGCCATAGGGACATGTGAACGTAGTCTTCTCTTGGTCGTCTGGATGGATAAGGATCTGAAAGAATCCTGAGTATCCATCCAGATAACAGAAGTGTGAGTGTTTTGCCAACCTTTCCAATAACTGATCAATAAAAGGTAAAGGGAAGTGATCCTTATGGGTGGCTTTATTTAGTTTTCTATAATCAATACACATGCGCCAACCCGTAACAGCTCTAGTAGGGATTAATTCATTATTATCATTCTTAATAACAGTCATACCTCCCTTTTTAGGAACCACATGGACAGGACTTACCCATTCACTATCCGAGATAGGATAGATAATACTTGCATCAAGTAATTTAAGCACCTCCTTCTTAACTACCTCTTTCATATTTGGATTGAGTCTCCTCTGGTGTTCCCTGGAAGGTTTATGATCATTATCAACAATTATACGATGCATACAAACAGATGGACTAATCCCTTTAATATCATCTATGGTATACCCAATAACCTTTTTGAATTCCCTGAGTACATCAAGCAACTTACCAGTTTCTTCAGTATTCAGATTAGCATTCACTATGACTGGATTTGAAGAGTTAGGGTCTAGAAATTCATACCTGAGGTTGGAAGGAAGAGGTTTTAATTCTACCTTAGGTGCTTTGCCTTCCTCTACGTCTGCTGATTTTTTATGGTGATCCTGGTCCAGCTTTTCAGTTTTCACTTCTGAGTTGACTTTAGGACTCTCATCAAGCAATCTAGTGTAGGCATCAGCTTCTACCTGTTCAGCACAGGAAATAGAACTATCCAAAAGGCAAAGCTCAAGTGGATCAGTAGGGCACAAGCTCATTGCATTATCAATAATATTTTGTTCAATTATATCAATCATGCAACAAGTATCTCTTAAGGATGGACATTTCATAGCTTCATTAAGATTAAATTCTATCTTTTCATCCCCTACATTCAGGGAAAGTTTCCCATCCTTAACATTTATAATGGCACCTACAGTGGCTAGAAAAGGTCTTCCCAAAATGATGGGGATTTGGCTATCTTCCTCCATCTTTAATACCACAAAGTCAATAGGTATGAAAAACTTACCTACCTTTAGAGGAACATCCTCTAATATACCTATCGGGTGAGTAACGGATCGGTCCGCTAACTGTAAGGAAATAGTGGTAGGCTTCAGATCTCCCATCTGGAGCTTTTTACAAATGGATAGTGGCATGAGGCTCACGCTTGCTCCTAAATCACATAAGGCTTTAGTGATATGCACATCTCCAATGGAACAAGGTATTGAAAAGCTCCCAGGATCCTTGAGTTTAGGAGGTAGTTTGTTCTGAATCAGGGCACTACACTCTTCAGTCAATGCCACAGTGGCATATTCTTCAATCTTCCTCTTATTAGAGAGGATGTCCTTTAGAAATTTGGCATATGAGGGCATATGAGATACTGCTTCCAAGAATGGAATGTTGATGTGCAACTTTTTAAGCACATCCAGAAACTTTCCATACTGTTTCTCTAGCTTAGCTTTGGCTAGTCTCTGCGAGAAGGGAACTGGTGGCTTATATGGTTCAGGAGCCACATATTCAGGCTCATCTAGTTCCTTCCTTCCACTAACTGGCTCTTTTTCTTCATTCATTGGCTCAGGAACATCCTTATTTTCAACTTCTTTATCATCCTCCCTTTTCACTGGTTCACCCAACTGTTTCCCACTCCTCAAGGTAATGGCTTTACATTGTTCTCTAGGGTTTTCAGGTTGACCAGGGAACTTACCAAAATTTCTAGTTGAGGAGCTTGCTTGCTGCGCTATCTGTGTCTCTAGCATTTTATTATGGGTAGCAAGTGAATCCACTTTAGAAGCCAGGTCTTTAATTGCTTCATTCATGCTGAAATTCTGAGCTCTAAACTCCTCATTCTGCTTGCTTTGTGTGGAGATAAAATTCTCCATTAGAGTCTCCAGATTTGACTTCGGTTGGGGAGGATTGTATGGCCTTGGATTCTGGAACCCTGGAGGTTGTCTAAAATTATTTTGGGGCTGCTGACCAACATTAGGCTTGTATGATAGGTTAGGGTGGTTTCTCCAGCCAGGATTGTAAGTATTACTATAGGGATTACCCCTCTGATTGTTCACAAAATTGACTTGCTCACAATCCTAAACTGTAGAACTCCCAAGCTGACATTCATTAGCTGCATGGCCTATACCTCCCCAAATCTCACAAGATGTAGAAGATGAAGATGATGCAATGGCATTGATGCTCAGTTTATCCAATTTCTGAAATAAAGCATCAACTTTAGAAGTCAGATGATTAAAAGCATCAACTTCATACATACCTGTCGGCTTCCTGGTCTGCCTCTCACTAGACCATGAGTAGTGGTTCTGAGCCATGTCTTCAATCAACTCATAGGCTTCATCAAAAGTTTTGTTCATTAGGGCTCCTCCAGCTGCAGTATCCACAGACATCCGGGTGCTGTATACTAGTCCATTGTAGAACGTATGGACTATTAACCATTTTTCTAGCCCGTGATGTGGGCATACCCTGAGGAGCTCCTTGAATCTCTCCCATGCCTCATATAAAGATTCTCCATCCTTTTGAGCAAATGTAGTAATTTGGTTCCTCAGATGGGCCGTCTTACTCGGTGGGAAATACTTGGCCAAGAAAGCTTGAGAAAGCTGTTGCCAAGTGGTGATGGAGCCTGATGGTAGAGAGTGCAGCCATGCACGTGCTTTATCCCTCAGTGAGAAAGGGAATAACCTCAATCTAATTGCATCTGATGAGACACTGTTCAGCTTTAAGGTGTCACAATACTCCAGGAATACGGAGAGGTGGAGGTTTGGGTCTTCAGTAGGCAACCCTTCAAACTGGTTCTGCTGAACCATCTGCAAAAGAGATGGCTTCAGCTCCAAATTATTGGCTTCAACCACCGGCCTGACTATGCTGGGGTTCAGGCCATGTGTGTCTGGGGCTGTGAAGTCCTTCAGTGACCGGTTATCTCTTTCCCCCATTGTAACTGGTAAACTTCCTTCCTGTTGTCTTCTTCTTAACCTTCGCAAAGTGCGTTCGATTTCAGGGTCAAATTCAGCAACACTTTCACACGCTTTTCGCGTAAAAGAGATACACACCTAGGAAGGAAGAAAAGAAGCAAAATCAGTAAAAGAAAATTATGCAGAAAAATTAAAAAGAAAAATAAAAAAAATTTAATCTACTCTAGCTATTTTATAAGATATCTAATATTGGCTTTGCTCCCCGGCAACGGTGCCAAAAACTTATTGTGTATATATTTTACCAATTACCGTAAGTGCACGGCGTAGCTGTAACTAGTCCGGCAAGTACGGGTCTTGTCCACAGAGAACAATGCCAACTATGAGAATCTTACAAAAAGTATTATCCAAAATTGATGAAATTCGATAGGCAAGAATCACAATAAAGCAAGTTGAAAGAATCAATTAAACTAGGCCTAGGGTTAGGGTTCACCACACTTGCGATACTCAACAACTGATATTCACCTTTAATTGCAATTGTATAGATTGTTGGGGATGGTTTAGCCTTAATTAACTAGCAATCTCTTTCAAGAATTACTAATCGTACCTAGGTTAATCAAATTACCTACTTTCATGGTTCTTAGCTTAACCTAGGTCCATTAAGCTTTATGCTAACCATAGAGTTCAACTAGTCGGTTTTCTCGTTCCCACTAATTGACTCAAGCCTAAGGTATCTTAAACTACTTTCATGATTAAGATAACCCTAATTAACTATAGGATTCGGGTTTTAATCTTCACCTTTCAGTTCATCGATTAAATACCTAATACATGATAGATTGGTGATCAAGCATTCCATCAACTAATTAAAGCATACAATAGTTAATCCAATTCAATCTAATCCCAATTACAATTAGGGTTTCTTAATTCAATTTAAAAGCATAGTATCATTGTACCACAATTGGGTTTACCGTAACCCTAGATGGAATCTACTCACACATTGTCAAATCAAGAACTAAAACCATACTCATTGAATAATTCATAGTAGTTCAATACAATTAAGAAGTACGATAAGAGGTAGAAGTAGTAGAAGAACAAGTAAAAGTAGAAGTAGAAAGATATAACCTGTTTGTAGAAGTACTTAGATCAATTACAACTTGAAAAGCAATAAATTCAATCCCAGAACATCAAAATCCTTCAAAGAATCATGTAAAAACCTAATCTAGATGTGTTTCCTAAGGCTAAAAAGTATTTTTCTGGTCTCCCCTTCGGTTCTCCTTGTCCCAATTGCGAATCCCCCAGTCCCCCTATGTGTTTTTGGCCTTTGAAACCCTAAAAACGACGTCCTTTACGAGCCCTGAAGCACGGCCGTGCCCTGGAACACGGCCTGGCCGTGCTTCGGGCTGGAATTCTGAAGAGGCTGCAGAAAATACCACCAACACGGCCAGGCCGTGTTGGGTGTTATGGTGCTCCTTTCTTCATCAAATTTGACGTGCAACCTCCTTGCTTCCTTCTCAACATGATCCAAGTCTTTTAGGGTCTTTCCATGACCGTTTTTCCTTGCTTCTTAGCTTCTTTTGCTCTCCTGCAATCACAAAATGAACCACAACAGTACCCAGAACAAAGTGTAACCAAAAGCATGAAAATATCCATAAGTTACTATGAATAAGGGGACAAAACATTACCAATAAGCACTCAAAATTCCCATTTATCACTACTCTTCAGTACAGCCCATCACTTCAAAGATTTTCTCTAATTCCCTTATCCACCTTTCAGCTACCGTTGGGTCATAGCCACCTTAGAAACAAGGTGCTCTTGTCCTCAAGAACTCGGATATGCCATTATCTTTTCCAGCCATCCGGTTGTTAGCACCATTCTCACCATTTGGGTTATTAGCATTCTGGAGATATTGTAAAATTTGGTTGGTGGTCATGACTTGGTCTCGAATTTCCGTGGCCAGGTTGTGTAGGGTTTCCTCTGCATTGGTTGCTAGATTCCTCCTTGGTGGTTCCATTTCCTACTGTGGCAAAACAAAGTTATGCTGCTATTGAGGTGATCAAGCCCAATAGTTAGTTCAAAAATATTTAATAGCAGTCATAACACCACCTTGGCATATAGATAGGAAACACTAGTAATTTCTTACCTATATGAATCACTGATCCCCTACACAACACAACCACAATATACTCAAGACACTATAAGATCGATTAAGATAACCATCCACACACTGGCCATCTAGGATCGACCTGCTCTGATACCAATTATGTAACAACTCCATTTAAGTAAAAAAAAATTTTTTAAATACCATGAAGTTATTACCTCGTTACAACTTAACTCAATATAACATTTATTTAATTTATACAATACAGAGTTCACATACATGTCATTAATCAAAACATACGTACAACATATCAAACACATAAAAATCTACATCTTATTTATTCCGGTTGACCAATTCCGGAGATACAGGTGCGGGTGGTTGCACCTTCACCGGGATCTAACCCACTCGACCACAAACATTTTATTTGCTTCTGGGATCTACCCAACATAAAGTACTCGATCCAACGTGCACTAAAAGCCAGAGCTATAGAAAAATCTGCATAACTAATTTTCTGAACATGATATGGAAATATAGTGAGAATTAAATCCCAGTAAGTTCAACAATAAATCATCATCAATATAGCTCATCACGTCATGTTCAGCTGTATAAAGTACAGAAAATAACTTTGGTCACATAAATGCATTATATCTATGCACATAAGAGTCATACAGTAATGATATGTATGACAAGATTAACTATTTTTAGAATATCATATGATGGCCATCAACTTATTCTCATTTCAAGCTACCTCGGTCAAGGTGAGTATCCTCTACTCTCCGGTATGGGCTTTTCTCGCTCCGTCCGACATGTCACACTTTCTCTTTCTTTTCTCATAATCATAATCAAAACCGTTGGTAGGGCGTCCCCTACTGGTGCACCACACGGATTTCCATGTGACCGTGTTCATTTCTTTTCTTTTCACAATGGTAGCCAAGAATATGCTTTCAATAACAAGTATGTTCATCAAAATATAACTATTACCATAAATCATTGGTAATCATGCCATGAACATAACCATTTCAAATATCACTTTATAAAATATTTCCATGTCAGAATTTTACACTTAAGATGGTAAGAAGTTCATACAATGGCAATGGCTATGGCATATACTAGTCATTTATAAGATTCGTCTTCTTTTTTAAATATTAATTTTATTTCTTTATTTTCTTGATGCAGGTTTTCATCATATCTAACCTTCTCTTACTAATCAGAGTATAACAACCTCATTTGCACTTTGATGTAGGTGATCTTGGTGTCAATTTCAAGATAAAACAATTATCTAAAACTATTATGTTGAACATCGTAGCAAAATAGTAAGAAATCAAAGTGATATTACTCCCTAAATGTACAGGTTATTTCTTCTCGGAAAGGTTCTGACCTCTACCTAGTAATCGGAGCATATCTACCTCATATGGACTCCAACTTGAGTGATTCTAGTGGCTAAAAATCAGTGACACACATATCTATAATTCTTATGTTTACCATTTATTTTAATTCTATATAGATAATTCACAGAAATTAAAATACAGAAGCTATCCTAACATATTCTTCCCTGATGAACCATTTTTTGACCTTTGACTACTAATCAGCTCATATCTTCCTCATATGGACTCCAAATTGAATGATTCTAGTGGATAAAAATCCATGCCACATATAGCTATAATTCTTATGTTTGCCATTTATTTTAATTCCATACAGATAATTCGTAGAAATTAAAATACAGAAGCTATCCTAACATATTCTTCCCTGATGAACTATTTTCTAACCTTTTACTACTAATCAGCTCATTTCTTCCCCATATGGACTCCACATTGAATGATTCCAGTGGATAAAAATCCGTACCACATATAGCTATAATTCTTATGTTAACCATTTATTTTAATTCCATACAGATAATTCCCAGAAATTAAAATACAGAAGCTATCCTAACATATTCTTCCCTGATGAACCATTTTCTGACCTTTGAGTACTTAACGAAACATATCTACCTCATATGGACTCCAAATTGAATGCTTCCAGTGGCTTAACATCCGTGACACATATATCTTTAATTCATATGTTAACCATTTATTTTAATTCCCTACAAATAATTCCCAGAAATTAAAATGCAGAAGCTATCCTAACATATATCTTTAATTCTTATGTTAACCATTTATTTTAATTCCCTACATATAATTCCCAAAAATTAAAACACAGAAGCTAAAAATTTTGCCACCCATAGCCATACCTGTGCAAAACTTTCTATACCAGTCTAAGTATTCAAACATACATCACATGCAAGATAATATGTAACATGATATAGCAAAATCATGACCAATCATCAAAGTTCTAAGATCAAAATCTCATATAAATATTATAAGTTTCAAAAGTTTTCTTCAAAAAGAAATCTTGTTAAACTTACCTAGAGCACTTAGTCCCTTAGACTTCTCCCTCCTCTTTCTTCCTTTCTTCCTCTCCTTTCCTCACTCTACCTTGCTTCTATTTTTCCTCTCCCTCACTTGGACGAAATTATAATGTTGTAAGGGTGTGTTTTCTTATATAGACCACCAAATAATTCACCTTTCAAGATCATGGGTCTACCTTATCACAATTAGATTACAGTTGGTTGAATTTTTGGAAAACAAATAACTTATGTTCTTGTCTTCCTCTTCCTTAGTCAAGATATGCATAGGAAAAGGAGATTTGTATTTTGAAAATTATGATAATATGTTCTTAAGGTATGGGACAAGGTCCCTTTGATTTAGGGATTCATTTCCATTTTCTTTTGTCTTAAACAAGTATGATAGGTTTGCCTTTTTAGGTGGCAAATTTCTAGCCCTTGAATCTCCATTATTTGGTTGATATTATTTGTGTGGGATAGGAATGTTTTGTCCTAATGCCATGTATTATCATACCACTTGCTAAAATTATGAGTGTAGGATATAGATGTTTTTGTCCTAAAGCCTTGTATTATCATGCCACTTACCAAAATTATGAATGTAGAATCACACCACTTGCTAAATTTTTGTCTTAATGCCATGTAACCTAATCTTTATTATTATTACATTATTATATCATCACCTAATTTATTTTATTTTATTTTTCCTCTTGGATTTGGGATAATTCCTACCCATTTTCTTTGCTTTGGATAAAATTCTACCTTTCTTGGAGGGCTTGGTCACATTTTCATAATTTTTGGGCTATTGGTCCAATTACTATATCCTAGTCCAAGTCTATGTTTTATTTCTTGCTTAGGTTATCCAATGGGCTTGCTAGAAACTTATGTAAATTGGAAAAACTCTATATGAAGTGTCCATAAGTAAAAGCCCAATGTTTTGGTAAAGATTTTAAATTTAGTAACTCTAGTTCTTGAATTAGGAAAAATTACCCTAATCCAATGTTTTTGAAATTTTATGACCTTTACTTGTTTCTAAAAATTTATCTTCCTTATCCAAGAATTTTGCATCTCTTTAGTATGTTATTTCTAATTGTTTTTCCTATTAGGTTTTCCCTCTTTATTTGTTCTCTTAATGTTAGAAACATTTTCTATGTATATACATAAGGTGAAGAATTTCTAAGGATTATATTTCCTTAGATATCTAAAATATTGTCTAATAAATTTTATTTCCTTAATTAAATATTTATGTACTTTTATCAATAAAAGAAACGAAATTAGTGATGTTACAGCAATCATATGAATAATCAATGAGAAGAAAAGCAGATGAATAATCAATACTTAATTAAAATTGAAATAATAAAATCAAATCCAAATCTCACAATGCATGAAGATCCCTTGAGGATTCAATCTACGTCAACCAACTAAAAAGAAGTAGCCACGTAGGGCCATAAAAAAATCTAAAGAAGAATTGAAGAATGTAACTAAGAACTTGGATGAAGGATTGAATGAATTCTCTGTTTGCTTTCCTCCCTTTTTATAGATTAACTCCTCCTAATCGAAGTAGGAGTGTTTCTAGGTCAAATTTCGGCAGATCGGGATTCAATTGGAGTTGAAAAACCCTAAAAATTGCGAATTCAATGACATGGTACAGCGGCGGTTGCCGCGGCGCCTAGGCTAGCTCTAAGACACTCTAGATTCTGACGCTCTGGCACCACGGCGCCCAGTGCTTCTTGGCAATAAATGCCGCGGCGCGCTGGGGAGCACCTCATCCCTCCGAATTTGTGATGACACAGCTCCGCGGCGCTTGAGAAACTCCAGAATTTTCCAAAGTACCAAACATAAAAGTTGTAGGTCTATGTTTCTTTTTTCCATAGCCACTGGAGTCATCTTAATCGGATCTAAAGTGAAGGAGATATGACAAAATTAGTGACCAAAGGTCAGAATTCATCCTACTGCACTCTGATTCTGATTTACGAGCTCTGTAATGCTATGAAATCTCCCGAATTTGACCAAGTGTTAAACATAAAAGTTGTAGATGATTTTGTTATTGTTTCACAGCCACTTTAATGACTTTGATTGGAGTTCATAAGAGGGAGATTTGCTCAAAATAGTGCTGAAAGGTCTAGAATCCCTACAATGTAGCATTTTTCCATGAATTTCTTCTCTTTTTCTTCTCTTTTCTTCTTCTTTTGTTCCTACAACACAAAATACAAAACTAAGCTAATTCCTAATTATATTTTACTTAAATCAAGCAAAAATTAAGTTTAAAGGTATTAATATCATGCTTGATTAAGATCATATCATTAACCATTTCTTTGATGGTCTGTTGTCTTTCCTTGATCATGCTGTGGAACAAAAGTTCATCTCACACTCAGCACGACGAATTCTCATCTCGGCTTCAAATGATGAGGAGTTGATTGATGCTTTACAAGCATATGTTCATGTATATGATCCAACTATGACTCAAATAGAATGGACGGCAGATAACCGCAGAAAGCGCAAATTAGATTTGGATCTTCATATGTAATTGTAGTAAGATGTGGTCATTCTTATACTGCTTCTACTTCCTTAGAATCTACTTGGACACCATCCTTACCAACTATACTCCCTTAGAGTTGGTAAAACTATCTTTGAATGTTGCTTATGATCCTCTGAACTCTTGAAATATTCTAGTATATTATCCATAAATATAATAACAAAATGATCCAAGGATGACCTAATTACTATTCATTAAATCTATGAATACAGTTAGGATATTTGTCAAACTAAATGACATCACCAAGGACTCATAATGCCCATAATGAGTCCTAAAAGAAATTTTTTGTACATCCTCTTCTCTTATCCTCAATTAATGTTACTCATATCTCAAATCAATTTTTGAAAAACATTTAGCACCTTGTAACTAATCAAACATATCATCTATACGAGGTAATGGGTATTTATTCCACACTGTCACCTTATTCAACTGTCTATAATTTATGCATGGTCATAGTGATCCATCTTTCTTTTTCATAGATAGAACTAGAACACTCCAAATAAAAGTACTAGGGCATTTAAATCTCTTGTCTAACAAGTCTTGTAACTATTTTTTTTTAAATTCAATCGATATCATTCTATATAGGGATATAGATACTAGTTGGGTTCAAATAAGTAAATCAATATCAAATTCTATTTTTTGTTTCAGGGGTAATCTAGGCAATTCTTCTGAAAAAGCACATTAGAAAATTTCCTAACCACTGGAACCTGATTTATATTAGTATACTTTACATCAACATCTCGCACCACTGCCAAATATCCTTGGCATCCTATTTTGTAATAACTTATGGACTGCTAAAGCTGAAATTAAATTACTGGGTATATGCTTCCACTAATTGTTCACTACTTGCAACTTTTTTTTACTAACCTTTTATGCTATTAATGACATCTTCATACTGTATTAGCTAAAACGCTTTTCAAAACACTTAAACAAGGTCAACCCATTTTGACTTTATTCTTTAACTTTCTTATGCAATGTCTTAACAATCGATCATGAAAAACTTATGTCTATCCAAGATCCCTTCACATGAATTACCCATTTTGCATACCTTAAATTTTAAATTTCCATGGGTAAACTGTTCTTTATCATAATGCTTATACATAATATTATTGAAAACCAAACTGTCTTCGAATTCTCTATATCAACAAAATATATCATTGAAAATATTATCTTCATAGATTCTCTGCTTTCAAATTCAATCCAACCCACAACTTATCAAATCCATTTATATATATAGATTCCAACTCATCCATCCAAAAAGAGATTTAAATCTATTTTTAAAACACTCACTTTATTTCAAATCATTATCTTAGAGTTAACAACATTGATCACATCATAACCCACTATCAAAATTGTATTAGTCATTCGTCATATTGTCTCACATAAACAAATCAAACAATCAATTCAAACCTTATTGACATTCGAACACGCCATTACCTTTGTGTTTGGATGAAATCTTCTTACTTTCAGCTAATTCTTTTTCTTTATACCCAAGAGTGTTCTCTTTATTGTTGTTCATCAACAAGAGTTGAAAAGCTGAACTTGTAGTCCACACTCAAAAGGTACCATTTAGGACATACACATAGATGTTTAAACCTCGCATATCTAAGGAAAAGAGTTAGAAGGAAGAAAAGAATAACACCCTATAGAATTCCACAACAGCACCGTGAGTATAAATATATTTGCAGTTACATACCCATACTCAAAGTCCTACTACAAAATTCTTTTCTCTGTTAGCCACAGGGAAACCTAACGCTCTGATACCAACTTGTAACGCCCTCAATTTACGTTACGTCAAATAAACATTTTTTTTTCGCAATCAGATATTCTCAATAAAGATGCACAATTCAATTATTTGTCATTTCTCTCATGTATACACAATATACAGACTAAGTCTATAAACATCAAAGTACAGCAGAAATAGGGATCCTGCTTGTAGCGTTCAGAGCACTCTAAAATACAAATATAGTATAATTCAAAAAAAAACCGTGAGCCTTGGAAGAAATGTAGACTCACCCACAGAATATGTCACCTAACTAATCACATATCTGCTGGATCAGACTTTGTATTCTCATATGAAAGATGTGAAAATATCGTGTAGTGAATTTGACAACTCAGTGAGCAAATAATTCCTCCTATGACCTCTTAGGTCAGCATATGGATGTACTTATGTTTTAAAATTTTTCACATAGCTAATACAGTTCAGAAGTACATTCATATGGGACCCACATTTCAAATATTCTCAAATCAAAAGATATTCAAATATCCAAAACCATATGCACCATGGTATGATCATTAAACAAATGTTGTTATGCTTAACTGTATAAGCTATTGTAAAATATTATGATTTGGAGATAAAATCATCATTTTTAATGCACTTGCCTCACTCGGCGGTTTGGCACACTTAATTTAAAAATGACCTGCCTTACTCGGCGATCTGGTCAACCCACACACTCAATGTAAAATGACTTGCCTCATTCAACGTATGGTCAATGCAATTTTCTATATGCATAGTGACCTCGACTACAGTCACAATAAGTGAACATGGAATGTGAGTACATCACCCTTCTGCCCCCCTACATTACCACTGTCACCCGGTTGGAGCAGCCCTCCCCCGGCTCACTCAGGCTAATAAGGTGTCCCCTATTTGGTACCATCACAAGCCATACAACTAGTTGATATTTATCCATACATATAAATACATGTAAAATTATCAAGCAACTCGCCATGAGCTTTACGCTTGCCATTCAATCTCATTATAATATAACATGCATCATTTTCACAAGTATATAGCTTTCAAATCAGTGCATCATGTACATAATATTCACTTTATCAAATAATGATAAATACATTTAGAACACATATTCAATGAGTTCCAAAATCTATTTCGAAAACCATACTCTTCTTGAACTATGTGTCAGTTCGTAAATATTTTAGAAATTTATGATAGCATAAATAATAGTAAACAGAAGCAATTATATATTTATAGTTCGAGAAGAGCATGAGATAAGTCATAGAAAGAATTATCTACACACAAGGTAAGGGCTCCAGATTGGACAGTCCCAAAGTGCAATTTTCCAATCCGAATTTGACCAATTAGACCTCAAAAACGTGTCGGGAGGGTCCAAAGACTTAGAAAATAACTTCGGGAGCTTGGTCACTATTCACCGCTGAAAATTACTATTTATCGCCAAAAAATACTATTCACCAAGAACAAAAAGTTGTTAGATAGCTGAAAAATTTCATATCCTAAGGTTTATCTAGCTCCCGAATCTATCTTCAATGTCGGATTTTCAATTAGAGGTCTCTAAGTAAGAGTTTCAGAGTTTACCATTTTCTGAGATTTTCTACTTCAGATCTACGGTGATTCAACAGCTAATTTAAAAAATTGATCGGTCAAAACCATAGTATTTTTCGTCATGAATTAAGTAACACCTTCCATTTTGAGATTGGAAGCCAATAGGCACTCCAGATCAAGAGAGAAAAATGAAGGTTACTATTCACTCACTATTCATCAAATTTGCAACCTCGGTTTTGCATTCTGTGTTCGTCTTCTCTGTTCTCCTTTTATTTTTATTTTATTATAATAATTATTATTATTTAATAATTAAATATTTAGATTTATTTTTATTTTATTTCATATATATTTATATAAATATCATTTTTCATCCTAAAACATCCCAAAAATTTCTAAAAATTTACTTTCTCATAAAACTTTAGTCGAACTCTGAAATCATGATTTTTCTTGATAAAAATTGTAATAAAACAAATCTCAAAAGAAATATCTTTATACATATTAAAAGAAAGAATATTTCTAAAAATATAAAAAAAATTATTAAAGGACAATATAATTATTTTAATTAAAAATATACTTGCTTTTAGCAGAACATAATCATTTTTAAACAAATAAAAATATATTTGTTTATAACAAAATATTATTATTTAAAAAAAAGTTACAAGATGTTACAACGTAAAACACATACTTTACAAACATATATTTTCCATAATATTCATAATACTCTCCTTTATCATTGGAAACAGTTTCATATAGGTATTCGCATGTATACACAATACAAAGTAATAGGAAAAGTAGGGATCCTACCTGTAGCGTTCAAAGCATACTCTAGAGTACAAGTACAATATAAATCAAAATCAACGAGCCCTAGAAACAAAATAGCTCACCAAAGAATATGTCGCCTAGTTGATCACCTATCTAAAGGAAAGTGACCAAATTCTGTATTTTTATTTGGAAAATATGGAAATATCTTGTAATGAATTTGACAACTCAATAAGGAAATAATATCTTTTATGACCTCTTAGGTCAACATATAGATGTACCCATATTTTAAATTTCCTCACAGAAAATACAATTTAGAAATACATCCATATAGGACCCGCATTCAAATATTCTCAAAACATAGGATATTTATATATCTAAAATCATATACTGTATTGTATGATCATTAAACAAATGTTGTTATGCATCAAAATATTTCACATGAAAACATTAGGAGAATCCCATATCAAAACGACTATATTAAAGTTCAAGCCATTCCATACTTTGGTTGTGTAGGATTTTCCTAAACTCAGCATCTCAGCTAAGATTTGCCCTACCATTATTCAAGAGGACACGCGAAGGGACTCTAATAGGGGCATTTCCCAAGCACACAACAAGGAAGGGAAAATCATATATCATATAGTTATCATCTCGCCCAGATAGAAGGCATCCTGCTCTCCTTCACATATCATATACCGTGTGTTGGCTGTCACACAAGGGTAGCACCACCCCAACTAGTTGAGGTGTCAATGTAACAACTCCATTTATGTAACAAATTTTTTTCTATATTTGTAAAATTCAATGACGTTATTACCTCATTACAACTTAACTCAAAATAAAATTTATTTAATTTATACAATACAGAGTTTACATATACATCATTAATTTACAAACTTCTGTACAAAAGTCTAACATATACATATTAGCCTTAATCATCCACGTAGACTACTTTCGGGGACACTGGTGTGGGTGGTGGCACTTCCACCGGAATCTCAGTCATGTCTATTATAGATATATCCGATATAATCGGTAGTTGCCCAAGGTAGGGCAGCTCAATCCAACGTACAGCAATAATAAGTGTTATGGAGAATAGCTACATAGTTTATCTTCTGAAAATGATATGGAAAAGTAGTGAGAATTAAATCCCAGTAGGTTCAATAATAAATCATAATCATCACTATAACATCCCTAATTTCATTTCTTTTATTGATAAAAGTACACAAATATTTAATTAAGGAAATAAAATTTATTAGACAATATTTTAGATATCTAAGGAAATATAATCCTTAGAAATTCTTCACCTTATGTATATGCATAGAAAATGCTTCTAACATTAAGAAAACAAATAAAGAGCGAAAACCTAATAGGAAAAAAAAATTAGAAATAACATACTAAAGAGATGCAAAATTCTTGGATAAGGAAGATAAATTTTTAGAAACAAGTAAATGTCTTAAAATTTCAAGAACATTGGATTAGGGTAATTTTTCCTAATTCAAGAACTAGAGTTACTAAGTTTAACATCTTTACCCATACATTGGGCTTTTACCTACGAACACTTCATATAGAGTTTTTCCACTTCACATAAGTTTCTAGCAAGCCCATTGGATAACCTAGGCAAGAAATAAAACATAGACTTGGACTAGGATATAGTAATTGGATCGATAGCCCAAAAATTATGAAAATGTGACCAAGCCCTCCAAGAAAGGTAGAATTTTATCCAAAGCAAAGAAAATGGGTAGGAATAAGCCTAAATCCAAGAGGAAAAATAAAATAAAATAAATTAGGTGATGATATAATAATGTAATAATAATAAAGATTAGGTTACATGGCATTAAGACAAAAATTTAGCAAGTGGTGTGATTCTACATTCATCATTTTGGAAAGTGGCATGATAATACAAGGCTTTAGGGCAAAAACATCTATATCCTATATTCATAATTTTAGCAAGTGGTATGATAATTCATGGCATTAGGACAAAACATTCCTATCCCACACAAATAATATCAACCAAATAATGGAGATTCAAGGGCTAGAAATTTGCCACCTAAAAAGGCAAACCTATCATACTTGTTTAAGACAAAAGAAAATGGAAATGAATCCCTAAATCAAAGGGACCTTGTCCCATATCTTAAGAACATATTATCATAATTTTCAAAATACAAATCTCCTTTTCCTATGCATATCTTGACTAAGGAAGAGGAAGACAAGAACATAAGTTGTTTGTTTTCCAAAAATTCAACCAAGTGTAATCTAATTGTGATAAGGTAGACCCATGATCATGAAAGGTGAATTATTTGGTGGTCTATATAAGAAAACCCACCCTTACAATATTATAATTTCATCCAAGTAAGGGAGAGGAAAAATAGAAGCAAGGTAGAGTGAGGAAAGGAGAGGAAGAAAGGAAGAAAGAGGAAGGAGAAGTCTAGGGGACTAAGTGCTCCAGGTAAGTTTAACAATATTTTCTTTTGAAGAAAACTTTTGAAACTTATAATATTTATATGAGATTTTGATCTTAGAACTTTGATGATTGGTCATGATGTTGCTATATCATGTTAGATATTGATCTTGCATGTGATGTATGTTTGAATACTTAGACTGGTATAGAAAGTTCTGCATAGGTATGGCTATCGGTGGCAAACTTTTTAGCTTCTGTGTTTTAATTTCTGGGAATTATCTATAGGGAATTAAAATAAATGGTTAACTTAAGAATTAAAGATATATGTGTCACGGATTTTTATCCACTGGAATCATTCAAGTTGGAGTCCATATGAGGTAGATATGATCCGATTAGTAAGGAAAGGTCAGAAAATGGTTCATCAAGGAAGAATATGTTAGGATAGCTTCTGTATTTTAATTTCTGGGAATTATCTGTAGGGAATTAAAATACATGGTTAACATAAGAATTAAAGATATATGTCTCACATATTTTTAGCCACTGGAATCATTCAATTTGGAGTCCATATGAGGTAGATATTGTTAGATTAGTAGTTAAAGGTCAGGAAATGGTTCATCAGGGAAGAATATGTTAGGATAGCTTTTGTATTTTAATTTTTGGGAATTATTTGTATGGAATTAAAGTAAATGGTTAACATACGAATTATAGCTATTTGTGTCACGTATTTTTAGCCACTAGAAGCATTCAATTTGGAGTCCATATGGGGAAGCTATGAGCTGATTAGTAGTCAAAGGTTAGAAAATGGTTCATCAAGGAAGAATATGTTAGGATAGCTTCTGTATTTTAATTTCTGAGAATTATTTGTATGGAATTAAAATAAATGGTTAACATAAGAATTATAGCTATGTGTGTTATGGATTTTTAACCACTGGAATCATTCAATTTGGAGTCCATATGAGGAAGATATGAGCTGATTAGTAGTCAAAGGTCAGAAAATGGTTCATCAGGGAAGAATATGTTAGAATAGCTTCTGTATTTTAATTTCTGGGAGTTATCTGTATGGAATTAAATTAAATGGTTAACATAAGAATTATAGATATGTGTGGCACGGACTTTTAGCCACTGGAATCACTCAAGTTGGAGTCCATATGAGGTAGATATGTTCCGATTAGTAGGTAGAGGTTAGAACCTATCCGAGAAGAAATAACCTATACATTTAGGGAGTAATATCACCTTGATTTCTTAATATTTCACTACAAAGTGTATCCTAATTGTGATAAGATAGACCCATGATCATGAAAGGTGTATTATTTGGTGGTCTATTTAAGCAAAACCCACCCCTACAACATTTTAATTTCGTCCAAGTGAAGAAGAGAGAGAAATAGAAGCAAGGTAGAGTGAGGAAAGGAGAGAAAGATAGGAGAAGAAAGGAAGGAAGAAGAAGGAGAAGTTTAGAAGGCTAAGTACTCAAGGTAAGTTACCTTAATCTCCACTTGAATCCATTTTTCTTCTTCATTCTTGAGGTTCAAAAACTCACCCTCCTTCTCTTACCTAAGCTGCTAGAAAAGCTAAGGGAAGGGAGGAATCTTGCTACTTCTTTCAAGAGGAAACAAGAAAACCAATTCACTAAGTAAGCTAGGGAGATTCTTAGGTAAGTTTAACAATATTTATTTTTGAAGAAAATTTTTGAAGCTTATAATATTTATATGAGATTTTGATCTTAAAACTTTGATGGTTGGTCATGGATGTTGCTATATCATGTTACATATTGATCTTGCATGTGATGTATGTTTGAATACTTAGACTGGTATAGAAAGTTCTGCATAGGTATGGCTATGGGTGGCAAACTTTTAAGCTTCTGTATTTTAATTTCTGGGAATTATCTGCAGGGAATTAAAATAAATGGTTAACATAAGAATTAAAGATATATGTGTCACGGATTTTAAGCCACTGGAATCATTCAATTTGGAGTCCATATGAGGTAGATATGGTTTGATTAGTAAGCAAAGGTCGGAAAATGGTTCATCAGGGAAGAATATGTTAGGATAGCTTCTTTATTTTAATTTCTGAGAATTATCTGTATGGATTTAAAATAAATGGTTAACATAAGAATTATAGCTATGTGTGTCACGGATTTGTAGCCACTAGAATCATTCAATTTGGAGTCCATATGAGGAAGATATGAGCCGATTAGTAGTCAAAGGTCAGAAAATGGTTCATCAGGGAAGAATATGTTAGGATAGCTTCTGTATTTTAATTTCTAGGAATTTTCTGTATGGAATTAAAATAAATGGTTAACATAAGAATTATATCTATGTGTGTCACAGATATTTAGCCACTGGAATCATTCAATTTAGAGTCCATATGAGGAATATATGAGCTAATTAGTAGTCAAAGGTCAGAAAATGGTTCATCAGGGAAGAATATGTTAGGATAGCTTCAGTATTTTAATTTCTGGGAATTATCTGTATGGAAGTAAAATAAATGGTTAACATAAGAATTATAGATATGTGTGTCACGGATTTTTAGCCACTGGAATCATTCAATTTGGAGTCCATATGAGGAAGATATTAGCTGATTAGTAGTCAAGGATCAGAAAATGGTTCATCAGGGAAGAATATGTTAGGATAGCTTATGTATTTTAATTTCTGGGAATTATCTGTATGGAATTAAAATAAATGGTTAACATAATAATTATAGATATGTGTGTCACGTATTTTTAACCACTGGAATCACTCAAGTTGGAGTCCATATGAGGTAGATATGGTCTGATTAGTAGGTAGAGGTCAGAACCTATCCGAGAAGAAATAACCTGTACATTGAGGGAGTAATATCACCTTGATTTCTTAAGATTTCGCTACAGTGTTCAACATAATTGTTTTAGATAATTGTTTTTTCTTGAAATTGACACCATGATCACCTACATCAGAGTTCAATTGTGGGAGTTATATTGTGATTAGTAAGAGAAGGTTAGATATGATGAAAACCTGCATCAAGAAAATAAAGAAATAAAATTAATATTTAAAAAAGAAGACGAATCTTATAAATGACTAGTATATGCCATAGCCATTGCCATTGTATGAACTTCTTACCATCTTAAGTGTAAAATTCTGACAGGGAAATATTTTATAAAGTGATATTTGAAATGGTTATGTTCATGGCATGATTACCAATGATTTATGGTAATAGTTATATTTTGATGAACATACTTGTTATTGAAAGCATATTTTTGGCTATCATTGTGAAAAGAAAAGAAATGAGTATAGTCACATGGCAATCCGTGTGGTACACCAGTAGGGGACGCCCTACTAACGGTTATGATCATGTTAATGAAAAAAGAAAGAGAAAGTGGGCCATGTCGGACGGAACGAGAAAAGCTCGTATCGGAGAGTTGAAAATACTCACCCTAACTAGGGTAGCTTGATATGAGAATAAATTGATAGTCATCATATGATATTCTGAAAATAGTTAATCCTGTCATACATATCATTACTGTATGATTCTTATGTGCATAGATATAATGCATTCATGTGACCAAAGATATTTTCTGTAGTTTATACAGCTGAACATGACATGATGAACTATATTAATGGTAAATTATAATTTATTGTTGAACCTTTGGGATTTAATTCTCACTATATTTCCATATCATGTTCAGAAGAATAATGTAGATTTTCTCAATGACACTTATTATTTCCGTACGTTGGATCGAGGTGCCCTACCTTGGGCAACTACCAGTTATATCAGATGTATCTGTAGTAGATGTGATTGAGATTCCGGTGGAGGTGCCACCCGCGCTAGTGTCCCCGGAAGTAATCGACATAGATGATTAGAACTAGTATGTATCTTTGTACAAATGTTTGTAAAATAATAGTGTGTAGTTTATAAAATAATGGTGTGTATGGAAACTCAGTATTGTATCACTATTAATAACAATTATGCTTGGTTAAAGTGATTATTATTACGAGTTAAGTGGTTAGAATTAAAGTAGTAATAACTTCATGGAATTTTACAAATATAAAAAAAACATTTTGTTACATTTACATAAATGGAGTTGTTACAATCACTATCATCAATATAGCTAATCACATCATGTTCATCTGTATAAGCTATTGTAAAAAACTTTGGTCACATGAATGCACTTTAGCTATGCCTATGAAAATCGTACAGTAATGACTTATATGGCATAATTAATTATTTTCAGAATATCATATGATGGCTGTCAATTTATTCTCATATCAAGCTACCTCATTCAGGGTGAGTATTTTTTACTCTTCAGTACGGGCTTTTCTCGCTCTGTCCAACATGGCACACTTTCTCTTTCTTTTCTCATTAACATAATCATAATCGTTGGTAGGGCATCCCCTATTAGTGCACCACATGGATTGCCATGTGACCGTGCTCATTTCTTTTCTTTTCACAATAATAGACAAAATATAATTTCAATAACAAGTATGTTCATTAAACTTACATCAAAATATAATTATTACAAAAAATTATTGATAATCATGCCAAGAACATAATCGTTTCAAATATCACTTTATAATATATTTCTAGGTCAAAATTACACACTTAAGATGGTAAGAAGTTCATGCCATTGCAATGACTATGGCATATACTAGTCATTTATTATTTTCATTTATAAGATTCTTCTTCTTTTTTAAATATTATTTTTATCTCTTTATTTTATTGATGCAAGTTTTCATCCTATCTGACCTTCTCTTACTAATCAGAGCATACCTCCCTCCTTCTAACTCTGATTTAGGTGATCTTAGTGTTAATTTCAAGATAAAACAATTATCTAAAACTATTATGTTGAACAGTTTAGCCAAATATTAAAAATGCTTGGTGATATTACTCCCTCAAGTGATAGGTTATTCCTTCTCAAGTAGATTCTGACCTCTACAAACTAATCTATCCATATCTCTCTCATAAGAATTCTAAATTTAGTGATTCCAATGGCAAAAATTCCATGACACATATATCTATAATGTTTATGTTAACTAGTTATTTTAATTCTATACAGAATATTCTCAAAAATTCAAACACAAAAGCTTTCCTAACATATTCTTCCTTGATTAATCATTTTCTGATCACGACTTACTAATCAGACCATATCTACCTCATATGAACTCCAAATTAAGAAATTCCAGTGTCTAAAAATCCGTGAGACATAGATCTACATTTTTTATGTTAATAATTTATTTTAATTCCTTATTAATTCTTCCTAGAATTTTAGAAATAGAAGCTTAAAATTTTTCCACCCATAGCCATACCTTTGCAGAACTTTCTACACCAACCTAAGTATTCAAACATACATCACATGCAAGATCAATATGTAACATGATAGAGCAACATTCATGACCAATCATCAAAGTTCTAAGATCAAAATCCTATATAAATATTACAAATTTTAAAACTTTTCTTCAAAAAGGAATATTGTTAAACCTACCTAAGGATCTCCCTAGCTCACTTAGTGAATTCCTTTTCCTCTTGAAGGAAATAACAAGATTCCTCCCTTCCCTTAACTCTTCTAGCAGCTTAAATAAGAGAAGGAGAGTGAGTTTTTTTGAACCTTAAGAATGAAGAGAAAATATGGATTCCAGTGGAGATTTAGCTAACTTACCTTGAGCACTTAGTCCTCTAGACTTCTTCCTCTCCTTTCCTCACTCTACCTTGCTTATATTTTTCCTCTCCCTCACTTGGACGAAATTATAATGTTATAAGGGTGGGTTTTGATTAAATAGACTATCAAATAATTCAACTTTCATGATCATGGGTCTACCTTATCACAATTAGGATGCACTTGGTTGGATTTTTGAAAACAAAAAACTCATGTTCTTGTCTTCATCTTCCTTAGTCAAGATATGCATAGGAAAAGGAGATTTGTATTTTGAAAATTATGATAATATGTTCTTAAGACAAGTGACAAGGTCCCTTTGATTTAGGGATTCATTTCCTTTTTCTTTTGTCTTAATCAAGTATGATGGGTTTGCCTTTCTAAGTGGCAAGTTTCTAGCCCTTGAATCTCCCTTACTTGGCTAAAACTATTTGTGTAGGATAGGAATGTTTTGTCCTAATGCCATGTATTATGATACCACTTGCTAAAATTATGAGTGTAGGATATAGATGTTTTGTCCTAATGCCTTGTATTATCATACCACTTACTAAAATTATGAACATAGGATATAGATATTATCACACCACTTGCTAATTTTTTGTCTTAATGCTATGTAACCTAACGTTTATTATTATTACACTATTATTTCATCACATGATTTATTCTATTTTATTTTTCCTCTTAGATTTGGGCTCATTCCTACCCGTTTCCTTTGCTTTGGATAAAATTCTACCTTTATTGGAGGGCTTGGTCACATTTTCTTAATTTTTGGGCTATCGGTCCAACTTCTATATCCTAGTCCAAGTTTATGTTTTATTTCTTGCTTAGATTATCGAATGGGCTATCTAGAAACGTATGTGAAGTGGAAAAATTCTATATGAAGTGTTCATAGGTGAAAGCCCAATTTATGGGTGGAGATGTTCAACTTAGAAATTTCTAACTCTTGAATTAAGAAAAATTACCCTAATCCAATCTTCTTAAAATTTTAAGACATTTACTTACTTCATTAAAATTTATCTTCCTTACCAAAGAATTTCAACTATCTTTAGTATGTTATTTCTAATTTTTTCAATTAGGTTTTCTCTCTTTACTTGTTCCCTTAATGTTAGAAACATTTTCTATACATACACATAAGGTGAAGAATTTCTAAGGATTATATTTTCTTAGATATATAAAAATTGTCTAATAAATTTTATTTCCTTAATTAAATATTTATGTATCTTTAAAGAAACAAAAGTAGGGATGTTACATTAAATATTTATGTACCTTTATTAATAAAAAAAATGAAATTATGGATGTTACAGTCAAGGTGCAACAGGGCCAACATCACCTGTTGTTAGCAAACAGTGATTCCAATAAGACTCCTCCACATAAATCATATTTGCACATATGCCATATAGTTCAAAACAGAGGTTTCAGTATAATATAGAATATTCAGTCACAGTATAATTCCTTTATCAGAAACTTCCCAATTAGGGTTATCACATATACATGCTTTTTTCCAAGGCAATCTTATACCTTTACATATCAATGCCATGTGCACAATATATTTCCTTTACCATATGATGAGAAATACATTTAGAATCACATATTCAATGAGTTCAAAAATCTATTTTCAAAATCATACTCTTCTTAAAACTATATGCCAAATTGTAAATAAATCAAGTAGTTTAATCCATTTTAGACATATATAAAAGTATAAATAAGTTGGAAACATAATCAATTATACATTTAAAGTTCAAGAAGAGCATAGAGTAAGTCATATAAAGAATTATCTACTCGCAGGGTAAGGCTCCAAGTTGGACAACCCCAAAATACACGTTTTCTAATCCAAATTTGATCAAATAGACCTCAAAAACGAGTTCAGAGAGTCCAAAAACCTAGTAAATGACTATAGAATCGCCAAATTTAGCCTCCAAGAGCTTAATTGACACTGGTAAATTGATGGGACTATTCACAGTCAGAATCACTATTTATACAGGCCGAATTTACTGTTCACAAAGCACAAAAAGTTGTCAAATAGTTGAAAATTTTCATATCCTAAGGTTTATATATCTCCTGAATCCACCTATCGTGTCAAATTTTCAATTTGAGGACTCTAGATAGGAGTTTTAGAACTTACCTTTTCAAAAAAAATTTACTTCTGATTTGCAGCGATTCTATGGCTGGTTTGAAAAATTGTTTGGCCAATATCGTAGTACTTTTCATCCTAAATCCATTGATACCTTTAGTTTTGATATCAGAAGCTCAAAGGTACTCCAGATCTGGAGAGAAAGAAAGGGAAGAGAAATTAGTACTATTCACATACCTTGTTACGGGAAGAATTTTTTTTTCCTTTTTTTATATTGATGGAGGGACCATTCTACAAAAAGTCAACTTTTCAGGGAGGTCTTTGTAAATTTTATCATTTACATTTTGACCCCTAAACTTTTAGAAAATTTTAATTTGACCCCAAAAAATATTAATAAGTTTTCATTTTCATCCTTAAAACCTTTCAATTACATCCATACTCCTTTATTTCTTTTAAGAATCTATACGTAAATGAAAATTACTAAATTTTAGGGTTGTTACAATATTTTTCCCTATTAATATGAAAAGAAAAGAAAAGAAAAAAGACGAGCACGGTCACATGGCGATCTGTCTGGTGCACCAGTAGGGTATGCCCTACTCATAGTTATGATTATGCTAATGATAAAAGAAAGAAAAATTGTGCCATGTCGAATGGAGTGCGAATAACCCGTACCGGAGAGTAGATAGTACTCAACCTGACCGGGGTAGCTTGACTTGAAAATAAGTTGATAGCCATTATATGATATTATGAAAATAATTATTCATGCCATACATGTCATTACTACATGATTTTTATGTGCATAGATAAAGTACATTCATGTGACCTAAGATATTTGTTGTAGCTTTTACAGATGAACATGACGTGATGAGCAATATTAATGATGATTATGATTTATTATTGAACCTACTAAGATTTAATCCTCACTATATTTTCATATCACGTTCAAAAGACTAAATATGAAAATATTCTCTATGATTGGCTTTTAGCGTACGTCAAGTCGTATTGGCTTACATCTCAGTGAAGGTGCAACCACCCGAACCCGTATCCCTGGAACTGGTCAATATGGCTAAATAAAATGTAGACATATATGTGTTTAATTTTTGTACAGACGTTTTTAATTAATGATGTGTATGTGAACTCGAAATTGTATAAGTGTCTATGGTATACCATAAACCTTAATTATGTTTGGTTAATTTAATTGAATGTTATTATGAGTTAAATAGTTAGAAGTAAAGAGATAATGACTTCATGGAATTTTATGAATATATATATATATATGTGTGTGTGTGTGTGTGTGTGTGTGTGTAAAAAAATGGAGTTGTTACATACGCCTCTAGGCAACTGAGACCTCATGAAGAAAATTATCCAACCCATGATCTTGAATTGACAACAGTAGTGTTTGCTTTAAAGATTTGGTGACATTCTTTATATATAGCAACATTTGAAGTATACTATGAACAAAAGAGTCTAAAGTACGCTTTTGATCAGAAAGAGTTAAATATGAGGCAACGAAGATGGGTAGAATTTCTTAATGACTACAAGTTTGAGATCAAGTATCATCCAGGAAAGGCGAATGTTTTAGCTGATGCCTTAAGTCAGAAATCTCTACACATAGGTCAGATGATGGTGTGTGAGATGCAGATACTAGAAGAGTTTCAAAATTTGAAGCTGGCCACTACTCTTACACTAAAGAAGCCAATCATTAACGGGTTGAGTATAGAGAGTGACCTTAGATCCTAGATTAAAGAGGCTCAAGTTTATGATCAATACATATAGGATCACAAAGATCAAAATAATTTTTCTGTCTCAGAAGATAGAATAATCATATATCAAGGAATGGTTTGTGTCCCTCAAGAACAAGAGTTGAGGACTAAGATCCTGTAGGAAGCAAACTAGAGTAAGTACATAGTCCATCCTAGATCCACTATAATATATCGAGACTTAAAGAAGATGTATTGGTGGCCAGGGATGAAAAAGGACATTACTGAGTTTGTGGCAAAATGTTTAATTTCTTATAAGGTGAAGGTAAAGCATAAAAAACCAACGGAATTTCTACAACCTCTTGAGATCCCTAAATGGAAATGATACAGTATTTTGATGGACTTTGTGGTGGGTATACTTAAGACTTCAGAAGGAAATGACTCTATATGGGTAATAGTAGACAAATTAACCAAATGTGCTCATTTTCTGCCATAAAGATTTACTATTCATTGGACAAATTGGCCTAATTGTATGTCCAGAAAATAGTCAAAATGCATGGAATTCCCTAAAATATCATTTTTGATAGAGATCTGAGGTTCCCATTGAGGTTTTGGAAGGCATTGCAGGAGGCTTTTGGAACCCAGTTTTAGTTCAATACTACCTACCATCCTCAGACTGACGGTAAGATAAACCGAACCATTCAAACCCTAGAAGATATGTTGAGAGCTTGTGTGATAAAGCAAAGTAAAGGATGGGATAAGTACATACCTTTAGTTGAGTTTGCTTATAATAATAGCTATCATTCTAGTATTAAGATGGCCCCCTACGACGCTTTATACGGTAAGAAGTGCTAATCTCTACTCTATTAGTTTGAGGTAGGAGAAAAGAACTTGCTTGGTCCTTACCTTGAGTATTTAGTCCTATAAACTTCTCCTTCCTCTTTCCTCATCTCTTCTCCTTTCTTTCTCTCCTTTCCTCACTCTACCTTACTTATGTTTTTCTTCTCCCTTACTTGAACGAAATTATCATGTTGTAAGGGTGGGTTTTGCTCAAATAAACTATCATGTGGTTCACCTTTCATAACCATGGGTCTACCTTATCACAATTAGGATGTACTTAGTTGTTTTTTGGGGAAAAACAACTCATGTTCTTTTCTTCCTCTACCTTAGTCAAGATATGCATATCAAAAGGAGATTTGTATTTTGAAAATCATGTTAAAATGTTCCTATGACAAGGGACAAGGTGTAACTCCCCTAATTTTCGAGCACATGAAACAAACTTTTTTTCCGCAATCAGATATTTTTCATAACATACATAACACTATTCTTTGTCATAGAAATAGATACATATAGGTTCTCTCTTGTATATACATTATACAGACCAAGTTATAAATGTCAAAGTAACAACAGAAGAAGGGATCCTGCCTGTAGTGTTCAGAGCACATTCTAGAATACAAACATAGTATAATTCAAAGCTGTGAGCCTTGAAAGCAACGTAGACTTACCTAGAGAATATGTCACCTAACTGATCGCCTATCTACAGGATCAGACTTTGCATTCTTATTTGAAAAATGTGGAAAATATCGTGTAGTGAGTTTGACAACTCAGTGAGCAGATAATACATTCTATGACCTCTTAGGTCAGCATATGGATGTACTCATATTTTTAAATTTGTCACATAGAAAATACAGTTCAGAAGTATATCCATATGGGACCTGTATTTCAAATATTCTCAAATAAAAGGATATTCAGATATCCAAAACCATATTCAACATAGTATGATCATTAAAAAAATGTTGTTATGCTCAACTATATAAACTATAGTAAAATATTAAACTTTTGAGATAAAGTTATAACTTTTCATACACCTGCCTCACTTGGCGATCTAGCACACTTAATTTAAAATGACATGCTTCATTCGGTGATCTGGTCAACCCAATTTAAAATGGCATGCCTCATTTGGCAATCTGGTCAACCCAATTTAAAATGACCTGCCTCATTCGGCAATCTGGTCAACCCACACACTCAATTCACTCATTTGCTATATGTATAGTAACTAATCGACTATAGTCACAACAGTGATCAGGGAATGTAAGTTCATCAACCATATGCCTCCTCACATTACCACTATCACCCAATTGGAGTGGCCCTCCCTTAGCTCACTTAGGCTAATAGGGCATCCCCTACTCGGTACTGTCGCAAGCCATATAACCCGTCGATATTCATCCATACATATAAATAAATAAATAAATATATATATATATATATATATATATATATATAAATGCATATTCATCAAATGCAATGTATAATTATCAAGCAACTCGCTATAAACTTTACGCTTGCCATTCAATCATAATCAGCAACTATATAGTTTTACAAATCAATGCCTCATGCATATAATATTTACTTTACCAAATAATGATAAATACATTTAGAACCACATATTCAATGAGTTTCAAAACCTATTTGCAAAACCATACTCTTCTAGAACTATATGCCAGTTCATAAGCAAAACAGATATTTAAACACATTTCAGAAACATATAAAAGTGTAATTATCTTATAAACACAATCAAATACACATTTAAAGATCAAGAAGAATATAGGGCAATTCATAGAAAGAATCATCTACTCACAAGTGACGGCTTTAGGTTGGACAACCCCAAATATAATTTTCCAAACCAAATCTGATCAAATGGATCTCAGGAACAAGTCCGGAGGTTCCACATAACTAGGAAATGACCTCGGGAGCTTGTTCACCGCCCGTCATTATTCACCACTGGAAAACACTATTTACCGCCAAAAAACACTATTCATACCCGCCGAATTTTTTGTTTACGACGCATAAAAAGTTGGCAGATGGCAGAAAAAATTCATATTTTAAGGTTTATCTAGCATCTGAATCCATACGAGGTCAAATTTTCAATTTGAGGTCTCTAAGTAGAAGTTTCAGAACTTACATTTTTCTAAGATTTTCTACTTTCGATCTGTGGCGATTCTATGACTGAGTTGAAAAATTGTTCAGTCAAAATCACAGTATTCTCCGTCCTGAATCCAGTGGTACCTTTAATTTTGATATCGGAAGCCAATAGGCACTCCAAATTTAGAGAGAAAAATGAAGGTTACTATTCACACTATTCATCAGTTACGGAAATAGGATTTTGCATTCCTCACTTTCGTCTCCCCCTCCCCCTTTTTCTTTCTTTTTTATTTATTATGATTTAATAATTAAATATTTAAAATTTATTATTATTATTTTCATTATATACATATATATACTATTTTTCATCCTAAAATATCCTAAAAATTTATGAAAATTTACATTCTTATAAAACTTTAGTTCAACTCTTAAATCATGACTTTTCTTAATAAAAATTTTAATAAAACAAATCACAAAATAAATATCTTTATACATAACAAAAGAAAGAATATTTCTAAAAATAACATAACAATTTATTAGAGGACAATATATTTTTTTGTCGTCAAACATTATTATTTAAAATTTATAGGATATTACATGCTTCCCCCCTTAAGAAATTTAGTCCTCGAATTTCAACCATCCTTCCACATGTAGGAAATGAAATCAAGATATAATTCGGAGTTACCAACCTTATTACTCAAATAATTGGGAATATCTCATCTACATGTCATCTTGTACTTCCAAGGTGGCTTCCTCACTTGTGGGATTTTGCCATATACATTTAAACATAGAGATTTTCTTTGACCACAATTTTTTTTTTCACTTGCCAATCAACAAGAACATTGGTATTTCATCATAAGCTAAATTCTTATCCAATTGAATTTCTTGGGGTTGAATATCATCAGAAGAATCTGGTAGGCATTTTTTTAATATTGATACATGAAAATTAGATGAACATCGCTCAGTTCTAGTAGCAAGGCTATGCGATATACTACAACACCTACCCTATCGAAGATTAAAAAAGGGTCTATATATCGAGAATTCAACTCCCCTTTCTTTCCAAATCTCATCACTCCTTTCGTAGGAGAAATTCTTGAGAATATAAGTTAGCCCACTACAAATTTAAGTCTTTACTTTTACCATCATC